>CM053601.1:119930961-119951531 GCA_028646575.1 Pseudocheirus occidentalis | reverse complement strand
TTTCCAGGTTTCTTCTGGCAGTGTAATTTGTCCCCACATGAATTACTAAAAGTGAGTGTAGGGTCATGAAGTTTCATGAGTCTTGGAAATTTTTATTTTGGACTTATTTTGAAAATATATCCAAATCTTCTGCAGAAGTAAAGGCATCGTTCATTATACTATTTTATATCCTTTGTTCATTCATATATTAATTCAACCAACAAAAGCATTCATTTATTCAACCAACAAATATTTATGAAGCACATGCTATATTTGGGACACTGTGCAAAGCACTGAAATGCAAGGAGAGGCACAGCACAGACATATTTTCAAAGAGCTTACAATCTAACTATGATGCTAATAACCGTGATGCAAAGGAATGTGATTTAAGTGCAAAGAAGAGGACCAGGTAAATTGCTATTAGAAATTTGGAGGGAAAAAAAATAATTTCCCTCTGGAGCCAAGGTGCATCAGATGGAAGGGGTTATAGAAACACTTACGGAGGGTATGGCTTTTTTAAGCTGGGTCTTAGAGGAAGAACAGGACTTCAGCAGATATAATTTGAGAAGAAAAAGAATACAGTTCATGTATGGAGAATGGTGTGATGGAGACAAGAGAGGTCAGGTGACAAGGTAGTACAGTCTACATGGAGCATGGGATGTTGGGAAGAAGAATATGAGATAAAGCTTGAAAGATAAATTAGAGATAGATTGTGGAGTACCTTGAGTGCCAGGGCTAGGGATTTATACTTTATTCAGTAGGCTATGGGGAACTACTGAAGATTGTTTTGAGCGGGTAGAGGACATTATCATTATGGTCTACAGTGATTTTGATAGATCTATGATTCCATAAATATGGGGCCTCTCCATGGATGTAGATGTTATGCCTTACAAAACTTCTCATCTTTGTCTGTATCCTCTCATAAAGATCTTACAGGGAATCTGCCTGCTATAGATGAGGTGGAGGAAAGAGTTTAGAGACTCGTGGAGAGGGTGACTTCTTATGTTAGGCTTCAGAAGAAGCTTGCCCATCGTGCTGAAGGTTTTCCTCTGTACCTCAGGGGTTGAACCATCCATCTGCTCTCTCTTGTTCTTACCACATGATTGGCCTGCTTCCTTTTCTTTTCAGATAGCTTTCTGAGAACTTTCAAACCACTTCTCTTAATGTAATTTTTTTGGGGTGGTATGTTACACCCTACTCATGCCCACAATACACTCCTGCTTTTCCATTTGAGTGACCTGGGATTTAATTCTTTGGATGCTGTAGTATCCTAAGCCTTGCAACCACACAGTAGACTCAAAAGTGAACAAACTCAAGCACACGCATGCACACACACACACAGATTATGTTAAAACAACAACAAAACCTAGGCCTTTGTTTCATAGAGAAGCTTGACATTATTAAAAATCATCGCACAATTTCTAAAATGCAATAATGCATACTTCATGAGTTTTCTGTTCAATTGCCTATCCTGGTTTAGACAATGAGTCACAATTCTTTGCCCACTTGCTTTTTCCTGTGTGGTTATATAGGTCAAATTCTTTTGAATGATTAGGGTGACATTAGGATTTTCTGTACTGTTTTAGACCTTGATGCAGTCATCACTCTGTCAACCAGAAATAGTCTTATCTGGAAGACTTCCCCATCTATAGGAAATTACCTCTGATTTTGGCTCTCTCCTGGAACTCTTCTACCATGGTTGTAAACATCTTTTTGGAGTTTCCATATTTGGTATTAATATTCGGTTATCATCACAGCTATCTGTTTCATTTTTTTCTTCTTTTTTGATATCTATTTCATATTTAATTTTCCCCAGTTACAAATTTTTAACATTTGTTTTTAAAACTTTGAGTTCCAAATTCTCTCCCTTTCTCCTTCCCCATCCCCCCTCACTGAGAGGGCAAGCAATTCCATATAGGTTATATATGTGTAGTCATGCAAAGTATATACATAATAGTTGTGTTGTGAAAGAAAACATAAACAAAAAGAAAAAAAACTCAAGAAAAATAAAGTAAAAAAACCATACCAAAAGTTGCTTCAATCTTTATTCAGACACCATTGTTTCTTTCTCTGGGGATGAATAGCATTTTCCATCCTAAGTCCTTCAGAGTTGTCTTGGATCATTGTATTGCTGAGAACAGCTAAGCTATTCGCAGCTGATCATCTTACAATATTGCTATTACTTTGTACCTAGTACAATTCATCCCTGTAAGTTTTTCTGGTTTTTTACAAGAGCATCGTGCTCATCATTTATTATAGTACATTAGTATTCCATCATAATTGCATAGTACAAATTATTCAGCCATCCCCCACTTGATGTGCATCTCCTCAATGTCTAATTCTTTACTCCCAGAAAAGAACTGCTACAAATATTTTTGTATGTATGGGTCCTTTTCCTTTTTTTTTAAATTTATTTTGGGATACAGACCCAACAGTGGTATGACTATGTCAAAGGGTATGCATAGTTTGTAGTCCTTTGGGCATAGTTCCAAATTACTCTATAGAATGTTTGATTAATTAACAACTCTAACAATAGCACATTAATGTCTCATTTTCCCCAACATCCCCTCTAACAGTTGTCATTTATCTTTTCTGTCCTATTATCTAATCTAATAAGTATGAGGGAGTACCTCAGAATTATTTTTACTTGCATTTCTCCAATCAATAGTGAGTTAGAATATTTTTTCATATGACTATAGATAGCTTTAATTACTTTATCTGAAAAATGATTATATCTTTTGATCATTTATTAATTGGGAATGACTTATTTTTATAAATATGACAGTTGTTTATATGTTAGAAAATTGTAGCCTTTCTCAGAGAAATTTGCTTCAAAATGTTTTTCACAGTTACTATTGCTAATTTTATTTCCTTCCATCCTATTCCCCCTACCTCTATTTACTCTATTCACTCTCTCTTCTTTTACCCTCTCCCTCATCTAAAGTGTTTTGCTTCTGATTACCCCTTCCCCTAATCTGCACTCCCTTCTATCACCCGCCCCCAACCCTTGATCACTTCCCCTTCTATTTTCCCATAGGGATAAGATAGATTTCTATACCTCATTGCCTGTGAATCTTATTTCCCAGTCACATGTAAAAACAATTTTAACATTTGTTTTTAAAACTTTGAGCTCCAAATTCTCTTCCTTTCCCCCTCCCAACCCACCCTCACTGAGAAAGCAAGCAGTTTGACATAGATTATATGTGTGGAGTCATGGAAAATACTTCCGTAATAGTCATGTTGTGAAAGACTAACTATATTTCCATCCTTCCTATACCACCCCACATTTATTCTATTCTCCTTTTTCACACTGTCCCTCCTCAAAAAGTGTTTGCTTCTGATTACCCCTTCCTCCAATCTGCCCTCCCTTCTATCCTCATCCCTCTTATCCCCTTCTCCTCTACTTTCTTATAGGGTGAGATAGATTTCCATACCCAATTGAGTGTGTATATTATTCCCTTCTTAAGCCAATTCCTTTGAGAGTAAAGTTCACTCATTACTTCTCAACTACCCTTTCTTCCCCTCCACTATAAAAGTTTTTCCTTGCCTCTTTTATGTGAGATAATTTACCCCATTCTACCTCTCCCTTTCTCCTTCTCCCAGTACATTACTCTCTCATCCCTTAATTTTATTTTTTAGATACCATTCCTTCATATTCAACTCACCTTGTGCCCTCTGTCTATATATTCTTTCCAACTACCATAATAATGAGTTACAAATATCATCTTTCACTGAAGGAATGTAAACAGTTCAGCTTTAATAGGTCCTTTATCATTTCTCTCTCCTGTTTACCTTTTCATGTTTCTCTTGTGTCTTATATTTGAAAGTCAAATTTTCTATTTAGTTCTGGCCTTTTCTCAACAATGCATTAATTCCTCTATCTCATTGAATATCAATTTTTTCCTCTCATGGATTACGCTCAGTTTTGCTGGGTGGGTGATTCTTGGTTTTATCCTAGCTCCTTTGACCTCCAGAATATCATATTCCAAGTCCTCTGATTCCTTAATGTAGAAGCTGCTAAATCTTCTGTTATCCTGATTGTGGTTCCACAATACTTGAATTGTTCCTTTCTGATTATTTGCAATATTTTCTCCTTGACATTGAAACTCTGAAATTTGGCTATAATATTCCTGGGAGTTTTCATTTTGGGATCTCTTTTAGGAGGTTATTGGTGGATTCTTTCAGTTTCTATTTTACCCTCTGGTTCTAGAATATCAGGGCAGTTTTCCTTGATAATTTCTTGAAAGATCATTTGTAGTACATTAGTATTCCATCATAGTTACATAGCACAAATTATTCAGCCATTCCCCACTTGTGCATCTCCTCAATGTCTTTCCCCCCCCTTCTTTTTTTTTATTGTGGCCTTGAGTCAGCCCAATAAATTTCAATGATCTCTCCTAGATCTATTTTCCAGATCAGTTGTTTTTTCAATGAGATATTTCACATTGTCTTCCATTTTTTTCATTCTTTGGGTTTTGTTTTATAATTTCTGGAATTCTCAATGAGTCACTAGCTTCCATTTGCTCTACTCTCATTTTTTAAGGAATTATTTTCTTCAGTTAGCTTTTGAATCTTCTTTTCTATTTGGCCTATTCTACTTTTTAAGGTATTCTTCTCCTCATCAGCTTTTTGGAACTCTTTTGTTATTTGGTTTAGTCTATTTTTCAAGGTGTTATTTTTTCTTCAGTATTTTTTTGTGTCTCCTTTAGCAAGCTGTAGACTCATTTGCCATGATTTTCTTGCATTAATCACATTTCTCTTCCCAATTTTTCCTCTACTTCTCTTGATTTTCAAAATTCTTTTTGAGCTCTTCCATGGCCTACAACCAATTCATATTTTTCTTGGAGACTTTGGATGTAGGAACTTTGACTTTGTTGTCTTCTTGAGTGTATGTTTTGATCTTCCTTGTCACCAAAATAAGTTTCAATAGTCTGAGTTTTGTTGTTGTTATTGTTGTTTGTTCATTTTCCCGGCCAATTACTTGACTTTTAAATTCTTTGTTAAGGTAGGGCTCTGTATCCAGTGTGGAGGGCATACTGTCCCAAGCTTCAGGGATTTTTCTGCAGCTGTTTTCAGAGATACTTTTAGGAATCTGTAAGTTTTTAGTTCTTTCAAGGTGGTATGATCTAAGGTTAGATGTTAACTCCTCTCCTAGCCTGTGCTCTGGTCTGTGAGTGACCACAGGAACCCTTTTTTGCCCTGAAACTGTGAGAAAGCCTCCCTTTCCACTGCTGCCACAAATTCTGCTATGCCAGTGCTCTTCCTCACTCCAGGACTGCCACCCAGGACTGTGACCCAGATCCAAGTATGATTTTATTTTATTTCCTTGCTGCAGTGTCCTGCTGCAGTGCCAGCAAAAAACCTCTGTAATCTCCTTCTGACCGGTTTTTTGATGCCGTTACTGTCTGTGGGCTGAGAGCTCTGGAAAAAGTTGCTGCTCCTGCTGCTGCCACCATTGCTACCACCAATACTGATTCAGTCACTCCCAAGACCTGCTCCTGGTTTGCTGGGGCTGGGGCTGTGCTGGGGCTAAAGGGTTTGACAGTCCTTTCCTGCTGACCTTTTAGGTTGTCTTTGACCTTTGTGGGTTGAGAAGTCTGGAAACTATCGCAGCTGCCAGTGATTCAGAGCCCAAAGGCCTGCTCCAGCTTTGCTGGGGCCTCATCTGTGCTGGTCCAGCCTGAGCTTAGGTGTGTCCCTGCCTTCGCTTCACCATCTTGACTCCGCCCCTATTTCATTGGTTTTAATGGATCACAATTTTAACATATGCATAATTGGCAGAGGGGAGCCCATAAGGTGGACTTTTATTCTACCCAACAAATATTTTGAAGTCAACAAATAAGCACAGAGCAATATTATATTCTTTGCAGCTCCCAATAAATAATATGACTATAAAGATGTTGTCTCCTGGAAAATATGATTTGCCAAAGCCTATGTATTCCCTTATTTTACCTCCATCAAGGATACCTTTGAATCATGTACATGTTACTCACATAAGGATTTTATACAGAAGAAAGTAAGGATATGGGTCATTTGTTACTGAAATTTCTTTAATTTTTTTTTGGATTATAATGATTGTATGAGTCTCCCCACCTACAAGTGTTTGGCATCCTTTTCATATTTTTTGAATGTGAAGAAAACCCTAACACCTTTAGACCAGTGTTGCTTCCTTTAGGGGTCATCTCTCGGTACGTATCTGGTCCAACTGCATTTCCCATGTTTGCTTTCTTTAATACCATTTCTAGTTTCTTATGCCAGTGAAGTATTCTAATATTAGAGTCCAGATGTGGTAGATCCACTGTCAGAAACAGAGAAAAGTGTTGCAAAAATTTTTATGGACCTTTTCCATTTTGGTTGGTTATCCTCCTGTCACTTTGATCCTTAAATATTAAAGGATAAATGTGGACAGGATGGCCTGGTTTAATTGAAGCTATTCCTAAGCTTTATGTAAACTTATGTTTTCATCTACTGCTTCCTGCTGTTTTATGAGATCATATTTACTGCTCATAATCTTCTACCTTCCTATTCCATAACATTTTACAAATGAGTTTATATTCTTAACTGATACTGCCCTTGCATTTTATACCTCTCTGTGTGGCGTGGAGATAAAACGTTTGCTAGGTCAGGCAGTTTATAGGTTTTTTTTTTTATTGGTTAGGTTTCCTTAGGTAATGGTGATAGTTTGTGCCAATGTCTATTCTTTCCCAACATTAATATGAACAGCTTGTTTAATAAATCAATTTAATTGAGGATTATGCTTCAAAAAGGAATAAAATATTGTTATTTTTCGACTTAGAAATTTCATTGCTCAACTATTTATCAAAAATAAATAGAAAGGTCTAATATACCAAAACATTTGTAGCAGAATTTTTTTAAATAGTAAAGAACTGGAAACAAAGTAGATCCTCATTAATAGGTGAATTGCTAAGCAAATGGCAGTGCATGAATATAATGGGATATTATTGTACTAGAAAAATGATGAATATAAATAATACAGAGCAGCAGGGGAAGACTCACGGTATATGAACTGGTACAGTGGCGTACTGGTAATTGTTTAACAACTGACTCTCTGGAAAAAAAATGCAGGTGACACACTTTTTTTTGTTTTTTGCTTTTTGGAGGGCAATTGGAATTAAGTGACTTGCCCAAGGTTACACAGCTAGTTTTTTGTGTTAAGTGTTTGAGGCTCAGGTCCTCCTGACTCCAGGGCCGGTGCTCTATTCACTGTGCCAACTACCTACCCCATGTAACACACTTTTAAAGTTTAATTTGCATTAATATTTTCTATAGCCCTTTAAGTCTGGATAGTCAAAAAATACAGTGAAGCATTGATTTGTAGCATTTTGCCAATTTCCAAGGCATATATGCACATGAATGAACAATAAGCTCTCACCAGTCAGTAGGAGCTGACTTTAGTACAAACCTCACTGGTTAGAATTGAACTACAGGAAAACAGCGCAAGCCATGAATGTTACAGCAACGTTAATGCGAAGCATAACAACTTAAAAATCCAAACTGAATGCTGCAAAATTGTAATTACTGAGCTTTGTCTCAAAGAGGAGATAAGATCATTCCTCTCCATCCCTTCTTCTCTGAGTTGTGGGATATAAATGCAGAACATTATGTATGATGTTGGACTCAGTTGTTGTGTTGGGCAGTTTTGATGAACTATTTATTTGTTCTCTTTTTATTATACGGTGTGACTATCTGGGAGAGATCACACACACACACACACACACACACACACATATATACACATAATGAAGGTGATATCTTTCTAATTGATCAGTACAAGTTAAAAGTAAGTAAATCTGGCTAGAATTGGCCCTATCCAGCTTTCCTGGCCTCCTTGTTATACAACATTCTGTCTCCTGTTTCCACACCCCAGGCTGACCCACATCCTTGGAATGCTCTCCTTCCTCATCTCCATTTTTCAGAATCCCTCACTTCCTTTAAAGTTCAGTTCAAGAATCACCACCTTTCCTGATTCCCCGTCACTGTGTATTACTTTTTTATATATCCTTTTTTCATTTATCTTTGGCAATGTTTTATATCCCAATAGACTATAAGTTCCTTTAGGTCAGCAATTGTTTCACTTTTGTCTTTAAATGCCTAGTACCTAACAAAGTATTTGGTATGTAGTAGTCACTTAATAAATGTTTATTAACTGATTAGTATCTTTTCGCTTTAATTTTTTTCTTCTGATTTGGCTTTTATTTTGATCTCTGCTCATCTATCTGTACATAGGTGACTAATTTGGAAATATCTCCCACTTTGGTAATAATTTCTGCCTATTACATTAAAATCCGCTTCATTTTTTGTGTTATCTGGTGCTAAGTTCAGTACATGCCAATAGTTCTCTTGAAGACAGTATTCATGCAATGTGCATAAAGTCTCTGTAACATTTATAAGCCTTTGACACTTCCAAATTAGTTTAGTCTTATTATTTTTTAATGATATTTCCCCCCATTACATGTAAGAACAATTTTTAACATTCCTTTTTTTTAAGTCTTGAGATCCAAATTCTATCTCTTCCTCCTCCCTGATAATAGATTATGCATGTATGATCATGTAAAACATTTCCATATTAGTAATTTTGTGGAAGAAAGGAAGGAGAGAAGGAAGGAAGAAAGGAAGGAAGGAAGGAAGGAGGGAAGGAAGGAAGGAAAATAGGAAGGAAGGAAGGAAAATAGGAAGGAAGGGAAAAATAATGTGCATCAGTTTATTCTTATTCTTATCTTCCTTCCCTAAGCTCATCTTTGCATTGAAGTTGTCAAGTACTAACAAGGATGTTCTTTTAATTTGGAGGGTCTTATCAAGTTCTTCATAAAATTTCTCTATTTTCTCTTTCTCTACAACAGATATTGGCACAAAGGTTGGATTATTTGCCTGGTAGTCTTTTTTGCAAATGCTTAACATTAGCCCAGCAATAAAAGCTGGCTAATTGTCCTTATGAAATGAAATTTCTTGTAAAACTTCAGATGCATAATAAAAATAGTTCCATTAGCCACTTTCTTTGCTTCTCTAAGGGAATCATGTGTGACAGCCCTCCATTTAGCTACAATTTTATTTTTACTTCTAGCTTCATTTATAACAAGAATGTCAAGATTGGAGGGCGGCTAGGTGGCGCAGTAAATAGAGCACCAGCCCTAGAGTCAGGAGGACCTGAGTTCAAATCCGACCTCAGACACTTAACACTTACTAGCTGTGTGACCTTGGGCAAGTCATTTAATCCCAATTGCCCTCCAAAAAGCAAAAAAAAAGAAAAAAGAAAAATATTTAGGGGTGGCTAGGTGGTGCAGTGAATAGAGCACCAGCCCTGGAGTCAGGAGGACCTGAGTTCAAATCCGGTCTCAGACACTTACCACAAAAACTAGCCGTGTGACCTTGGGCAAGTTACTTAACCCCAACTGCCCTCCAAAAAAAAAAAAGCAAAAAAAAAATGTCAAGATTGATATGTCAGTTCCTAAAATAGTATGTCCACTCATTGGTTACTAGGCAAGGATATTACATTGAGTGGCACTCTTTGCTTCCTTTTATGCTGATCTATTACCAGTCCTGCAAGAGTGTGGAATGGTACCACAAAGGATAGAAGACCATTTTGTATTTTTGTTTGTTTCCTAAATTGTCATGGCCAAAAAATTGATTCACCTACCAGCTTGGTGAGGCTAGTTCTAAAAAAGTAGACAAAGTCTATTTCTAGGTCTGTGTTTGGAACTGTTCTGCCTTGGTAGAACCTGTCAGAACTTAGTCTTCCCAAGAACACCCCACACATCAAGAGGCCACTTGGATAGAAAAGCAGTTTTGCCATTTTCTACGTGTGTAACCTCGCTCAATCACCTTGGGCCTCAGTTTACTTATCCATAAAATGATGGCTTTAGAGCTATGAACCTATGAAGTGAAGTATTGGATTAGAATTTTGTGGAGGTATATTGTCAGATAAATTTAAAGAAATGGAGTCAGATTATTAGGCCAATAGAACAGTAAATGGAGCATTGGACTTAGGAAGGCCTTAGGAAGGCTTGAGTTCAAATTCTGCCTTGGATAGTTACTAAGCTATATTATACCAGACAAATTTCAGTTTCATTTTCCTCATCTGTAAGGTAAGGATAATAAGAGCACCTACCTCACAGGGTTGTTGCGTGGATCAAATGAGATAGCACAGGTAAGTGCCTTGCAAAACTTAAAACCCTATATAAATACCATTATTCTTAAATTATATCTCTGTAAGTACAGAAGAAAAGACAATATTGTCTCTGCTTAAGGAACAGAAAAACCAAGGATATGGGTATATATAAGTGTTACGAGGTTAGTAGTATAGAAGCAGGTGGAGGACAGGTGGAGGACTTCTAAATACACTGCAGAACAAAAGAACCCCTTTGGATAGAAATAACAAGAAAAGACTTCACTTATAATCATATAGTCCAACCTTATGGCAAGGTGTGAGACTGGGAAAGCCAGGCTATCCTTCCCCTTAATGCATACTTTTCTTTAAGAGATTTCCTAGTTGCTTTTTCATATAACCTTTCACGTGTTTGTTTAATCTAATGATGGGGAAAAGGTAAATAACTTTAAACTTTGAACCTTGCTTGTCCTCCTTTCCTTAGCAGCTTTGTTGAACATAGCATAGCCATAATTCTAATTCTAATGTCTAATAATCTGCTTTCTTCTACCCCTTGCCTTTCTTTTTTCCTTCCTGCTTTCTAATGCCATCACTAAAAAGTCAAGGTCAAAGTAAAAAACATACTAAAATTGAAAAGTGTGTTTCTATTTCATTTGATGAAAATAATTTATTAGATTATTTGAGTCTTTGTTGCATATTCTTTTTTTCTATTACTCTTTGACACTATTGACTCCACAAGTTTAAAGTATTTTTCTGGTAACCACCAACATAGCATGAATGAATGAATGAGAAATTTACTAAGTGACTTCTATGCGCCAAGCATAGCTAGGTGCTAGAGCGCGAACACAAAAGTGAGGTAGTCCCTGCTCTTAAGGAGCTTAAGGAAGGAGGATGAATAAAAATAGGGGATTGGCAGCCAGAAAAAGGAATTATGATCTGCAGTCACAAGGATAGTAAATATAACTGTATGGCAGTCTAATATCTTATCCAGAAGCAAGGGGAGTGTATTGACTTATTTTTGTCCTCACAGTCAGAGGTAGAAAACAAAGTGAGACACAGAGAGAACAAACACCAGCCAGGGTAAAGCTTTATGGAATATGAAGCATGGTTTGGGGCTAACTAGGTGAAGTAAGTTAGGTGAGTTTGTACTCATTGATTTACCAGGAACATAGCTCAGCTTCTGTGCAGTTTTAAAGCTTAATGAATTAACAGCCAACAGGGAGGAGTGGGGCATGGTCTCAGGAAATGTGATCCAGAGGATGATATTCCAGTTGAAACAGGTCAGATGGCAAGGAGTCAGGGTGAATGATATCAATCCATTTATTTTTCAATATAAGAAATTTATTCTGTGGGTGAGACAATCTCACCCAGTATGTAGAGTGAATTCACTGTCGCCATATAGAATGATCAGGCAGAACGCATGTTGAAAGATCTCCTGAGATGGTTACTTTCAAAGCAGATTCTTTGAAGCCTTTTTCAGGGCATCCTTTTACTTCCAGTAGCTTTAGAGAATCTGATTTAAATAAACCATTGCCTGACTAGAAAATCCAAATGTAGGTAACTCCATTAGGCACTGGCTCTTTTTAAAGAAAAAAATTTGGTTTGAATCTATGATTTCATCAATATGATGAAATAGAAATAACAATTTATTGATGCAGATCCTACTGATTTATCTGTATTTGGAATATTCATATATATTATATGTGATACATATATGTATATTCCCTGATAAAATATAAGCTTCTTCAGAACAGGGACTTTCCTTTTGTTTTTTAATCATTGTAGCCTGGAGCCTAGGACTGTTTGTGGCATGTAGTAGTCATTTAATAAATGTTTGTTGATTGATTGATATAGACTTAGAGAGATGACTGGGTCATTGAAAGGTTAAATAGCTAATATGTATTAAAGGCTCAACGTGATCACAGATCTTCCTGACTCCAAGGCTAGTGCTCTACTGATATGAGGGGAGATAGTTAAATCAAAACATTTGTCAGTCAGCTCCATCTGAATCCTTCAGGTGCACCACTCCAAGGAAACTGAGGTATATGAAATATTAAAGCAGTTTGGGCTAGCCTGGGGCGACCACACTTTAACAATGACAAAAAAAGATCTTGGGAAAGGTGGAATTTCCCCTCATGCTCTTGGCATTTTAATCATTAGACTGTAACTCCATCATTTTTGTCACTTTCAAAGCATTTATGGATTATCACCATAGATAAAGCCTCCAACTGTAAATTAGGACCATAGGATTTAAAGATGAAAGAGACCAAAAAAAAGGGGCCTTAAAAATCATGTAGCCCAACCCCTACATTTAACAAATGAAAACACTGAACTTCTTGGAGCTGAAGCAATGACTTCTTTGTGGTCTCACAGTTGGCAGTTGAGATAGTTAGGATTCAGACCTAGGTTTTTCCATTTTAAGTCTAGAATTCTCTCTACTGCTCCACTCAAGCAAGTGTATCTTTGTTTAACATTCTGGAGATGGTTTCATTGAATCTAATGTAAGTATATTACTTGATACTTTTGATGATCATGGTGGTATTGGTTAGGAGGACAGGGTTTACATGTATGGTATTCATTATACATTAAAGCCACAGTCTTTACCAAAACCCTTGTCTCTACTACATTGATAAAAGTTGTAGAGATATAAATATACAGTTTGCTAGAAACAATGGGCAATTAGCAGTTCATTTGAGGAAATAGCTTGTACGTTAATGGACCATAAAATACGCCCATGAGAAGTTTACTCTAAAATGTTTGCCTGTTCAAAGTGCTTTAATGGGGAAAGTTTCAGAGCAGCAAGGTTATTTTTTAAACGTCAGGATATACCTTTCTGTTGGATTGCAATTTGTATCAAATGGAGTATCCTTATCTGTATGGAGTTCCTGAAAAGAAAACCTGAGGACCAGTGATTATATTTCTGGAGAATCATTCACAATTTAAGAAAAAAGGTCTTGCTCTCAAATAATTTAGAGGACAATGAGCTTCATTTGCAGGCAGCTAGTGCCAGCAAATATACTATTTCCTATGAGATCTCCTTGTGGTCAGCTAAGGGTTTTGTTTGTTTTTAAATTCCACAAGGAGGAAACGTTGATGCTATGGTGAGATTTGCCAGCATTTTGTGATCCGTGTGGACAGAGAGCATAGGCTGAATATCCAGTAGGCGGGGTTTTACATCCTGGGAATTACTTCAGCAAGTTAATGTAACCTGATCCAGGTATTAGTACAGTGTGTTCTGTATGTGACAGATTTCTCCAGGTTTTTACTTATCTCTGGCAACTATTTCTGCATCCAGATTCACATTTCCAGAGCATCACAGCAGGGGGACTGTACATATTTGAGGGACCCGAGGGGCTAGATCTGAGGGACTTGTCATCCTCATGCTACCCCATGAGGTCATAGCCCACTACTCCTAACACATATATTTCAGTACAACAGTCTTCTTGAGGGATATAGACTTCTTAGTCCAAAAGAATTATACGTACTTTTCCTTTGAACTTGCCCCATTATTTTGAATTTGGAAAGAATCCTAAATTTTTTTTTGCTTTCCCAGTCCTCAGTTATCCAAGTGCTTGCAATCACCCCATCTGTTCCCCAGTTATGTCCTATTGTACACTGGGAACATACATGCAAATTGTGGTGTTATGTAAATGGAACATACCCAAAGTGCTGTGGGTTTTTTTTTTAACCAACACTCGAAGCAGGTTGGACCACACTTTAATTGTCACTGGCCCAAGAATGGGGTAGAGGGTTGGTGGAGGGCAGAGGAGATGTCCTTTTCTCCTGTCTTAAGTAACGTGTGTGGTTTGTCCTTTGTTCTCGAGGACAACCATGACATTGGGAAGATGAGACTATGACTTGCAGGTGAGGGGCCAACTCGGCACCTAAAGGTAATTGTTTATGAACTTTCTTACTCTGGTTCTGTATATGTAGGTATGTTTTTACTTTCTTTTAAAAATTAAAGATAAAAAAATTTTTTAAAATTAAAGATAATACCCAATTGATAGAGTTTAAAACTTTTGTAGAGGAAGAAAGAAGAAAGTAGGGTCTAGGGTATTCTAGATTTTGTATTAAAGTCAATTAATATTTAATATGTGCCTATTGTAATCAAAGATTCTGCTCAGGTGCTTGGGGTGAAATGAGAATATTTGTAAAGCATTTAGCACAGTGCTTGTCACAGAGAAGTCACTTATTTTATAAATATTTATTCCCTTCCTCCGCTTAGGGTAGAAATAGTTTAGATAAAATAATATCACTTTCTTCATGGTGTCTATAGTCTATAAGGAAATAGAACAAAAGCACAAATAACAGATCATATAATTTTACATAAATATGTTAGAAGTCAAGGACAAACTAGTATGTTTCTCTAAGGAGAAAAGCTCATTACCAAGGTAAAGAGAAATGAGAGAGGGCTTCATGGATCAGAGGACCATAGATGTGGAGCCAGAAGGGACTTTAGAAGAGGGCTAGTACAGCCCCTTTGTTTTACAGAAGAGGACCCTTGAGGCCCAGAAGCCCAATAACTATGTGCACAGGTAGTATGCAGTAGAGCTGGGATTTAAATGCAGTTCTTTTAACTCCAAGGCCAGTGCTTTTTCCCTGTACCCAATATGCTGTAGGATTTTCCTGACCTGTGTTGTCACCAATCACTTCAACCAACACGTAGGAATTTCTTGGGGTTTTCCCTAACTACACAATCATACCCATAGAAATGTAATTCCCCTTATTTGCCTTTCATTTAGGTATTTAGAATGTTTCATAGAAGTAGGTTTCAATATCACATTTTACTAGTTAGATACTATCATGCAATTCATGGAGCCCGAGAATTTGAGAACTTGAAGGCTTTTGTATAATTTAGTCCAATCAGTCATTGCAGATAAGGAAATTAAGGACAAAAGAATTTATCACTTCATTGGGATTGTGCTGACAGTGACATTAGAACCTGGCTCACTGGCTGAAATAAAAAATAGCAGTTTTGTTAAAAAAAAAAAAGGTGTACTCAAGATGTCTATTTTTGTGGAAGAATCTGTGATAACTATATAATGATAATGCTATTATGGTACAAATTCAGAGTGTCCTTGAGGCCTAAACAAATCCCCATGCACAATAATAAACAGATATCATTGTGCTTATTGTATCAGGCCTTGGAGCAAGATACAGCCTCCTATGAGAGATCCACAGTCGCTCAAAAGAATTATATAGTCTTCCACACAGGAAGAAGTGAACGGATCAATAATTTTTTTTTTAATTTGGACTACGATATACAGCTGTATGAATAGTCCATTGAGTTAGTCAATCAGTAAATATGTTTTGGACAGAAACTACATATAGATGGTGAAGGTGGACTGGAATTGAATAAGAGGAAGGCCCAGATTGCATTTGGGAAATCAAGACGTACAGTTGTTGGAAATTCTAACTCCAAAACTAATTTTTGGGGAATTATGGTTAAAACTAAGGGCAGTTGAAATGCAAACAGTTGCAGGAAAAGTAATGTCTCTGGCCTTATCAGATATTTATAGTTTATTGTGAATGATCTAAATAGATTTAGATAGAGACAGTGACTTTTTTGAGGAATCATATAATTCAGGGTTTTTTTTTTGCTTTTTTTTTGGAGGGCAGTTGGGGTTAAGTGACTTGCCCAAGGTCACATGGCTAGTTTTTGTGTTAAGTGTCTGAGGTCAGATTTGAACTCAGGTCCTCCTGACTCCAGGGCCGGTGCTCTATTCACTGTGCCACCTAGCCGCCCCTGATTCAGGTATTTTAAAGTTTTTATGGATATTGTCCACAATGGATGAAAACTAATTTTAGAGAACTTTAAAACATCTAAAACCCCCCACTATTTAAGTATTTAATTTAATACAAATTCCTATTTTCATTTTAATTCCTTAGAAATATTGCTATGTTCCACATATAATCTCTTTTAGAGAACCATGTAGTTAGAAGAATCAATTTTGAAAGGATTAATTTTCTCTAGAAGTATGTCAGCTTGTTGGTTGTAATTTTGTCTAGGACTATTTATGAGAGCACTATTTTGATCAATTCTATAAATTTGAAATTCTGGGGAAAATGTTTCATTTAAACAAGGTATAAACTATAAAATTAGGTGAATGTAAAATCTATAGGTATCAAGAAAAGTAGTATGATACAAGAGTATAAGTTAGTTGACCAAAAAATATGTATTTTGAAAAGAAATATCTATATGCTACTTATGATATTGACATAAACAAGATTGAGCCCGGGGTTTATAAATATAAGTTTACTCCTCAGAAATAGTGAGGTTAAAACCAACTAGTTGAATCCCTAAATATTCTTGCCATTTCTTAGAGAAGACAAAACATGGTACCTTTACATATTCACTGAACAAAGGTTAACTAATATTAATTTAGAATTATGAAGGAAATTTCTGTCTCTGTCTCTCTCTCTCTCAATCTCTCTCTCTCTCTCTCTCTCCCCATATATTGAAGATGTGTTTTCACTGGTTTATGAAACTCTCAGTGAGAATATTGTCCTTATTAGTACTAAGTGGTACAGTGGATAGAGCGTTGGACCTAGAGTCAGGAAGATCGGAGGTCAAATTTAGCTTTAAACACTTAATGACCTTGGGCAGTCTGCTAACCTCTGTTCTTTTCAGTTTGCTCAGCTGCAAAATGTGGATAATAATAGCAAATATCTCCCAGAGTTGTTGTGAGGCAAAAATGAGATAATTTATAAAGCAATTAGCACAGTACCTGGCACATAGTAGGTGCTATGTAAGTGTTAACTTACTATTATTATTAGATCTGAAGTTACCCTTCAACTTATAGTCTTAGTGAGTTACCTGGTGGTTAAGTCATTTGCCTCTGGTTGTAAAGCTATTACTTGACAGAGGCAAGATTTAAATCCTGATCTTCTGATCTAGGAGGCTGACCTCTCCATTCTACCACACTACTTTTCATATATACATACATAGAAGTGTGTATATGCAGGACGGCTTAGTAAAGAGAACACTGGACCTAGAGTCAGGTTCAAATGGTTAAAAGGTTGCCTTAGTCACTTCCTAGGGTTTGATGCTGGAAAAAATCACTTAACTTGTTCATCTGTAAAACTATAATAATAATAATAATAATTATCATTATTATTATTATAATAGCACTCACTTGCCAGGATTGTTATGTTTAAATAAGATAATGTATGTAATGTATGCAAACTTCAAAGGACGATATGAATTCCAGCTGTTATTATTCTTTTTTAGATAAACATTACATTTTAGATCTCAGAACAGATAAGCTTCAATTTTAGCTTAAATGTTTCTGTAAAATAAATTTTCATTGACATACTGTATTTAAAAAAAATTAGTATGCCTGATTCAAAAACAAGCCTCCATTCCCCAATATAATTTAACAAGAATTTTTTAAGTATCTGCTGTGTCCAAGGCACCATGACTCTGCAGACACTTCAGTTCACTAATGGATCAATGATCTCATCAATTTGGAAGCTCTCTCCCCTGAAGCTGTTCACACCTTGTCCTTACTTGCCTATCCTGTGAAAGTCTTGTCTATACACTCCCTCCAGTTTACCAAAGGGGGAGTGGTGGGGAGGGTGGGTGTGGGTGGGTGATTTCCATGGGGTTTTTTGATACATAAATGATACAAATAAAGTATTTGAGCTGTCCAGGCTTTGTGGAAACAAGGTGTGTCTTTGAAGTTGGAGGACCTGGGTTTTAATACTTTGGATACTTACTTCCTATATGATCTTGAGCAAGTCATTTTACACTCCTGAATCTCAGTTTCCTTATTTTTAAGATAAGGGAATTGGACTAGATGGTCTCTGAGATTTCTTCAGCTTTATAGTGATGATCCTCTCTCTTATATTACCAACTATGTACATTTCCTCCCCCTTAACATTTATTTGATGACATCTTATATTCCACTTTTATTACATAAATCCTTTTTCATAATATGTTAGAGCCTACTCACACCAATGATGTCCTTCTTCGTTGCCTTTTGGTTGATATTGCCTGTCACATTTTATGAACCACTGGAAAAATATTAGTATCAAAAAAGATAATCCTTTGTTTCAAGAAGTTCAGGATCATTAAAAGATCTTCAATCAATGAAATAACTGTGTTTCCAAAGGGCTCCTTGTTGAAGTATGCCACCCACTTCCTAACAGAAGAATTTTGAGCTAGAGATACAGCATGTTAGGTACAGTTTTGGACACAGGGCAATATATGGCTTCTTTTTTTTTTTTGCTTGATTATGCTTTTTTTTTTTTTAACAAGGGAGGGTTTTGGAGAAGGGAGCTAATTAGAGCAATGCCAAAAAAAAGGGGAGAAAAATAACATAATTGAAACATTTTTTTGAAATGCACAGAAGAAAATTGTTCAGAAGGAAACAAACAAGTAGAACAATTTTGAAACTAATATGTTGAATTCATCATACTTTTTAAAAACCTAGTTGTAGATAATAGAGATTTACAATTTCAAATATAACCTTTCTTTTTGTTGTTCTTCTTTGACCATAGAAATGTTCGTGTTTGTTGATATTTGTCCAGTTCAGAACAACAACAAAAAATTATATTAAAAAAAACTTTGAAGCTTCCAGAAGGAATACAGTTTGTTCTCTTCCTATTTAATTTCTGGACTCAATTCATTGCCCATATTCAGTGTCTCTCTTAGATACGTATAAATGAATTCTCTGGCTTCCTTCAGCTAAAATTCCACTATATGCACAAAGCCTTTCCCAGTCCCCTTAATGTCAGTGCCTTCCCTCCAATTTTGTTTATGTGTAGCTATTCATAATTAGACTGAGTTCCTAGAAAATTAGAACTGCCTTTTGCCTTTCTTTTTGTCCGAAGCACTTAGCACAGAAGAGCACATGCTTTGACATGATTTGATTGATGGATGAACTCTGTATGTTGTCCATTCAATTGCATACCATAGTTTAGACAATATGCCTTCTTCCATTTGCTTTTTCCTGTGGGGATAACTAAGCTAAACTCAAGCCTCGGTACAATCAGTTCAATATAACAGTAAACCAAAGTATGTGTAGAACCTTACTATTTGTATTGACGCCCAACACGGACACTCTATAGATCTCCTACATGATAGTGGCAAATGCTTTTGAGGCCCACTTGCTCCCCTATTTTATGTCTCTCTTGATATTAAGAAGAGAATGGTTGAAAAATTATTTCAAATGATTTTTATATGTGTGGGAGACACCTCATGAGAAGAGAGCCTTTTTAATCCATTGAATCAAATGCTTTTTCATAGTTAAACAAATACAGTGAGATTTTCTATAGTTTTCAATGAACAGTTTGACTGTAAAGTTATGGTCTTCTAATGTCATTTATGAAAACCTACTTAATCCTTTTTCATATTTTTAATATATTTGTAAATCATTCTCATAAATATATGTAAAGGTAAAAAAGTAGGTCTATGGGTAAATTAGTAGATATTAATGTCCTCTAACCTGTTTTGAGAACATCAACTTTGATATGATTAATTCCCTGGAGTTGTATGTCAATTGTTGGTCATTGATAAAGATGTCACATTTGGAATACCAACAGTTAAATCTGGAAGTTTCCTACATAGATTGTAGTAAAGTTGATTAGGCTAAGTTGATTAGGTGTCTATACTAAATTTGTCATTAACAGGGTAAACCCTTTCAAATGGGTGGCCTCCAAGTTGTCTAAGGAGAACAAAGCTCCCAAGTTGATCAGTCACACTAGGCCCATGAATAGCTCTTATACTTTCTAATTAGGTAAGATAGGAAGACCTAGATTTTAAATAAAAAAAAAAATTAGAATGGAACAAACAGAAGCTAATGACTCCCTCAGACAGCAAGAAATATTACAACAAAATCTAAAGATTAAAAAGTGGAAGAAAATGTAAGGTATCTCATCAAACACAACACAGACCAAAGGAGTAAATAAGATTGTCTTGGGAGAGAATATTGAAAGAAAAGAGGGTCAAGGATTAGCAGTGAGTAAAGATAGTGAACACAGATTACTCTTTTATTCTTCTCCAGCCTCCATTCTTGACTTTTCAGACTTCTTTCTTTACCATATTCCAGTAGCCTTTTCTGAAAGATGTATTCACTACCACCATTGACAGAAGCCTTTTCATTTTGAAAGATTATTCTGTGCCTGTGACCCCCTCTTCTGATTGGTCAATTTCTCCCAGTTCAAAGAAGAACTCAGGCCAACCATGTTGACTCCTTCCTTACTCTCTGGGAAGAAAGGATTCTTGTTGTCCTCTTCTGACTTTCTGACTATGTTTCACCCATACTTATCTTCACCCCTTCCCTTTATCAGCTTACTTTTTTTTAATGTAATAAATTTTATTTGTTTTCTTGTTTACATCGTTCATTTTCATGAGATTTTTGAGTTACAAATTTTCTCCCCATCTTTCCCCTACCCCACCCCAAAAAAGCGATCCCACTGTGGAGCCCCTCCCCTGCTCTGCTCTCTAACTTTCTGGTAGGGCAGG
>CM053601.1:119910390-119923072 GCA_028646575.1 Pseudocheirus occidentalis | reverse complement strand
GGGGGAATTTCATATGGAATAAAAGCTTTCATTACTATTGGGGACTATTTTCCATATTAATGAGATTAATTAATTTAATTAATGAGATTTCCCATGTGCCTCCTATGTTTTCCTATGAAATCTCATTCATGCTAATTAAATAAAATGTTGAAAATTTCATTCATTTCATTTCTTGAAAATATGCATAGTTAATGAGATTTTCTATGTGTCCAGACTTTAGGGACACCCTCTATATTTATGTTGTTTCTCCTGATGGAATTTAAAGGACTTTAAAGTCCTTGAGGGTAAGGACGCTGATTTTTTTTGTCTTTATATTCTTTTTGTCGAGCACTGTATCTGGCACACAGGAGACACTGGATAAATGATTGTTGCTTGTTGATGTGGTGTTGGAAGCACTAGGCTATAGCCCCTTTCTTGGACATACCAAATTAATCCTTGTGTAATTAAAGTCTGTCATGAGAGAAAGACCATGGATAAAGGATAGAACATTTGCAGGAAAGATAAATAACTCCTCCTCAGAGACTCTAGGAAATGATTAGATTGTTTTCAAAAGTGATTTTTGTACCTTTGCTTTTCCATGGATTTCATTACTGATAAAAGTTGCCTTCTGGTCCCAGTTTGGCTTTATGGTGCTTGACATCCATGCAGTGAGGTCAATTCTTCACTGTCTCCTAGTTTAGAGGAAGGAATTTTGGAAAACTCAATCACACATTTGGGTTTGGGAACATTGATATTTATACTCCAGGAGATTTTACTTTGGGAGGAGGAGGAGGAGGAGAGAAATCATATGTGACTTCTCCTGCAGCAGACACTCTGTGTGTGTGTGCGCGCGCGCGTGTGTGCCTGCAGAATATTTTGCTTTATGAAGGGAGTAGGAAGTAGAAGAAAGGCCAAATTTGAGACTACGCAGGAGTTTTAAAGGTTGTCTATGAAGTCAAATCTTGGGTTTCTAAGCAGGTAAACCAGTCTGGTGAAGTTTGTTTGAATGACAAGGTCAAGATCAGGAATCAGCTCTCAGAAGAGCCAGGTTGTCAAGGCAGGGGTCTCAGAGATTGGGAATGAGGTTAGCCTATGATTTTGGAGGTGAATTAGATGTGGTTACCTCAGAGACTCAGAACCAACTGTAGCATCCCAGACAATAGGAAGAACCTAGTTCTCTCAACTGAAGATGCCTCAGGTGGACCCCAAAGTAGAATATTTAGCCTTGGCTTAGCTGAGATTTTCCTAGGCTCAGTTGAACCACATCTGTACATTTCCTGCTGTGTGGCCTGTAGGGTCTTCTAATAGGAGTGACTCCTAATGTTTTCTCATAGTCCAGGAGTATACTGATAAATATCTTTCCAGAAAAATTTAAAAAGGTACTTGGGTCACAATTTTAAGTTTAATCTGCATTATCAACACTTTTTGAAGTCTAAACAATCAACAAAATAATACATCAAAAACCCTGATTTCTGAAGATTTCTGAAAATTTCACTGAAAATGTAATCGTTGTCTCCAGTACACCTCTGCACAGAGAGAAGCTGTTGTGGGAGATAAAAAGTGAAAGGGAGGCAGTAAGCTTTAGTCTGATACTGGTTAATCCTCAAGCTTCAGTTCCAGCCTGTGTGCCAATTCTCTTTGCAGGTACAGCCCTTTCAATACAGGGCAGGCACATTCAGGATTCATTTCTTTGGCCAGCCTGAGTCTACCAGCTGGATCCAGGGTGCTAGACTGGGGGAGAGTTTGTAGAGTCAGATATCCTGAATGAAGTGGTTCTTTCAGGCCAGGGACATTTTTTATTCTTCAGTGGTTCCAGTTGAAGTTTTACAGATAGGAAGTGGGCTGCCTGACTGGTGTTACCACACAGCAGGCTTTGCTTTTCTAGGAGTTTCATTGCCAATGAAAGTTGTCTTCTGTTTCCGATTTGGTCTTATGGTGCTTCACATCCATGCAGTGGAATCACCTCTCCTTTGTATTCTAGTATAGAGGAAGAAATTGCAGAAAACCCAATCACAAATCTGGGTTTCAAAAAACTGATACAGTCAGGTAGAGCTTGAAGGTATCTGAAACCAAATACCAAGCATGCTTTGGTTTGTGTGTGACTGAATATTTCCTTTTGACTACATTTCAAAGCCAAACATGAACATTATTCATTGCTTTGTATGACTTGTGCTATTATTCTTTATTGTTAGTGTAAATAGTTTGGAACAGATTGAGAAATTTGGGCCCATGGTTAAATATATATATTTAGACTTTTCCTACTTGATATTAAAGTTATAAGCAATTAATTGAAAAAATTACGTTGACCAGTTATTGAAATCAGAGCCTACAACAGTAGTTCACATTTTCAGTTTACTTCTGGATGTTTTGGTTTCTCATACAATCTGTGTCACTCCTTTCCTCCCACTAGGGAGATTGTTGATGTTTGTTAGCTTACTATTTGTTCACAAAATTGTGCCTAATTTCTTTGGTGGTAGAATATGGTTTGTATAATTATTGCATCAAGAAAGGCATTATTTAAATTCATAAAATGAATGCTAGCTGCTAAGCTCAATTGAATATGAAAGTAAGACAATTACTGACACTTTCTCATGTTTGCAGGCATCACTTGTCAATTGTCCTTAATAACTCCCAGAAAGATATCACAAATTCAGTCAATGCAAAGTATTGACATCTACTAAAATCTCACAAGAGCCTATGGATTTTTGTAGGTCAGTCTCTGGACAGTGACTCCTTTTAAGCCTGTAATGCTGGGCCAAGTGGACAGCGTGACAGAGTAAGCTTGTGGGCTTTCCTGTACTTTGATATACAAATGAAAACCACAGTTAAAAAGTGATTATTTTTGTAGGGATTCAAAACATGAAAATTATTCTTCCTCTTCCCATTTAATTCATGTAGGTCTTTTATAATCAAGTAACTGACATACCCCATCTTCCAGAAGCAGCTTGTATATATAGAGAGTAAATCTGGTAGCACTGAACAAGAGACACAAGTATTCATAATTACACTAGGAGGGATTGCATTAGGATATAATATACTTATAATATTTTATCAAACCAAACTCTGAATAAAACACAGACTGCTAAATCCAAACATATATTCATAATTAAATATCAACATTTTAAATTATATTTTAAAAAATACTTAAAATTTTTTTAAAAAAATGGTAGCATGTAGAAACAGCTGTTACTATTTATTTTAAGGTTATTTTATACAAAAATGGAAATGGGTAGCTTGAAGAAAAAGTGTTGCTTATTCTATGAATTTTTCAGGATATGATTAGTTTACCTGTTATTTATTTTAGAAAAGTTAGGATTATCAAATAGCTTCTAAGATTTTAAAGAAAAATTGAGGATCTTAATTTTATTCTGTTTTTGTTCCTAGGCACTAAGCTGAAGAATAGCCATATAATAAAACTTCAGTCATCTCAGTCTCTGCCTTTGAATTAATTTTTGAATTGTAAATTGGAAACAAAGATGTGCATTAATTTGCTATTTTTTTATCCAGTCTTAAGCAAGAGCCAGGTGTCTCATGTTCAGGGTATGTTGGGACAATGGGATTGGGGAAAGAAAGGCATAGTTTGAAGAAATGGGAAATGGCTTCTTGTTCCTGGTTTGGGAAGATTCCTGGGAAATTGAGGTACAGGGAAATGAGACCCCCTGGCTACGAAACTGGAGAGTTTGAAAGTCATTTCTGGCATTCAGGGCATTCTGCAGCTTCCTCAGCAGATGTCAGATGTTTTCCCCAGTATCAGGTGATAATAAGCCTTTCAGGCATCCACTGTAATAAGCATTTGATGGAATTACAATAATAGGTTCCATTACTTCTTGCAACCTTAGGCACCATTTCAGATGATTAAAATGATAAGATCAACTTTTTATTATCTAAATTGCAGATTATCATTAACAGATAACTGTGGTTAAGTTCTTAACATAATTAGGGATTCTATTATAAAGTCCATTGTTGGCCTTGTTATCTTCTTTTATTTCCCCATCAGCCAACAACTGAACAGGTGTTTTTTTTTTTTAAGCCTATACAGCTACTACAATTATCCCCAAGTGAAGGAAGGTGTAAACTATAAAGGCTTTGAATTTACAGCATCTTATTTTGAGTTAGTATTTTTCATCCGTCTGAAAAGTGATGACACTTCCAAGAGGAAAGTGAAGAGCATTAAGGAATATTGAAATGGAGTCCCTATTTGGTTAACTGCGACTTTCCAGAAGGTTTATACATCAAATCTTCATGATTTAATTATTTTTGTTGTGGTGTGAAAGTCCAAAACATTTTGCAAGCTCATATTCAAATGTAAACCTAAGACCACTAATACAAATAAACTAAATAAACTAATTTTTTTTTGGCTTTTTGGAGGGCAGGCAATTTGGGGTTAAGTGACTTGCCCAAGGTCACACGGCTAGTAAGTGTTATGTTAAGTGTCTGAGGCCAGATTTGGACCCAGGTCCTCCTGACTCCAAGGCCCATGCTCTACTCACTGTGCCACCTAGCCACCCCTAAGCTAATTTAAAAAAAAACTAAATTATATATATATGGAGAATTAGGTGCTCCATAAAAGTGAATTGTCCAACCATTTAAACTTACTCTAATAAATACAAAACTTCTTTTATTTTTAGCAAATTTTGGTGGAGATTGTCATAGGATGTATTACACATATTGCTAATTTTTAAGAGTAAGCCAAATATATTTTACTATTTTCTTGATGACTCTGGGCCATTATGATGATCAAGTATTGCACAATGTAACAGAAAGATACCCTCAGGCTCCAGAATGATCTGGATGTGACTCCTCTCTTCATAAGGCATAAATACCCGTTGTTTTGAGTCCCATTAATGTGAACTTTGTTCTGGTACCTGAGCTACACCTTTGGCTTAGTCTTTACAAGGGGTCTACACAAAGACTCAGGGAAAGCTGGAGAGAGAGGTTGAATAAACTAATTCATTGACAGAGCTTCAGAGACCTGTAGAAGCACAATGCCTCTTCAGGAGCCATGAATGCTGTTCTATCATTCTCTATCCTCCTGCTCTCCTCCCCAGGAGAAAGTGTTGTCAGATGGAGACACAGACCAATGAGTCAAACTAAGAGGGAGTTGGAAATGCAGGAGCAGCCCTCTCTAGTCAGATATGGAAAAAGAAAAAGGACTGGCATAGCAGGGAGCCACAGGAAGCCTGAAAAAATAGGGATATATTGCCTGGCAAGGCGACCCTATCTGGGGTAGTACTAAAAAGTGAAGTGAACTTTACAGGTCCCTGAGGAGGTCCAGATCACTTGTTTTTTCATCTGAATGATTGCATGGGGGCTAAAGGCCCTTGGAGTGACATAAGTCAAGTTCTCACGTTTCCAAGGGAATCCTTAGGTGGAGAATACAAGCTAAAATATAATTATTGAGGAATCCTTGCAGCTTAATTCTTTCCCAATGAACTCAGAGCTATGGTTATGAGTAAGAGGTTACAGTAGAAAAGAACATGAGCTTGGAATAAGAACTCTGAGTCCTATTCTTAATAATAATATGATCTTATTAATTACTTAATCTTTTGGATCTCATTTCCTTATAAAATGGGAATAATAACACTTTCATTACCTATTTCACAAGGTTGTTGTGAGAATCAGATGAGTTAATGGACATGAAAATGTTTTGTATACGTACAATGTTATGACTACATGCTATTTTCATTATTAAGGGCTATTAAAACATGTAGAGCTGTTTAATGGACATTAAGTGGCCCTGGCCTGCTTGAAATGTTTTAGCTCTTGTGTCTGATTTTTGCTTAGTTCAGGATGCTTGAGGTTTCTGAATAGGTGATCCATAGATAAGTTACAATTAAAATATTTTTTAAAAATTTGTTATACCATTCCTTTTCCAATAATGTGAATAATAAAACTGATAATATGGCTTTAATCACTCTAATCATAAGTACCAATTCAATCCAATACTTATCATAAATGGCTAATATAGACAATATATAGGAAAATGTTGGGAAACATGGTTTGGGAGCAAAAAAACCTAAGAGAGATAAAAGATTTGTGGATTATACAAAAGTCACATAATTATATATCATGATTATTTTCTTAATACTTTGAAGAGAGAGTAAAAGGAGCTGGATACAATAAGTTTCAAACAACATCATACACAATGAAAATGATTATATTTCAGTGACTAGGTATTGACATAGGAATAATTTCCAATGCCAGATTGTTAGAGCAAAGAACAAAATAATTATTAAACTAGAAGAAAAACTAAAAATTAAAAGATAATGCAGACAATGCTAAGAGTTTCTATTCCAGTGCCTCAGTAGGTTGTAGACTTGCCCTTACATTCTCAAGGAACAAAATTTGTCAAAAGAACACAAGCTCCAGGACGTTCTACTAGGCTGGAAAGCTTTTGAGCATAGTCTTAGAAACAGGTGCTATGGCTGCTTTCCAGTGCTTTGTCCAACTATAAAAAGGCTCCTCACTACGAGGCTGGTCACTTTGGGATGAATTCTTTGGCATGGAAATCCATGAGACAAAGACAAATACAAATTTTTTTTCACTTTGTCCAACTTTTGCAGTGACAGTAGCAGAATGTCAGAAAAAAAAAAAGAGGTTGCTTGGAATCATAGTTATGAAGACATGACCATTTTGGTTTTGTCTCTGTATCCTCACTGACTAACATTATGTCTTTTACCCAATATGCATTTAATAAATGCTAACCAAATTTAATTGAGTGCCATTTTGCATATTTTCTTCCAATAAGGTATTTCCTATGCTTATGAGAGCCCATTCCGTAGAGCATGCCTAGATTTGCCACCACTACTAAGTTATACATTACATACTTACATTTGCTGGGTTTTAATTCAATATGTGGAATTTTCTGAAAGCCTGTTTTTAGTGAGGGAGGGGCTGTGTGATGACCGAAAATCTCTTAACTGGCTACAGAGTTGGAAAAGTTGATGCATGGAAGTGCTAAGCTAGAACTGACATCACATACAAAAGCTAGGACCTGTCGATATTTCAATCTCTTTTCCTTTCTGGCAGGCAAGTGAGGTAAATACTAGGTGAGGGAACAGTGGCAAGCTGCATTCTGTACATGGCTACCATGTGTCTGTGAGCACATGATATGCTGTTTAATTTGGATTTGTTCTTTCCTCATTTTAGGTGAAAGAGTATGCCAAAAAGAAATTTTCAAGGTGGCGACCTTGTAAATTTAGGAGAATTTGAGGTTCCATTGGAAATTCTATCAGACGTTCTACTAGTGGTTGTAATTGGCAGCAGAGTCCACTGGAGTAGTGTTGAATGATGACAAAAGAAGTAACTATAGAGAAGCTATAGGAAGGTAGTCAGCAGTTTCAGGTAGGGACCCTTCAAAATAGAAAAACACTCTGCACTGCCATGAACACTCTGTACATTTTCCAAGTTGAAAAAGAATTTTCCTATAGCCGGTGAGGTCATCCAGTTGCTTTTATTTGCAGATAACATTGTGCTGATTATACCATATCTTTGATCATTGTAGGGCATCTTAAGTGAAATCCATAATTGTTCAAAATAATTTGCCTTAAGTACGTTAAACAAAACCCCAAGTGGATGAAGAATGCATAGTGACTATCACAGATTAACATATGCAGTTGAATGAATGACCTCTAAAGCTCATCTATCAGTATATTTATCTTGGAGTAACATTGCAAATGGATAGTAAACTTGGCCAAGAACTGAAAAGGAGGAAGAAAGTGGTCTGAATAACCTTTGGCAAAATATAAAGTTATTTTAATAACCTAAAGTTTCTTCATGAAATAAAGGACAGTCTTTTTAGTAGCAGTTGATTCACCTGCTAAGGCTATATGGCTGCAAGTCATTCATTACAATAGTCTTTGATAAATAAAAATTGAAGATTATCAAAAGGGCAATTTAGGAGTGCATGATGAATAGGAGCAGGCTATAAGATATTACAAAAAAGACACAGCAATTATATAGAATGAATGGTAAAAGATGTTTTTAGAGAAATAAATGTATGACGGGAAAAAACAGAGCTATTCATGTGGCATGTGTGAAAGATAACTAATGGAAGCCTGCATCCTCCATCAGTATCCATACAGTGTCAAGAGAACTTGTTGAAGGTTTTTGGATGGACTGGAACATTTATTGGATTCAAGTTGTGCAGTATGGGAAGGCACAGATTACACTTGAGATGCATCAATGGAGGTAATCACATAGATGAGATCATGGATTCATAAAACTACTAAAATTAATGTTAAAAAATGAGAAATGGATAAAGGAACAAATTGCATCACAGATTATCACTACTTCCTAAGGAAGTTAAAAGAATTTAAATCAATAACCACAACAAAGAGAACAAAAGAGCCTAGATTTCACCTTTGACAGCAAATGTTTGATCTCTTTGCCAAGTGGGAAAACACAGTAGCTGTAGCAATACTGGTTTAGAATGTAAACTTTTTATAAATTCTTATGAAGGAAGATGTTGGAGGCATATAAGTAGTATATAACCTCATAAAATAGGAAGGAACAGTGAAATGAAAAATAAATTTACAGAAACTTTGTGTGAGTCCCAACTAAGCAAAAATATCCTGAGGACATTTAAGGATGAAATTGAAAAGATAACAAAAACAAAAAATAGAAGAAGTTTGTAAAGATTTTTATTAAAAAATTATTTTCTTAATTGATTACAATAAAACCATTACACTTGGACTCTAACATCACAGTTCTCAATGTAATGTATTAGGAAGTAGAAGCAATATAAACAAACAAAACCCAAAAGATATGAAGAACAGCTGCACTACTAATTAGATATAGGAGTAAGGAAAGAGAGGAATTGATTGACCCTGAGGTTCCAAAAAAAGTTAACTAGAAAGAGATGAATAGGTGAGATTGTAAAACTTGGTGACTAGAAAGATGTCCAAATAGAAATAGAAATGTTTGGAGGAGGGCTGGGTTCAGGAGCAAAGATAATGAATTCTGTTGAACCTGTAGAATTTGAGAGACCTCTAGGAAATACATACTGGTGGAAATGTATAAAAAGCAGAATATAAATTTTGGATTGGATGGATTGGAGCTCTTGAGACAGATTAGGGATATGGAGATTTGTGTGTGATTTGCACAAAAGAGAATTGAAAAGGTTTAGAGAAAGAAGAGAGGAGGACCTAGGAAGAACCTAGGGAGACACCCACAGTTAGGGGAAAAGAAACTGATGATGTGCCATGAAAAATCAGGAAGGAAAGATTATTCAGTGATAACAGATGGTCCTCTCTAGAGCAATAGTGTCAAACTCAAACAGAAACGGATTCCTGCTAGCCATATGATTCAGAAAACAACAACAACAAATTAATGGAATGTATGTTGTATTGTATTTTTTATTTATTTAGTTAAAATGTTTCCTAATTGCATTTTAATTATTCAGATCCCATTCTCTGACTTCTGCTCTGCAAGGAGCCTTAAACTTTTTCCACTGGTGACTACTGTAGCATTTCTCAAATTGTGAACTGCAACCTAATAAAATGGAAAGAATAATTGCATCTATCTCCCAGAGTTGTTGTACATATCCAATGAGACTGTATTGGTCAAGTGCCTGGCATATAATAAGTACTTATTAAAAATGAGATATTATTATTAATTGGTATATGTAAAATGCTTTGTAAACTTGAAAACATCATATACATCTCAGTTATTATTAGTAATGCACTTAAAAAGAATTTTAATGATTATCGTTCTGTACATTTTTTTTTTTAGGTCTTATACTCTGAAGTGGTTCATTGATACTGATTCCTGGTAAAATTACAATAAACCTTTGATAATAATTCCAGAAAATTCTAGTTGAATCAAGTTTAATTTTAAAAACTTAAATGTGTTGATTTCTATGCAAAGAATATTGTCTAGAGGGTTGTTTGAAATTATACTCTTTCCTTTGCAATTAAATGAAACTCCACAAATTTATATTAAATGACTTTCTGAATATTTTATTTCAGTATTCAATCTAAACTCTTGTTGGCATTAACTACTAAAAGACCATTTCCATTAAAACTATGAAAAGCATTAATAAAATATCCTAACGGTACTTGGGGTGTAACATAACAAGAAATTAAAACATCATGTAGGCAAACATATACCTGGATTTAGTTAATACTAGTTGACTAAATCCAGTATTCCCTTATTTTCCCCCCACCAATATCTGAATAAGACCTTAGAGATCATCTACTGACTAGATTCTAGTCCAATCTACTTGATTTACATATGAGAAAAATGAATTCTGGATAGGTGAAGTGACTGTTTGAGGTCATTCACCTAATTAAGTATCAGCAAACAAGGATGCAGGTTTCTTAATAATATATGGTTTGTTTTTCTGAAGTCATGTTAAAAAAAAGAAAGGGAACTTTTTCTCAATAGGAAATAACTCATGGGCGATTTCTGGCCAGAAAACAAATAAACAAAGATAGAAGTATATAACAAAGCCTTCTAAGAGTTTCCCATTGTCTCTGTTTCCACCTCCTTTACTAAGATAAGCCACCAGCTTTTCCAGAAGTCTACTCCCACACATGCTACCTCTTATGGGAGTACATTTCTGTGGCCTTCTCCCATCTGCCTTACCATACTGTTCATTAGTGGTAAACATGCTTTTAGTTTTGGGGCTTACAAAATAGTAATATAGTGTACTCTGTACTTTTAAAATAGCCTTAGGATTAAAAAAAAAAGTTGGGACTGCTTGATTTCCAACTCTTTAATTCTATGATTTACTGATATGATAATACTTGAGAATATAGTTGTTCTGAGATTAGAATAGTAAAATATCAAAATTGGGTTGAGCAGTATTCTAAAAACAAAATTTACATTATTTCTTAGAAAAATGTTCAAGTGTTATGCATCCATTCATCATTGTGTATATTTTAGATAAGTGATCCAGACAGACAAAGAACAAGTCTGAAATTTTGTTGAATATTAGACTTCATCTCATTGGTAAATTTGCACTGTACGGCTAGGTGGCACAGTGAATAGAGCACTTGCCCTGGAGTCAGGAGGACCTGAGTTCAAATCCGGTCTTAGACACTTAACACTTACTTGCTGTGTGACCTTGGACAAGTTCACTTAACCCCAACTGCCCTCCAAAAAGGAAAAAAAAAGGTAAATTTGCACTGTACTTTCAGAAACCCCAAACTGTTTCCTGCCACAGAAGCCACAGTCTTAGCATCAGTAGTCTCCTAGTGATGCTAAATGGTTGAAAACAGTGTAACAACATGATTTTGGAAGAATTAAAATTACACATAACCTGAAGGGCATTGAAAGATGTGCAATTGATTGAAATTGGCTTCAACAATGACTTTCACAAGAAGAGTGACATAAAAGAAATTATTAAGAGCAGAAGGTAGTGGATTAGCCACAAAGGAAAAAGGAGACGCAATTCAGCTCCGGTAGAATTTTGGTACCCTGAGCTATGCAAACTCAGCTAGTTTTGAATTAAATAGAATTACCTTAGGAAGTCACAAGACCATGCTGATGGAGTCCACTATCAGTTCATATTATTTAATCTTAGTTGAGCCTCCAATGCTCCTAGAAGTCTGTTTCAAACCTCTTTTCATTGGGTCCTGTGGTCATGTCTTTTTTAGATCACCTTCCCTCATACCTGAGAAAAATAAGAAAAACTGGTAATAAAGTCATTTATCTTCCTATTTCATACCTTTAAACCCCTCCATATTGGCTCTCTTCCTTTTCTACTGTCTTTGAGGAAGAGGTGGCCCTTCTTTTTCAAGACTAACTCTTCTATTTGTGTCCATGTTCTTTTATTCTTTTGATTATTAAAGTTTTTTTTACTTGATAGAGCAAAATGCTATCTTAAAGGTTCTCAAACAACAAGGGATCTCTCATGTACATGTTAAAATTATACAAGATTCCTTGGAAGATGTAATAAAGAGCCAATAGACTATTTGCTCACCCTCTGATCATTAATATCAAGCAAGGCATATGTTTGCCAAATATTAGTATCCTTGTAATGTCAAAGGAACTCAAGGAAGAGCTTCCAGCAGGTTTGGTAAACTCTCTGTGGTAAACTTATAGGGGGGATATAAACAAGAGTTTTATAGGATTGCATACATGCATGTGTCATAATCTGCATTTTTTGGAGAGAATGCATCTATCAAAGATCATAGAATAAGAGAATTAGAGGAAGAAGAGACTTTAGAAGTTAAATAGTTCAGCCTTCTAGCTTGAGTTCTCTGGATCTCAGATTTCTCATTTGAAAAAGCTCAAGCTTTCTGATTCTATAATTCTTCTTATGCCTATCATATGTTTCTCCATTCCCAGTTGTGTGTCTTACAGCTAACCTAATAAGCTCTTAGGAAAGAAATTAATTGAACTGAATTGTCAACTTGTCAGGTTCGGACAAAGTCCCATAGTTTAATGAGTCAAATGTCATAGTTTAATGAGTTAAATACCAAGAGAAGTTATTCAGGATACTGAAACCTTAAAACAATAAAGTTGGGTCTCCCCAATTTTCCTCCAACCTTCCCAGGTTTCAATCTCAATCTTGCTATGGTCATTCAGTGTTTGCAATAAATAACACAGCTCTGTAGAGCCATAATTGTATATACTGGTTACTTTTGTATGTTATTTTCTTTTTTTTAAATTAAAAAAATATTTTTTTTGCTTTTTTTGGAGGGCAACGGGGGTTAAGTGACTTGCCCAAAGTCAAAGGGCTAGTGAATGTGTCAAG
>CM053601.1:119888184-119909890 GCA_028646575.1 Pseudocheirus occidentalis | reverse complement strand
GGCCCATTCCTTTGTTTTGCTCGTCTTGGGGTCGGTGAGCTGCACACCGCAGGTGCTAAAAAGAAGGCTGGGGGAAGTGGGCGGCATTATCGGCTGCGCTTGGTCACCAGGCAGGTGGGGGAGGAGGCACTGGGAAAGCTGTCACTAAGGGTGAAGAAGAGATGAAGGAACCCACCCTCGAGCGCTGGGCGGGCGGAGGAGCACAGACTTCTCGGATTATCTTCCCCGCCCGCATCTTCCCAAATCCCCTCCTATCCCTATCCTCATCCCCCCTCCGGCTCTACAAGCAATTGCTCGCCAACCAAGACGTGACGTCACTTCGCGGCCGGGAGCGCACTAACACGCTCCAGCCAGCTGCGGTTTCTAGGGATCCGGAAGTGGAAGCGACTGCGGGCAGGCACCCCGAAGAAAGGCGGGTTGCAGAACTCCTCGCACTACCCTCAAACGGTATCGACCCTGCTGAGCATGCGTCATCGTGACTGTTCGCGCAAGCGCAGTTAACTCCAAGAACCTCTGCAAGGCTGTAGGAAAGCTATCGGTTCCGAAGCGGTTTCTTTGGAGCTGAAGTTTACGTGGGTGGGGGAAGGAAGAAGTAGGCAAATGCAGAAGAGCTTTGAAATTGGGCGAGGGCGGGCTTGGTGCTGCGACAAGGAGGACTGGCGGGCAGCGGCTGCCTCTGCTGCGGTTCTGCTGATGAGTTGCGGTTAGGGGTCTGGGCCAGTCTTTTAGAGAGCAGATCCCGTGGAGAGCATGATTGAGAGGCAGGGAGTCGGATGACCAGACCTGTTGAGGCTTCTGTGAACACCTGCCAGGACCACCCCTGGGAGCTACTAGTGTCTATGAAATGCCCTGCCCTGACCCCCTCGGGTGACTCAAAAGAATACATACAGGATGCTTGCCCACAAGGCATTTGCCTTGTAGACAGAGAAGGAAAAACACAACAACAAACCCGGAGCAAATGTAACCATTAAAGAATAATATAACTAGACAGTATGTAATTAAATGATTAATTGGCTTGGTGCAGAAATTACGCCTAATAGGAATTCATTAAAGGAGACTGAAATGTGGGTTGCAGTAGTTGGGGTTTCACCAAGGTACTTTCCAGCTTCGAAATGCTGTGATTTTACACGCTGGTTTTTTAAGATAGGTGGGAATTGAGTTGACCCCATTTAACTTGAAAAATAGAGGAGAGAGGACTGTGGTTTTGGGACCTAACAATGAGTTAACATTTAGACAGCCTCTTAAGGTTTTTTGAAGGACTTAATATACGGGAAAGAATAAACATTTATATAGCATCAACTATGTGCCCAGCACTGTGCTTACCACTTTTAACAAATAACTCATTTCATCTTCACAACCCTGAGTTAGGTGCAATCATCATTCCCATTTTAGGGTTGGGGAAATTTAGGCAAGGAGATTAAGTGACTGCCCAGGGTCACACAGCTAGTAAGTGTATGAAGATGGATTTGAATTCCAGTCTTTGGGGATGGGGGTGACTATCTACCAATCCATTTAAGGGCCTCAATTTGGATTGATTGATCAGTTCCTACTGAAGAGAGGTAGTATGGAAGCAGTGCACAGAGTGTTGATTCAGCTCATAGTATAATTTGGCTCTTGGTAGGCCCTTAATAAATACTTCTTGATTGAGTAATTGATTCAGGGACTGAGGATATCAGTCCATCTGGTGCAGAGGTTTCACATATTGGCTTTGCAAGTATTAGTATGTAGGGATCCAGAGAAATCTGATGCTAGCAGTAGGTGTGTCTTAAAGCAGTGGAATTTTCCCTTCCTTTGTTTGCCTCCACGGGCATTCTACTTCTCTTAATGAAGAGGATTCATTCCAGAAACACACTTCATTATCAGCACCTGTATTGCTAGAAATAGAGGCAAAAGGCAAAAGAAGCATAGATATGTGCCCAATTTGCTGGAGGAGACAGCATTCCTCTACTTTCTCAGCTACTGCAACCAACCCCTACTGAGTTTGAAACTTCTTCTTCTCAGCCTCCAAATGCCCTGCATACTAAGACTGTCTGGTCTCTGCAGATTATAGAAATAAAAAAACCAAGGGAATAAACAAAACAAAACTTCACAGTGTACTTCATTATACAAGACCTCCATTCTCAGAGCCTCATGGAAACTGCTGAATTTGGAGTTATAGGACCTTAGTTCAAATTCAGTTTGGCCTCTTAACTACCTGTGTGACCTCTTTGGGCTTCAATTCACTTGTAAAACAAGGAAGGTAACTAGATGATCCCTAGATTCCTTCCAGCTCTAAATTTATGATCCTATGATACTTATGTGTTGCTTTGTTGCCATTATTAGTTTCTTGCTTAATATATGCTTTAGCGTTTATTCTGCACTACATAATTTTGCCCTTGATTATGTAATTATCTTGTGGGATGTTCTAATTGTTTAATGGACATAAATCTTATCTCCCTAATAGGATTGTAAATTTTTGAGGCACAGAATAAACACTTGTTGATTTAAGTCTTAATGAGCCTTAATTTTGTCAAACTTCCCCCCAAATTATGACCTTTTGGAAAATAGGAACTTAGTCCACTATTTCCTTCCAACCTCTATGCCCCCTCTGGACAGTAGCGTAACGATTTGCATATGCCAGGGACTCAACAAATATTTGACTGGGTGGGTTTCCAGCATCGGAAATCTAACCTACCAGTTGCCCTACAAAGAATTGTCACCTATCCACCATGTCCTCAAGAAGTCTGTCAATAAACATTTGTTGAGTGATTAATTGTCGGCAAAGAAATCCTCCACTGTTCTCTGTAGTTGTAGATTTGCCTCTCCACCAATGAATGCTTCTCATTGTCCATCTGACTTGTCTGTCTGCCTACAGCTAAGAAATCCGAAATGCTTCTGTGGGTGCTTGGGCAAGTTTTTCGGAAGAAAAAAAAGACACCCCTTGTTATTAAGAATTCCTCTTTTTATTTTTCATATCTGCTATGAGTGCACTTGGGAAAGCGAACGTGAGTGTACAGGATTTTTACGTTGAGCACTCCTTTCATTAATGTGAGTAGTTCTTGAAAAAAATGTGCCAGTCATCTGTCCTGGACGAAGATGATCCAGTTCTTCTTAAAACAAAAATTCCATCTCCAGTCTCCCCTTTCCCACATCCCCAAAACGTTAAAACGCTGAGCAAAAATCAGATCTCAATGTTTGTGGTCCACACCTGTGCCTTCGGGGGCTAAAAGTGAAAAGCCCCTCCCTCCGCCCCCGCACTCCCTTCTCCCCCGGTCTACAGCCTGCCACTAAACTCCAGAAACCGGTGAAAGAAATGGGTAAAAAAAAGTTTGATAAATGCACTAGAGAAACCCAAGCTCAATCAAAAGCGCTACTAACTGCAAAGTTTGCCTGCCAATTTCAAATTTTCTTTTTTCTATTTCTTCAACTGACTTTCACTAGCAGCCGCTTTTCCTTTAATTCAATCCTTCAAAGTCCCAAAATCGACTGGGGTTAGTGGGGTGGGGGAAGTCTTCCTTCCTAGCCCCTAACGTCCCCGCCCCACCTTTGTGCGTGGCTAAACCCCAAAGGGAAAGATCTCTTCAAACAGCACCACTTTCTGCATCTCACCCCACCCCTTCCTTCGGCCACGCCTCTTGGAGGAGGGAGGGGGAGGGATGTAGTGTAAGGCAGCCTCATCAAGCATGCGCCGGCAGGCCCGCGCCTGCGCTCTGGACGAGGAGGGAGGCAGGAGGAGGTGGGGCGCGGCGCGAATTGGTGCCCCAGTGAGTGAGGGGAGGGAGTCGGGGGGAGGGGGGAGCAGGGAGCAGATTTCCGAGGCGGCCAGCCCGAGCGTGGTACTACAAGCTCGAGGCCGGAGGGGGCGGGGGGGATGCGCGGCGGCGGCGGCGGCGGCGGCGGCGCCGGCGTTGGCGCTGTTGCCGGGTGGTTGGAGGCGCCTGAGCAGCGGCCCCAGGTTCCGACGCGGCGGCCGCGCCGAGTGTCGTGCGCGGCCTGAAGGCACTTCGCTCGCTTTCCCCCCTCTCGCCTCCACCCCCTCTCCGTTTAAAAAAAATTACCGGAACCAATGAGCGGGGCCCGGACCCGAGCTCCCGAGGCCGCCGATGCCAGAGGGACCAGGCTATCTGCGGGCGAGAGCCCGAGGCGGCAGGGGTGGCCCCAGGAGCCGCCGCCGCCGTGGCCCGCGGCCGCCTCCCCGCCACCTCGCTTCCATCCCCTGTGCCCCGGGGGTCCGGCCCGGGGCTGGACGGCGCTGTTAGTGCTGGGCTTGCTGGCGGCCGGAGCGGCGGACGGATGCGAGCTGGTGCCCGGACGCCTTCGCGGGAGGAGGACGTCGTTGGCTGGAGCCGCCGCCGCAGCCGCTGCCGCCTCCACGGGGGAGAGCCCGGCTCTGATGACAGGTGAGGCGGGGGTGGCGGTACGGGAGCGTCACGGGCCGGGGGTTGCTGGCCAGGGCGAGAACCCACCACCCCTGAGATCGGGGGTCGGTGTGGGGTTAGGGGGAAGGCGGGCAGAGCCGCGGACCGCCAGCAGAGCAGGTGAAGGCATCGGGAGCTTTTGCAAACTCTCGGGAGTGCCCCCCGCCCCGTATTCACAACTCTGCACAGATCCCCGACTTGGGGTGAGTTCCTCTTCCTGTTCCTCTGCCTCCCCGAAGTTCTCGGGTGAGCTCTTCCTCGCTGCAGTCAACCAAGGCTGCGGGGGACTGGGGTGAATTGTTTCTTAGGGGTAAGGTTTGCGAAAGTCAGCAGCAGCAGCAGCAGCAGCAGCACCAGCACCAGCAGCATTGCGGTATTGAGGCTGCCCCTGGTGCTGCCTTTGCGAAGGCTTCCCTGGCAATGACTCGCACCCTTTCAAGACCATGCTAAGCAAAATGTCTCTGGGGAGTCTGGTGAAGAGGCTTGGAATATGTAGTAATGATTTAATATTTGCTCCGGAAAACCTTTGACTTTCTGTAGGGGGCCATAATTATTTTGAGAGTGAGCAGCACCATTGAGAGAAAGATAGTGTTGAAGACTCCAGGCAAGTACCAAGATATTTACCATAATTTGTCACGTACAGGGCACTCCTGACTGGCTTGCGTTTTATGAGAACTTTGATTGTGGAGCTAACTGTAGTATTTCTTAACACAAGGAAGATGAGAAATGTTCTTAGTTATTGAAAGATTTCTTGACCAAAGGTTTGCTAAGATAGGTAAGATTTTGTATTTTATTTAGGCCTTTGGTTGTCATTTATTTCTAATGTCTGAGCATCATTGGGCCGGTTTCTTTTGGCAAGCAATTTTAGAAATTGATGTTTTATCTATTTATACAAATCAGTTTGGTGTTTATATTCAAAGTAACTTCTCTAGGCTCATTAGTTGAAAGAAAAAGTAGCACGATAAAGTAAAATGGTATCAGTGTAGCAAGAAGTCCCTTTATTGGTCTAACTGAAGTGGCATTCTAACAGGAGTCCAGACGTTAGTTACCAATAGGGATGCTTAGAGAATTGATTTTAGGAGCCACTTGCTTCAGTGAGAAGCAGAGCCAGTAGTTCCCTGAAAGGATGGTTATTATACAATGAGAAAAGGAGGACCTGTTTGGCTAGAAAACTAAGGTCATTCTCAGGTTTTAGTAGGGAATGTAATGAATGAGTAAAAGTCATATTATGCCTTTTTAAAAAAGGAATCTACTTAAACAAAAAAGATTGGATGATTTGGTAACTCCAGAATTCAGTGTTGGTTTATTTACTCTCAGTGTTACTCTGCATGGGTGGATTTAATGCTTGTTGACTCCTCTAGCTGGAAACTTGAAGAAACAATTTTTATAAGAAGTTAATGTGTTATTGATGAAGAAGTTATAGAAGAACTGTAATTATAAGGTGTGTTGGTGAATGGAAGGATAAACCAAGGTTTGAGGTGTAGATATTAGAAGTATAGTTGTAGAAAGGAACTTGAAGTTAAAGTTCTTTTAAATAATTGGCTCATCTTTTATCAAAATAATTTTTGAATGACAGTTGTGCAAATATTTGAGAAAACGTATTGCACAGGTCATACAAAGATGTATATAATATGATGGAATTTCTGTTTTAATAATCCTTTTGAGGACTTTAGTTCCTTTCTAGATATTTCTGGTCTCCAAAGAAGAAATGGTTGACATCTGTAGAACAAATGATTGGTTATTTGCACAAATAGGTCTGTACTTAATTGTTCATGTTGACTTTTATGTAACATGCTTTGGCCTGATAGTGAATTTGTATTTTGTTTCTAACTTCTCCCCTTTATATATTGGTGGTGTTAGCAAGTTAAAATTTCGCATTTAAAGTTTGAAAGAAACCAAAATGCAGTACACAAGTTATTTAGTTGATTTTCCCTTCACATCTCATGCCTCTTATTTTTATGATAGCCTTGGAATCTAGAACATGAACAATTTATCACTTTGAAGTATTGAGCATGAAGTTGGGCTAAATGATTTCAAAGGTACCTTTCTTATATAAATCAGATTCTGTTTCTGTTAATAGTTCCTTATTATGCTACTTAGTGGTATTTATTTGTGAAATGTCATGTCAAACCCTAAACATTATTCCTATTGTATGTAACCTTCAGGAAGTAGAATGATTGAACTTAAAAATTTTATATTACAGGCTGTGCTAAAATGTTTGGGAGTTACAGAAATTAGTAAGTGGAGAACATGACAGAAATGTTAATTTTGAAATTTGAGTACCCTAGAGCATTTTAAGACAATGATTGTGCACTCTCTTATTCCTGATTAAAGATCTCTATGAGAAATGAGTATTCTTCCTGTTTCTATTAAAATAGACAACCAAAATAATTTCCTGGTCTTTACTATTGCCTTTTCAGATTGTCATGTTCGGTTCTCATCTTTGGAAAATTGTTAGATTTTCTTCACATTCAAACATTTGAATTCAGACATTTTCTTTCAATGAAGTTTGACTCCTTTGAGTATTTTAATTAAGGTATTTGATATATTTTAAAACATTTATTAATTTTTAGAAACTCAATTATATGGGTGTAGTCTTGAATAAACTAATGCTTTCATACATGGAATGTAGTACTTCAATCACAACGAACTGGTGAGCTGTCTCGTTGGATTTTCATTTTCTGAATTTCCTGTGTATTTACACAGAAGTTCTCCAAGTATAGTCTGACACCCTTGGTGTTCCCTGAGTTACTTTCAGGGGGTCCTCTAGGTCAAAACGATTGCATAATAATGTGAAGACATTACATGCCTTTTAAAATATTCCTTTTTTGTAACTACATTATGTGTTTAAGATTGGAGTCTCTTCATATATTTAAATCAAATAACATCAAAGCAAGTTGAATACAGAAGCAGATATGAGAATCTAGCTGTTTTCTTTTAAGCTAGACATTAAAGAGAATTGTAAAAATATCTAAAACAGTGCTATTGTTCTTACTAAGTGTTTTTTTTTCTTTTGGAAAATATGCTTATTTTTCATAAAACTTATTTATGTTATCTAATGGGTTTATTGTTTTCAGTGATTCAGTATTTTAAAAGTCAGTTTTAATTTTAAATACAGTAAATATTGATAGGTACAACTATTTATATAAACCAAAGCTCTTTAGGGTCCTCAAATTTTAAGAATAGAAAGTAGTTCTCAGTGATTTTTGAAGAGTGTAAAAGAGGCCTGGAGGCTAATAGTTTGAGACTTGCTATAGAATGATCAAGGGTATAAATTTTGTGTGTGTGTCATAGGAGTCAGGGGAGTGGCTCACAGTGTAAGAGGAGGTGTATGGAAGGTAACATGTACTTATATTTATACTTTTTTTGTTTTTTTAACTCTAATCCAAGTAATAAAAATTGGCCAATATTGTATATCTTTTATGAGTAGAACTTTTATGAGTAAAATTGAAAGCAATTTATCGGGCAGCATAGTCAGGGAATTGGTGGGTTGGGTAATAAAGTGGGGTTTTAATCATCTGCTCATTCTGAGGTTTTCACACTATTTCATTTGTTGACATCAGTTCAGAGTTCATATGGTTTAAAAAAGTTTTTCTCGGATTCTTGTGTTTGCAAATCCAATTTCATAAGGCCATTTTATGGATTCATTAGCTTACCCTTATGACACTGCCTTCTAAATAGGAAATTTTAAAATATGATTTAAGTTTTATTTGGACTAAGGGTTTAGTTTTTAAATCACATTTAAGAATGATTAATTAATTATGGGGCGGCTAGGTGGTGCAGTGAATAGAACACCAGCCCTGGAGTCAGGAGGACCTGAGTTCAAATCTGGCCTCAGACACTTACCACAAAAACTAGCCGTGTGACCTTGGGCAAGACACTTAACCCCAACTGCCCTCCAAAAAGCAAAAAAAAAAAGAAAAAAAAAGAAGAATGATTAATTATTCTGGAATTGAAATAATTTGTCAAAGAAGGAATATTCCATAAAAATGTATTAAAGGAACAGAACCTGGATTAAAATTGTATTTTCAAGTCCCTAGCAAGTATAGTTATACACAGTGTTTTTAACTGATTTTTAAACCTTCAGACAGTCCTTTATTGTTTGAATGATTTGGAGTTCAGAATGAATTTTCTTAAAGAAACAATGTTGTAAATGTGGATTAGCTTCTCAAGACCATTCTGCAAAAGTTTATAATGTTGAAGTATATACTATATTACTTATAATACAGAACATAACTGCCACATATCATGATGTTGATATGGGAAAATATGTTCCAAGTTTCAGTTTGGGATAGTAGGAACCTATTTCCCAGCTTTTTATTCCTTACCTACTCTTGTTCATAGAATTCTTTAGCCCATTCTATACAAACTGAGGTTCAAGGAGTTTAATTGACTTTCCCTTGATGCTATCAGCTAAATAGTGTCTTAACCAGGATCGGAACTTAGGTTTGTTAACTGCTTCCTCCCCATAGGATTGAGACAGTTTTAGCTTTTCCATTATTGATGGTTCTTGTGGCTTTGCAGGGGAGGATTGGTTGTGTATTAGAGGTTTGGGATAGAAATGAGGTTCCAAAAGAGTCTTTGAGCTATGGGGTAGTTAGGCTATATGTAGGTTTATTTGCAGTAACCATTTCTAGTTTGGGACAAATTGCTCACTTCCTTTTCCTTTCCTTGTGCCTCAGGGGTTGCCTGATGGATTTCCACTGTAGCCACCTATTGTATCTTTCTGAGTTTTCTCTTTCTTTAGCCTGCTTTAGAACACTATAGGGTCTTATAGCGAAATGACCTTTTTGAGCTTATCTGTGGTTTTGTGACAAGTAGAAGCAAAGAGGAAATTGAATATAAAGGTTCCCATTTGTCTACTTTGTGTGTGTTTGACGGGAAAATGCTTTTCCTTTTTAATTATATCAAATAATAATTCTAGTAAGATTTATGTGGTAATTTAAAGGTTTATAAAAGCCAAATAAAAAATAAGTGCTACATGATCATAGGATCATAGTTGAGCTTGAAAGTAGGTGTCTTAGAGGAAGTCCATTGAATCCATTTTACAGATGAGGGGACTGAGGTCAAGTTAGGTTAAATAACTGTTGTACTCCAAAGGCCAGGGGTCAGATAACCTAGATTCAACTTCTTCTTGTGCCATTTACTAACACTGTGGCCTTGGACAATTCACTTACCTTCCTAAACTTTGTTTCTCATTTGTAAAGTTGGGATATAGGAAGGGAACTGGCAGAGAAGGGATGATGAGACTGGAGCACATTTTGCCCTCCTCAGCTTGTTCTCTTTCCCTCTTCCTAGGCCTATTACATAGTCTGCCTGAAGAGAACATCAGACAGGGTATGTCATTGGGAGAGTGGGAGGTGATTAGAGAGAACATCTGGTTGTGAGAGGAGGGAAGGGAAATCCCAACCTTGGCAGCTGTGATAGTAAGGGGGTTTCCTGTAGTCTACCAGTTCTTAGGTTGCCATTCTTACCTAAAGAACATACGTTAAATTTGATCTGAATATGTTATAGATTTGAGAATCACTAAATTGTTTAGATCTTCTACCTGAATACTTCTTTAGATTCTCTCTAATTTTGTGACATTTTATTGATTTTTCAGAATTTGTCATTGAAATGGCATTGTGTGGTTATTTTGGTTCAACAACAGGAAGTCCTTATTAAGGAATGGAATGCTGAAAAATAATAGAATCTGACTTCAAGAAGCTTATAATTTCCCGAGAGTGCATGTTAGCATTGTAATATAAAGTAGAGTGTGAATTAGGGGCAAAGGAGAGAACTGGATAAAACCTAGCAAAAGAAGAAGGGAACACTTTGAGGAGGAGAATGGCTTCATATCTGAATCCTGAAGGAAAAGAATGTTATTGGTGATGACGATCATAGATTTAAAACTAGAAGAGAAGTTAGAGGACATTTAATCCCACCCTATCCTTTTATATGAGGGGCTGAGACCTAGAGGATGGGAAATGAATTCTAGGTATGGGGAATCAGTCTGCCAGAATTTTAAAGTTTTATTTAGTGTACCAGTCAGTTAATTATTTGCAGGGGACCAAATGTTAGTAGTAATAATAGCACACATTTGTATATAAGCTTACTTTTACATAGCATACTGGTTTTTTTCCCCCCATACCAACCTTGTGAGGTAAATAGTGTCAGTATTTTCCTCATTTTCAGGTGAAAAAACTGAGTCCAGTATTAGGTACAAAGTAGATAACTGGGTGAGTCTCTTAACTTCAGTGTTCTAATTCCCTGAGACTGAAAGTTGCAGAAAAGGTGTTAGGTTCACTTGATACCTACCCTATCCCCTGTGCATAGCAGGGTACCTTGTAGGAGTTTAATGAATTCTGCTTGCTGGTATACTTAAGTTGCTAAACTTGCCTATTAAAGTAGTTACATTGTTATTACTTTGTGCATTCACTGAATGTAATTAACAGAAATAATTTTAAATTAAGGCGTATTCCATAATTGTACAAATTTTAAGAGTATTTACAAATGGATATTCTGTGTAGGAGGACCTTTTTTATGTTATTGGGGAAATAGGACAATCTAGCCAAGAGAGCCCCTCCTGGACCCTTCTTCTAACACTCCTCTTCCTGTACCTTCTCTGTGTTTTCTGTATTCTAACTAATTAATCTAAATCAACTAAATAGCTAAATAATCTAACATTCTAACAAATACATTGTCTTTTAGAGCTAGTTCTTCTTACTTTTTCATGCTTCATCTTGGCTAGTCTTTTTCTTAACCTTCTGCCTTTGGCAAACGTCTGTTCTACCTCCTTTCCCTTTCTATCATAGGTGAGAAAACCCTAGTAGGCTAAAAAGTTGCACTAAAATGCCTTTTGCTCTATTCCAGAACACTTTTAGCACCTTTGGACTTTAATCTCAAGATTTGTTCAGAGTAGTAGGAAAAAAATAGATTCTTTGGGATCTTCTCTCAGTTTTGCCATGTTAAAGGGCTGATGGACCTGGCTCCCTTTTGTGAGTTCCAAATTACAAAGCAATAGGCTGTTGGAGTAAAAAATTTTGCTTTTTGCTTCATTTTGAGAAGTAGTTCGACAAATACTCTGCAGTGTACCAAGAAACTGATCTGTGATTGAGTATACTTCAGAGTGAAGTTAAATGAACTTTTTTCCTCCCACAGAAAAGCAAAAACAAACCAAAAAAAAAAAAAACCCAACTCCAAAACTGAAATAGCCTTCCTAAGTTGCTTACTTGTTTCTTTGCTGCTCAGATCTTGTGTGATTTTTCTATTGTGTATAGAATATAAAACACACTTTTTCTGACTCTCCTCAGTTTGCCTATAATTCACCTCAGCAGTCATTTTTCGGTACTGATCTTCACAAACTCTGTGTTGTATTCAGATTATTGGTTCATGAATTTAACATCACTTCTCTCACTTCTGTGTCATTTCCCATTTCTAGAATGCTAATCCTCTTCATTTCCCATCTTTAATTTCAAAATTCTTCCCTTTCTGTAAGATTCAGCTCAGGGGCCACCACCTCCATGAAGCCTTCCTTAACTTCCTTTCTTCTTCCTTTCCTTCCCTCCTCCCATTCTTGTCTCACTCTCTGACCCCATCTCTACATTAATATTCTTTCTTAGTTCTAGAGGTATTAGATGTGCCCTATCTTTTGTCTTCTTCACTCCCTACTATATATGCTTATCTATTCATGTAGTTTCTTCCCAATTGAAGATAAACTCTTTGAGGACAGCAAATGCTTTGTTTTTGTGTTTGTATCTTCTTAGTGTGGTACCTTCTACAAAAGTAGTCCCTTAATACATTTTTAAAAAATTGAATTCAAGCACATTTATTACTGACCTAATTGGAAAACTTCTTGAAGTATTGACACTCAGCGAGCCCAAGTAGATTAATACCTTTCTGAACAATGTTTTGGGTGTGGCTGTTTTGTATATGTGGTAGTTAAACTGCAGGTAATGTAAAAGTGAACCAGACAGTTTCAACATTAGTCAGAGAATAATGGATAATGTTATATTTTCAAATAATTTTTATAGCATTAGTATTAAATGAATACCATTACCTGCAGTTCTTGGCACTTGAAATGTGTCAGTGATACTTTATGTCTGATTAATAAGCAAACCCTCTTTATTTTGGAGGACATCTATGATCTTTAGAAGTAATATAGAAATTAGCCAGTCAATGTTGAGCTTTATCAGAGATTGAGTATCAGCTGCTTATTTAAGTCTCAATGTTTAGTTGACCAGGAGACTGCTTCTAAGTTTACCAGGTTTTGAGAATCAAATAGAGTTTTGAGTAGAGTTTTTAGTATAATTAAAAATTCTAATCTCCTTCTAATGGAAAAAGAATGCAAATATCTTGCTTTCAGAGTGTTCACAAACCATTAATCTGTAATTCTGAATAAACAGCTACTTCTGAATTTACAGATTAGTTTTGTCAGACCTTCAGAACATTTAATAAAATATTGTCATACTTTATATTTTGTATTAGAAAATATCTTAAAATTTGAGCTCTTTGAGGTTTGTAAGGAAATGTAAATAAGAGTTTATTTTTCATATTAAATTGACATTAATTGTACTTTTTTTTCCTCTCCATCAAAACCTTGGGGAAAGGGCTAGGGAAAGTAGGTAATCAGTCCTTTTGATTTAGTCATTTAGAATATTGAAATATTCTGCAATAGAAGCAAATGGTCTTTAAAATTTCATAAAATTAATACCTATGAACAGAGAAGACTGATTTTGTTATATTGTAATTTGTAAAGTTGTTAATAAAAAGCAACCACTATCCTGTCCTTTAAAAGATTCGATAACCAAAACAACAATTTCCCAGTCTCTCATTTTTGCTAGCCAAAAAAATATGCTGCATTAAAATGTAAATATAAGCTTTTTAGTTTTCCATCTATTTATCACATGCCTTATTCAGTTATATATTCACTATAGAGCAGATGTTGTAATCTAATTTTGCAGAGTCTCTTTCTTATAGTGTATTAGGGGAGGTAAAAGATGTGTATAGCTGTAATACAAGTTAGAATAAAGAAAAACACATCTAAAGAAAAAGCTCTTAGAAATATGAGGAGGAAAACATCACTTCTACCTGAGTACATCAAAGAAGGCTTCATGGAGGAGCTAGCGCTGAGTCGGGCCTTGAAGCAACAGAAAAGACATATTTTTGTTTTGTAAATTATAAGTTGTGAAGTAGTTTTGGGTGTTCCCTGGATGTTTCTTGTGGAAGAAATTGGGTATCAGAATGTTCACTAATAACAAATTAGTTGTTTCAAAACAAGTGTTATGGCAGATCTAACTGTATGTGAATAAATAGAATAAAGAAGACTTTTAAATCCTTGTGTCCCAGAGTGTTAAACCAAAATTAAAAAAATTTATATATATATATATATATATATGTATAGTCATATTGTATTTACTAAAACTATTAAATGCTGTTTTTTTAAACAATTTAAATATCAGTAATGAAAGTAAAAGGGTTTTGCATCATAATTTCATTTTATATATCATATTTCATTAAATAACATTTCATTTTAATTATCCTTTTAAAGATTCATTTTTAAATTTAATGTATCAATACAGTAGTACTTGTATATGGTTTATAAATACACATATATTGGGTGTTTGTGTTCATAATTTTTTTTTTTTTTTTACTGATAATGGTGTGTGATCAAAAAAGTTTGGATTTCACTGCTTTATAATCATGGTAAAGGATAGGGGGAAGCTGGTTAGGCTCTCAGCATAGATTATTCCAGAAAACTGCTTGGGTTATTGTTATGGAGGTGGGGGGTCTATATAGAGTAGAGAGAACCTGTTGAAAGGGAGCCTTTTGGGACCACCAAAAGGTTAAGAAAACCTACTCAGAGACAGAAATGGCCTTTGGAGTAGGCACTGAATTGTCCTTTATGACACTTGGGGTCTGTCTGTGGTAGATGTCATTCTTTCCCCCTTTGGAGCCATTCTTCTGTAGTCTCACTGTATATTTGAGCCTTTGAGAACTCACAGGTCACTTTTAGGATGTATAGAGGCATGGGTGCAAGATTTGAGTGGAAGATTGAATACTAAATAATGTATGAAATCATTGAAATAATTTATATTTTGAAGGTGACTTTTAGATTTTGTTGTTTCAATAGTGGCTTAGTTTCACTAGTTTCACTGTTTTTCCTTAAGGCAAGTTTAATGACTTGATCTTTATTGACACTTTGTAGACTTGACTTTGAATCCCATATTTATATGTGTGTGTGTGTATATATATATATATATATATATATATATATATACACTTATGTATTTATAAAGATGATTGTTAAATCTGTGGGAGTTGATGAGGTTACCAAGAGAGGAGAATGTAGAGAGGGAGAAATGAAAAGAGTCAGGGACAGAACCGTGGGGAATAACCATTGTTAGGAGTTGTGATATACAGCAAAGGACTGAAAAGCAGCCATCAAACAGGACTAAGTAGTGCCATGAAAACCAGAGGAGAAAGGATCTAGGAGAGGATTGTCAGCAGTATCAGGTATATTAGATAGGGAGAGAAAGATGAGGACTGAGAAAAGGTGGTATCATTTGACAATCAAAAGATCACTGGTAACTTTGGAGGGAACAGTTTCATTTGAATGACAAAGTCGGAAGCTAGACTGTAAAAGGTTGATGGGATGAGAAGAAATGGAAGTGCTAGTGTAGACTGTTTTTTTTAATGGAGTGTAACAGAGAGTGAAGAGAGTTATAGAACAATAACATGAGGAGATCGTAGGAATTAGTGAATTTTGAGATCATAGGAATTAGTGAATTTTTTTTTAAGGATGGGCAAACTTGGGCATTTTTGAAGGTAGTAAAGAAGAAGCTAGTACATAGAGGGTGGGAGATTCAAGAGACAGAAGGGATTATTTAGGGTGTAATTTACCAGAGGAAATAGGAGAGAAGGTTTGTAATCTTAGAGTCAATTCTTCATACCACTAAGCAAGTTGTTGGATTCTGTCTTTTCTATTCCCCAAACCTTTTTTGCATCTGGCATCTCTTTTCTACTGCTGCAACCAGCCCTTCAGGTTGTCAGGGCTCCTTGCTGAGTCTCTTGTAATGGCTTCCTAACTAGTTATTTTCCTTCTTGTCTATTCTGATTCCAAGCTATCCTTTGCATTACTTAAAACTTGAGTAATTTTCCTAATGCTCTACTGTGATCATATCACTTTATGTGCACTCCTGTTCTGATAGTCAAAAAGCTCTCCACAAACTGGTTCCGCCTCTACCTCTCCATTGTTATCTGATATTACCCTCTTCATTTATTCTATGCTGTAGCCAAACTGGACTGTTCTCTGTCTCGGGACTACGTTCAGTGGATTCTGCCTTTAACCTTTCTTCCACAAGTCTACATCTGTTATAGTATTACAACAGATGCCCCCATCAAGTATGCATAGTCAAGCTGAACAAATAGCACTGTTATACATGTTCCAAAACGTATGTCTCATCCTCCACCCGAGTCCATCACCCTATCAGTTCATCACTTCTATCAGAAACATGCTTAATTTTTTCTTTTGGAGTCATAGTTGGTCATTACATTGATCAAAGTTCTAGTATTTCAAAGTTGTTTGCCTGTTATCATAAATTGTTTGGCTTCTGCTCATTTTGCTCTGATTCAGCTCATATGTTTCTATGAAACTGTTCTCTACTTATTTCTTATGGCACAATAGCATTCCCTTTCATCCATATACCAAAATTTATTTAGCTACTCTTCAGTTGGTAGGCACTCCTCTAATTTCCAGTTCTTTGCCTCTAAAATGAGAACTGCTATAAATATTTTTATACTTGCTTCAAGCATGACCTTTCATATTTGGGTTTTCCTGATTCCCCTTCCCGCCAGATTTCTAGTGTCCTCCTTCCCTAAACAACTGTGTATTTATTTTATTTTTATTCTCCTTGTACTTATAGATGCTATATTTGTAAAACATTTAGCAAAGTGTTTGACATGTGGTAGGTGCTATATAAATGTTAGCTACTAATTTTATTAGCTATGTCTCATTAAAAAATTGTAGGTGCTTGAGAGCGGCGACTACTTTATTTTTGTCTTTGTGTCTCCAGAGTCTCGCCTAGTTCCTGGCTCATAGATGCTTTTTAAATGTTTATTGATAGATATTTGAGAAATTATTTAAATTTTGAATGATGTCACCAAATAAGCACTTAGCTTTATAACTGAAATTCTGAAGCTTCTTTTGCTACTGAGAACTGATCTTGATTCAGTAGGCAGACTTCAGATTCTTTAGGTTTGCTCTTTTAGGTGTATTCAAATGCTTTTATAATCAAGTAATTTATATTTGTATTTTTATGAAAACATTCCTGAGTAATGACTTGTCAGGTTATCATCCAAATAAAAATTTCCCAAGTTATTGTTAAGAGCGAACCATGGTGTATCTTAAGTTTTTATGTTGAACTTAAGCATATTATGTATAGTTATCTAAATTGATATATTTTTACGTAATAGAAAAGGAACATACATATATACATATATTCATAATTTATAGTTGCTACAGGAATATGTACTGTGGTTTGAGTATTATTGTAACACATGTTCTAAGTTTTATTTTAACAGAAGATGTAAAATACATTTTGAAGAGCTCCAGTGTCTTTAGAGGGGCGGTGTGTGTGTGTGTGTGTGTGTGTGTGTGTCTAATTGTGGTTGGGGAAGCTTCTAGTAAGGAAACTCTGCAACCATGTGTGTTTTTAGTCTTAAGAGAATGACTTTCCCAGGGTGGTGAAACAGTTTGTGCTGTAGTTGAGTCTTCTTAACTTTGAGGCCGATTCTCTACACACTATATCAGGTTTCTATAAAGCTCTAAAGTTTCCATTTCAGAATTGCTAGAAGGTAAATATTTAGCAAAGAAAGCTTAGTGGGTTTGTGATCCTTGGGCTAGTCACTTTACCTGCTTCTACATCAGTTTCCTTTTGTGTAAGATGAGGGAGTTGTACTTAGTGTTTTCTAAGGTCCTTTCTAACTTTAAATCTGAGATCCTGTGATACTAAAGGATCTTTCTTTATTTTTCCACTTGTTAGTATTCTGCCTCTCATATAATTTATTTGTTCATCTGTGTTCTGTATTTATTGTTTTTTCAGGATAGTAATCTCAATAGTAAGAGAATAGCACCTTGATCTCCTTGATCAGCTGTTGGTGGAAGAAAATAGAGCACAGAGACAATTTGAGTTTAAAACGTCCAGAAAAGAGCTTAAAACTCCTTTCCTTGAGCAGTCTTTGCCAGAAGCCCAGATCATTTTAGGGGTTTTGTTCTTTGTTCTAAATACTGTGACCACTTTGGTGAAAACCATGGCCTTTTTAATGATAAGCTGTTGTGAACAGTATATTGTGATTTTCTGTGATAAGAAGTAATGTGCATATTGTATCTTGATTTGTTGTGAATGTTTTCCTTTGATTTGTTCTTGAATAAATGGAGTGTTCACTATCCTGTGTAATCAGAACCTTAAAAGCTGTTCACAGTAGCGTTCTTTTGGGAAGCTGCTCATGCATGGCGTTTCATACAATATCAGAATACATGGACAGGAACACTGTGAGATAAATGTTTTCTATGTATTTAAATTTATACAATCTATATTAATAGGTTGAGAGTAGTCATATAGATAATCTAAGAATTAAGAACCCAAAAGACAATTCCATATGTTGTAGAAGAAAACTGTATGACTTTTTAAACTAAATTTACTTCTTAAATTATGATTTACATACATTGCTGTTACATTTTTCTCCATTTTCTAAGCACATAATGTTTGCACTTTGTAAGCAGGAGACCCAGAAATTTGCTGGATGTCAGGGGGAGCTACTTTCTTGTTAAATTTCCCTGATAATAAGACATGTGCTAATGATGAAGAATGGATTTTACTTATTCTGAAGAAAAATAGAACTCAGAGAAGAATTTCACCAGATTTTTAACCCAGTGGGGCATAGTAAGCCATGTAATATATATTTTACCTTGTAGTATACATTGTTGTAATGAGGTTCAGTTGGATACAAGTGAACAATAGAACTGATTTCACTCCATGGACAATGTCAAACCTTAAATTTCCCAAAAGGCAAACCAGTTACACAACAACTCATTTAAGGTTTCTCAAGGATGAGTGGACTTTAGCAAAATCTCTTCTACAGACATGAGATCAAGGCTTTTGACCTTTTCCTGTTTCCAAACAGTAAGACTTCAGGCTAGACCACAGATCATACTGTTTGAGAGGATGGTTGTTCCTTCTCATTTTCAGCCTTCTAGGGAGTCACTGGAATTCTGCCATGTAATATTTATATGTTTTTAGCTTCTCTCCTACTACAGTGGAGATTGTGCTGGAGCTTCAGTCCCTCTTCTCCATCATTTTCATTTGTTGAAACCCTTCCTTCTCTGAAGAGGAGAAACTGTTTCTAACATAAGCTGAAAGTGATCTGACCATACTAAAATGTCTTAGAACAATTGTAACCCCTCCTCTGCACTTATTATATTCTAATATATACTAATTTCTTTGCACCCCTGCTCTCCTATCTCCACCCTAATCCCTAATAGATGATAAACTCAAGGGGAGGATCTTCACCACATATCATCATTGTTTCTTCAGCTCCTAGCATTGTGCTTTGTGTACAGTTAAACCCTTGAGAATTGCTTCTTGAGTTGAACTGGAATGTGTACCTGCTACTCATTTGGCTAGGAAAAAAATCCAGCAACAGTGTGATGAAAGCAGAAAAGACTTGGGGTAGTGAACACACTTTGGCACATTAAAGAAGAACCTAGGCCCTATAGGTTCTAAATGTAATGGATTTTCTGGGTCAAGATGGGTTGGATTGCCTATAACTTCCCCAGAGGATAACTGAGGAAACTTGAGTCAGATGGAAGTTGTGACTTGTCTAGGGTCACATGACACTACTAAGTGGCTGAGGCTGGATTTGAACTCAAATTTTCCTGACTCTAGGTCAGTGGTTCTCAACCTTCCTAATGCCACAACCCTTTAATACTCATATGTGGGCGTATCTGCATGTGGGTGGACCCACCTGGAGATGGATAGAGGAGCAGTGTCTTGGTTCCTAAGACCATTGGAAATAGGTGTTTTCTGATGGTCTTAGGTGACCCCTGTGAAAGGGTCTTTCAACCCCCAAAGGGGTTGTGACCCACAGGTTGAGAACTGCTGCTGTAGGTGTTTAGCTCTGTCTACTGAGCCACCTACCTCCCTTCTGTACATTTAAAGATGTTTCAGTTTCCTTTTCCTTTGGGAATATCATATTCCAAATGCTCCAGTTGTTTAATGTGGAAGCCACTAAATCTTGTGTTATCTTGACTGTCCCTCCACAGTATTAGAATTGTTTCTTTTTGGCTGCTTAAAATATTTTCTCTTTGCCCTTGGGAGCTCTGGAAATTGACTCTTGATATTTCTGGGAGTTTTCCTTTTGAGATCTCTTTCAGGAGGTGATTGGTGGGTTCTTTTGGTTTCTATTGTCCCCTCTAGATCAGTGGTTCTCAGCCTGTTGGTTGTGACCCCTTTGAGGGTTCGAACGACCCTTTTACAGAGGTTACAGGGGTCACCCAAGACCATCGGAAAACACAAATGTCCACATACACCCACATACAAGTATTGAAAGGTTGTGGCATTAGGAAGGTTGAGAACCACTGCTCTAGACTTAAAATGTTGGATTGGTTTTCCTTGATAATTTTTTGAAACAATGTCTAGGCTCATTATTTGATCATGGCTTTCATGTAGTTCAATAATTCTTAAATTATTTCTCCTTGAGATCATTTATTTTTTCAGTGAGGTATTTCACATTTTCTTCTATTTTTTCCCCCATTCCTCTGATTTTATTCTACTGTTTTTTGATATCTCATGGAGTCATTAACTTCCAGTTGCCCAATTCTAATTTTTAAGGAATTATTTTCTTCAGGGAGCTTTTGTACCTCTTTTTCCTTTTGGCTAATTCTGCTTTTTAAGGAGTTCTTCTTAAGGATTCTTGTCTCTCCTTTACCATTAGGCCAGTTCTGTTTTTTTAAGGTGTTAATTTTTCTGTATTTGTGTGTGTGTGTGTGTGTGTGTGTGTGTGTGTGTGCCTCTTTTACTAAGCTGTTAATTCAGTTTTTATAACTTTTTGGCGTCACTCTCATTTCTTTTCCCAATTTTTCCTTTTCTACTCTTACCTCTTTCTTTAACTTTTCCAGAAATTCTCCTTTAGTCTGGGCCAATTAACATTTTTCTTTAAGGCTTTTTTTGGGTAACTATTTTCACATTGTTATTTTCTTCTGAGTTTGTATCTTTGTGTTCTCTGCTGCTAAAGTAGTAAAGCTTTTTATAGTCAGATTATTTTATTATTGTTCTTCTTATTGCTCAATTTTCTAACCTCTTCACTCTGAACATTATGTTAAACTTAGGCTCAGCTCACTTGTAATAGCAATCAATTTAGCAGATACTTAGCACTTAGTAACCACTTAGTAACTTAGGGCTAAATACAGAAGGTGAGAGCTCTTCTGTTGAGAGGGTGTGAACTCCCTTGTTGCTGATGTGGCAGAATGTGGCAGGGTTGGCTGAGACAGTAGGCCAGTGTGTGTATATAAGAAGAGTTCTAGAGACAGAGAGACAGAATTGGGAATGTTCCACCTGGTGGAAGAAGCAGAATTGTTCCAGCATCTGGGAGCTGGGCTGCTGGACTGAAGAAGTGAGTTGGAGTTTGAGAGAGAGAGAGAGAGAGAGAGACAGAGAAAGAAAGAGAGAGAGACGAAGAGAGACAGAGACAAAGAGAGAAATATTCTCGCCTAGCATCTGGAAGCTGACTGAGTTTTTCTCGAGATCAGGATCTGGTAAAGGCCAAAGTGGCTGTCAGTGCCGCCTGGAAGACCAGTGTTGTTGCTGCTGCCTGGAAGGCTGAGTTTTATACTGGGTCCTAGGGCCAGCTGAACTTCTGGAGGACTGAAGAAGCATGACCAGGATAAGACTTTGTTTGTGGCCTGGCTGATCCTTGAGTTCCAGGCAGCAGAAGTGGTGAAGGGTCTGAGATGTGCTGGACCCTGTGAACTTCAGTGTGTACCAGGGACTGCCTGGAGGACTGGACAAGGACCTGGGAGCTGCTCTACCTCTGAGGACCGGATGAGAACCTGGGAGCTCTGTATCCTTGAATCCAGGTGACTGGTGGATTCAGGAAGGAGCTGGGACCATGGAAGGGGATCCAGGGAATCAGAGAGACCACCCCAAGTCAAGATGAAGAAAAGGCCTCCCATTGGATGAAATTGAGATTTGTTGGACACTTGAGGGGTATAGGGTTTATGTGGTTTTCTAATGACTGTACTTAGTGATTAATGATATTTAGTAATTGTGAAT
>CM053601.1:119870763-119887684 GCA_028646575.1 Pseudocheirus occidentalis | reverse complement strand
TATTGTGATTTTCTGTGATAAGACATAATGTTGTGAATATTATATTATGATTTGTTGTGAATGTTTGCCTTGATTTGTGATGGAATAAATGGAATGTTCACTATACTGTGTAATCCAAACCTTAAAAGCTGTTCACAGTAGCATTCTTTTGGAAATCCCCTTGTGAGTGACATTACATCATCTGGGAGTTGGGAGACACTGTTCCAAGCTAAAGGCTTTTTCATGCTGCAGTTTTCAGATCTATTCTGGGGGTCTGCAAGTTTTTGGTATTTCTAAGGTGCTGTGATCCTGGGAGAGGTGTGTGATCACTGCTTTCCTAGTCTGTGCTGTGGCCTTCCCCAGGAAAGACCCTTGGAGCCCTGCTCCCTTGTGACTGACCACCATTGTTCCTTTCTGCTCTGGAAGTGTGACCCAGAACTGTGTATGGGCAATACAGTTGTGAGTCAACACAAGCTGTAACCAGTGACAGAAAAGAGTCCCCTGTAATCTCTTTCTTAGCAGTCATCTGACCCCCTTACTGTCTCTGGGCTGAGAGTTTCCAAAGCTGCTAGGCGGGTAATAACTACTGCTTGTGTGGGCTCCAGGGGTCACAGACTTCTGCTGAACTCTTATGTTTTTATAGGACAGAAAAATGTCTCACCCTGACCTTTTGTTAGCTCTGCCATTCCAAAGTTTAATTTGAAGTGTTATTTTAAAGTTGTTTTGTGGGGAATATTGGGAAAGCTCAGCTGGATGCCTGCCCCTAATCTGCCATCTTGGCTCTGCCCATCTTCATTTTTATTAAGTGCCTCCATGAGGTTTATAAAAACTTAAAGGTAGTTTGCATGGAAGTGGACTGACTAGCTGCAGGGTTTTGATGAGAATTATAAGGGCACAGAAAAGTGAATTCAGGACTCAGCAGGGGGTGGATTCTAGTACTGTTGCCTCTTTGGGCATGAGGGGGTGGGGTAGATGGGGTAATGGTGGGGAATGAAAGGAATTTACTCTTCCTGGTGTAATGACATCTAACTAATTAAAGAAGTAATATATTGATTAATATCTGGTATTTTGGCCAGGGCAGTCTCACAGAAGATCAGTCACACTTGGCCTTGATTATGTTATATTAGTAGCTGGGTGGAAAAGAAACTACAGAAGCATTTTACAACTGAGGAGGGAGGGAGAGCATGGTGACTGTGTCTAGGAGATCTTTGGAATCTCACACTAGGGGGAGCTTGGAGAAGTGGAACAGTGATTAACTGGAAGGCATAGCAGCAATGAGAGGTATTCTACCCATAACATCCTTAATTCAGAGTATGTTATCCAAAAAATGTGGTTTTCTTATTCCTGTCTGGGAGAGTGTACCATTTTGAATATGGGGCCCAAGAATGAAAATCTTACTTAACTTTTTTCCTTTTGTTACTTTGCTATTATTCTTTCGTAAGTGTATTTATTGTGTTCTTATCTAATCAATTTGGTATAGAATATATACCATATTTTTATAATTGGTTATACGGTACTCTATCCTTAACATGGGATAGCAAGGAATTTCAGAGTGGAGGGAATGGTTTCGTGGTATACATTAATTTACATTGGTGCTGAATTATTTTCTTGTAGAGGCAGCATTACTTAATGAATAGAGCCTTGGAGTCCTGAAGACTGGGTCTAAGCTACGTTCTGACACATGCTAACTATGTGACCATGGATTACTTACTGAACCCTTCAGTACCCCAGGCAACTTAGTAAGATGATAAAATTCTGTAAGATTTGTCCCTGTGAAGCAAGTTCCATATGAAATCATAGTTTTGGACTAATAAAAATGTTTTCCTTTAAGTTGGCATGCAGATTCCTTTATCAGAAAATATAATTTTCTTTATGATCTGTAATTTCCTATATGAATATAAGATGGAGATGATACAAATTAGTATTTGTGGTATAGTGAAAAGTTCACTACAGTAGGGCCTATGGTCAGTCTAGTACAGGGCAATTCTCTTAACCCCTTTAAGCTTTACTTTCCTCATTTATAAAATGAAAGATTTGAATTTAGGACCCTTCCAGGCCTGTGTGGTCTGGATTGTCCATCTTAATTTTGAGAAAGAAGTATGTGATTAAAAAAAAACTATTCTTAATGTAATAATGATCCCATGGGCTGCTCATTTCATCATCTGGACTGTACTGGATGGCTTGGTAAGAACTGTTGAAGAGATTCCAATAGCACTTATAGCTTAAAGTAAAAGCACTGATATTAATAGAACAAATCTTCTAACCACTCTTATCAAACCTGAAGAGCCTATTTTATAAAGCGAATTAAGCTTTCTCTTATCATTATTCTGGTTTAATCCCATCAATGGTAGTTTACTTTTGTTAACTTCCTTTTGTTGGTAAAATGGCATATCATTAAATATTAAAGCTGAAAGAGAACTTAAAGATCATCTTAGCCTTCCCCTCATGTAGATAAGAGACCCTGAGAAATTAATTGATTTGTTTCATCATAAAAGTAAGTTGGAACACAGAATCCAGGTCTCTTGATTCCTAGTCCAGTGTAGTGTTCTTTTTTCCACTATAGTTATTATTATATGTCATTGAAAATCTTATAAAAATATAGATGTATACTGGAAAGGGACCTTGAGGTTGTCTAGTCTAAGGCACTTGATTTTAGAAAAGTACTGGTGACAGACTGATTATATTTTTAAAGATTTCCACAGATGAAAAATCTGGTGATTTGTTCCAGTGTTTAATCAGCTTTACAGTCACATCCTTCCTCTATCTAATTAAAGTTTTCTGTTGCCATTTTATGTTATTTTCTTTACTTAAAGATGGCCAACAACTTTCCATTATCTTTATAGACCTGTGGCTCTTGGGTTCCAGTTGTACAGTGATAATACATATTATCTTCAATAATTATCTTTGAAGGAAATTCTTTCTCTGTAAGATTTCTACTTTAAGACTTTGAGTCTAGATTTTGAAAATCCAAAATGTTTCTAATGATTATGAAATTATCTATTTTTGTTTAGTGAATACTTCCTTGTAGTATAATTTGAAGTTTTAAAATCTAGGTGAATTTCAGTCTAGCTAGTACTTGTTGATCATATTACATTTTGAAAAGATAACTCAGTCTTTCATTAATTGCTATCAGAGCTGAATTTTGGAGTTTTGTAGGAAATCAAATTGGGACAAAAAGAAGTTTTAACATCCTTCCTAATGAATTGTCTCAGTAAAACCATCTCTTTTTATGCCCAGATGCCTCTTGGAGGTGAGGTGCTCTTTTGATTGCTTTTCATTAAACTCTCTCTTGCCTGTGTTACCAAGTTACTTCTAGTTTTCTTACAGCTGCTATTCTTGGGATCATAGATTTAGAGCTGTAAGAGACTTTAGAGGTTACATAGTCCAAAATACCTTACTTTACAGATAAACAGACTCAGAGATATAAAATGTTTTTTTGGAGGCCATACAGATGGAGTAAGATAGTAGAGCAGCGGTTCTCAACCTGTGGGTTGTGACTCCTTTGGGGGTTGAACGACCCTTTCACAGGGGTTACAGGGGTCACGGTGTCATCTAAGACCATCGAAACACATATTTCCAGTGGTCTTAGGAACTGAGACACCGCCTCCACTATCCATCTCCAGGCGGGTCTGCCCACATGTAGACACAACCACATAGGAGTATTAAAAGGTTGCAACATTAGGAAGGTTGAGAATCACTGTAATAGAGCAGAGTTTCCAAAGCAAACAACAATAATAATCCTGCTCTGACTCAACTTTCTGCTCTCCTAAACTTTCGTATTTCTGTCCAGGACTTCTTCCGACTTCCCAGGTTCTTAACCTTGGCATTCTCCCTCACATCAGATATATAATCACTTGTGCCCAGTCTTGTTTTTGCCTTCACAACATCTCTTGTAGCAGATCTTTTTCTCCAGTCACTCACGCAGTCACTGCCTTAGTTCAGGCTCCTACCATCTCTTACTTGGATTGACTTTCCCACTGGTTTCCTTGTTCCTTTCTCCCATATATCCTTCTCAGAACTTGCCACGGTGCTTTTTTCTCAAGCACCTCTTTAGTTAAAAACAAAACAAACCAAAACTCCAGGAATTTCCTTTTGACTTTAGGATCAAATGCATATTTCTCTCTTTAGCTTTTAAAAACCCTTCACAGTTTGATCCCAATCTGTTTTTCCAGCTTCATTATATATAACACGCCTTCCTGCACTCTGGTTTGGCAAATTGGTCTTTTTTCTGTTTCTCACAGATGTTACTCCTATCACTTTTGTACTGGCTGGTCACCTTGCCTGAAATGCACTCCCTCCATGACATAAGAGTCCATCACTTTGTTCAAGATGCAGCCCATGCACTTTCACATGATGTGATCTCTCCTCTAACTTCTAGTACCCTCTTACTTGTTATACTTTTTATTTATTTTATATTTTTTTCTCCATGTTTTTATTCTCTTTATACTTTTTGTACATATGTTGTCTGCCTTGATAGAATGTAATGCTGAGAATAGAGATATTTCTTTTTTTCCTGGTCTCTTTTTTTCCTAGTGTTTAGTTATGTAGACACAATAAATTATTGATTGAAGAACACAGTGACAGCATTGAGCTCTTTATTTACATCAGAAGATCGTAGGTTTTCTATTCTTAGTCCTTATTTCAAGATTACAGAAACAGTGTTTTTAAAGTATCTGTTACAAAATTGCTTGAGGCAGTATGTGTGTTAAACACATATTTTGGTGGGCATAAGAAGACAGTCTTTTAAGGTTAGTAGCAAGTATAAATAAAGACAAAGCATAAAAACAAATTTTAGAACTTCAATAGTAAATTTCAATATCTCTGATACATTTTTTATTCTTTCCTAAGACATAGTAGTTAAACTGTATCAAATAATGTTCCTTTTGTAATTGAAAGAAAAAGAGGACATCTTTGTTTTGGGAATGCATGTCAGTCAGTAGGGTTATGTGTGTTTATAAATATAGTGCTGATAGTGTGTAAAGACAGTAATTTAAATTTATATGATGTGCTTTTCTGAATGATTGTTGGAACATATCTATAACTTCATGTCTTCTGAAAAGCTGTTGCTAATAACACCCTGAAGTTGTTACTATGTTTGTTTTAGGAAACAAAGGAACCTTAATCTGAACTAAGAAAATAAAGAATACTGAAGTAGAGTTCATTGTTCTTTATATTCCTCTGATAAATCAGAGACATGAAGATTATTTATAACCTTCCATTCTGTAGGAACAGCAGTTCTCAACCTGTGGGTCGCACCCTCTTTGGGGGTCAAATGACCCTTTCACAGAGGTCACAGGGGTCGCCTAAGACCATGGGAAAACACATATTTCAGATGGTCTTAGAAACTGAGACACTGTGCTCATCTCCAGGTGGGTCCACCCACATACAGATATGTCCACATACTTTGCGGCATCAGGAAGGTTGAGAACCACTGCTATAGAAGCTGATAAAAAAAATGTGAAATGGACTTAAGACACGTAAATAAAAAAAAATTGATTATGTGGTGGAAAGAGCATTGAAACTCATGTTCTAGTTTAGACATTTGTTATATATGTGACCTTGAATTAGTTATCAACCTTTCTGAGTGTCACTTTCCTCTGTGTCATCCTGGGTAAGTTAATTATCAGTCAGCCAGTCAGTAAGCATTCAAGTGCTTACTATTGAGTACTAAGTACTGAAGTTACAAGTAGAAGCAAAAGGAAAGATAGCTTCTGTCCTAAGGGAGCTACCCATTTGAGAAGGTAAGCTACCCATATAGCAACTTAGTAGTTAAGTTGGGAAAATGAAAGAAAGCTGGTTTGGACCTTTCTCCAAAACTGAGGTTCCATTTAGAACTCACCACTGGGAGAGGGGCCCTAGGAGTGCAGGAAAGAGGTATCTGACATATGGGGACTAAATCCATAGAACCAGGGATGATCTGGGGCCCTTTCCCAAAATGTAGGTTATGAGAAGAACTCACCAGTCTACCACCTGCCTATTTTTATACATATTAACTGTTACCATTAGGGTGAGAACAGTTTTAAAATGCTTTTTATCACAAATTCTTAATCTACTTTTATCTTTTTTGGAATTCATTGCTATTTATTTTTTTTGATGTCTTAAAGTATTTTATTATTTGAGTATTGTGTTTTTTGCATCATAATCATTTCTAGATGCATTCCACCCACACAATGCCCCTTCCTTATAACAAAGAAAAACATTTAAAACTAATTATACACATTTAAGTCAACTGATAGCATATGCAACATTCCATACTCATAGTTAAGAACTTTGAGGAAAAGAAGGAAATCCATTTCCTCATCTCTTTTACAGGGCCAAGATTGGTCATTATAGAACGTTGGACTCTCTGTGTTCCTTTAATCTGTGGTATTGTCATTGTAGATACTGTTTTCTTGATTCTGCTTCCTTCATTTTATGTCTGAACTATTTGAATTCCTCATATTTATTGTTCTTTATGTCAGAATGCTATTCCATTAGATTAATATTCCATAATTTGTACAGCCATTCCCCAGTCATTGGACACTTGCTTTGTTTCCAAGTCTTTTCTACCACAGTAAGTGAATAGTTTGGTATATATGGGGTCATTTTATCTTTGATGTTCTTGAAGTACACATCCCACAGTGGGTTAAAAGGATATGAACAGCATATGATGATCTCTCTCCCATAATTGTAAATTATGTTCCATAATGCTTGGACCTATTTACATTTCCACTAACAGCGTATTAGCATGCAGTCCTGCCAACATAAACTATTTCCTTTTTCCATTTTTTCTAATTTGGTGTGAGGAGAAGCTTCAGAGTTGTTTTATTCTACTTTTTTTTTTTGTGGTTTGGAATAATATTTTGTATGGTTGTTGATAGTTGGAAATTCTCCTTTTGAGCATGCTGATTAAATTCTTCAACCACTTCTCCATTGGGGAGTGACGTTTGGTCTTACATTGTCTTGTTCAGTTGTTTCCAGTTGTGTCCAACTCTTTGTGACACCATTTGGGGTCTTGGCAAAGATACTGGAATGATTGGACATTTCCTTCTCTAGCTCATTTTGCAGATGAGGAAACTTAGGCAAAGTGGGTTAAATGACTTGCCCAGGGTCACACAGCTAGCGTAAGTGTTTGAGACCCGTTTTGAACTCAGGAAGATGAATCTTCCTGACTTCAGGCCCAGCATTGTATCCACTTCACCACTTACCTATCAGATCTTATATACTTGTGCTAATTTCCTATATGTCTTGGCTATTAGACTTTTCCCCCCAGAGATATTACAAACACACACACACACTTTTCCAGTTAAAAATTTCCCTTCTAACACTAGCTTTATTGTTTTGTTCATGCAAACAGTTTTTCATTTATATAGCTAAAATTACCTAGAATCTATTCCCTTTACCTTTATTTGGTTAATAATTATTTTTATAGTAGTTGTGAAAGAAATCTTCCATTCTCTTCTTTTTAAAAAAAGATGCAGCCTTTAATATTTAGGTTGTTTATCCATTGGGGACTTATTATGATATATGGTCTAAGCTTCTGTTCTAAATCTATTTCTAACTACTTGACTTTGTAGTTTTCCTAACCACTTTTGTTGTTTCTCTAGGTATTTCCAGTTGGGCTCCCACACCCTCCCTTCTTTGGTATACTGAATGTGGCTGTATTGAGTTTGTTTCTTATTTTTGCATATCTAGGCTGTACTATAGTTTTTCATTCCTTAAGTCTTCCTGAACCTGTGGATTTATGAATTTGACCCTGTGGATCACTTCTATCTTTTGGATTTAATTCACTAGCATTGAACATAGTCTTTCTTTTATATCAGCTTCTTTTTCTTTGTGAATGAAGAGGGTAGGGGAACAAGAAAACTATGAGGATATGTTAGGGGAAAACCATTAATTTCAATGGCATGAATTTATCCTTTAACCAAAAAAGGGTAACCAAATGGATTAGGAAGCAGAATAATCCAGTAACATCTTGTTTATAAGAATATACTTGCTAGTAAAGATTCACTGAGAGTTAAAATGAGAGGCTTGAGCAGGAATTTATTATTGTTTGTTTCAGATGCACACAAGAGATCAAGGATAGCAATTCTGAGCTCATACCAGTCAACAATAAAAATAGACGTGTGAATGGTGAGAAGGTGATGGATGGGGAATCCTCATTCTTTTCATTAAAGGATGAAAAGATGGTAACAATTAAGGCACCAATTTAGATGAAGTGACTGGGTGACTGAAATGATATGAAAATATAGGTGTTGGGATTTGAGGTTAATAAAATTGGATTTATTTCAAGGATATGTCAATGGATATGTTGAAGCCCCTAATAATAAAGGCAGGATTTGGGATTTGTGGATCTGTAGGGATTTTGTTTTAAATGCTTAACTCTTTGAGAAATAAGGGGAGGGGACCTGGAGAATGATAGATTACAGCAACTGGCTTGGGTGATACAGACAGATGGAGTAAACTTCAAAGGAACCCTAAAAGAGGTTGCAGAGTAAGGATAGAAAAGGGATGGAAGGGGCACTGGACAAGCCAGAAATAAACCAACAGTTCCTCCTGTCCAAATGTTAGCAGAAGTTCTCTGTCATTGATAAGATGATAGCTAGTAAAAAATTACAGTATAGAGCTATCGGTTTACTTTAGTGCATTGATTCTTTGTATTTTTTTTTGTGTCATGAACCCTTTTGTTAGTTTGAAACCCATAAACTCCTCAAAGTAACATTTTTTATATGCATAAAATAAAATGCATGGAAAACAGTTATATTGAAATAGTTATATTCATTTAAAATAATTAATAGACTATAAATGATAAGTCTAAATTTTTTTGTGCTAAAACTATTTCATTATGGTATTTTTGCATCATAAATGCCTTTTTTCTCATTTCCTATCTTTATGCCTATATATCTCTACCAGTTAATTTCTGTCATTTAAATGCATTCTCTTTAAATTAGCAAAGTAAATATATTATTCCATGTGCATATACATCTCTAGATAATAATATCTGATTATATTTCATGGATGAAGTCTAATAAGGATGAATAGTATAAAGGGGATTGTTATGGACCAGGTGAATTGTTATATACACTTATAATTCAAAGCAATCATTTCACACCTTTTCTTAGTTAATATAGTTCTTTAGAGTTTAAATTTGTTTTTTCAGTAATTGCTGCAATGTACCTGTTAAATTAGTTGTTTTAATTAATTGCCTAGCTGAACATTCTGCGTACCTGAGGAATGTGATGTTGACTGAATTGAAAGATTTTTATTGGAAAAGAAGTGGAGCCAAATTATTTGTCCTATTGCAGCTAATTTTCTTCATGAATTTTTTATCAGTCATAAAACTACCATTTGAAAAAAGTGAATGATGCATTTATTGTTTAATTTTGTTGTGAATGCCTTTATCCCTCAGTTACTGAGAAATTAGTTAAGTAGGTTCTTGATCCTTTGTTTGTATATACATAGATAGGCTTTTGAGTGAGAACCAAGTTCTTTGTAGTTTCTTTTATGTGTATGCAGAGCCGGACTGATCTAGACATTTGTTCAAATTTATCTAACCTTTCAAGATTTCTAAGTAATAGACTTTGAAAAGAACATGAGATATTTTGCTGTAGGTTAGTGACTAAGAAACCTCTTAAAATTATTATAGTTTAAGTTCTCCAGGTATATAATACAGTGCATCCTTGCTTAAGTATAAAAATGCATGTGACACTAGAAGAAAAAAAGAAGGGAATTTTAAGGCTTTAGTTTCTAAATTTCCATTTATTAAAACTGCCGTCAAAGCAGTTATTGGATTTTTTTTCGCGAACTCTGACAAAGAAATCCTTGTTGTGCTTTACAGAGATTAAAATCCATCTAGATACTGTAATGTGTGCTACTACTTATTAAGTTTTTATTTTATGCTTGGTTGTAGTCTATATTACTTTCAATAAATGTAGCTGCTTCAACAGGATTTTTAGTTGCTTTATTTTAGTTGTTAAATACTTATAGTTTTTAATTAATTATTCGTATGAAAGAGGTTTTATTAAACTCAATAAAAAAAGTATTGAGAAGACAGCCATCCTATGTGAACATTTTGCTATGAGCACTAAATTGTGAATACTAAATACGTACCTGTGGAGTTTCATTGGTACTTAGCTAAATTTCTCCTGCTCAGGAGTGTACTGAGAAACTTAGACTTGCTTGAATAATGTGTTTTAAAAGGTAGTTATATGGACTGTGGCTACCTGGGACACACTTTTTTCCACAAGGAAATTTTTTTTGTAATAATACTAAAATGTTTTAATTTCTAATATGACAAATATCAACAAATATAATTCTCTTAAACAAAAGCCCTTTAGGAGAATCTTAAATCATTTTTAGAATTGTAAAGGTGTCTGGAGACCAGAAAGTTTAGGAACTAATTAGGGCCTGCTGACAGAGTTGGAGAAGTTTTAAGAAGATGAGTAAATCAGATTATCTGAAGTTATTTTACCTTGAAGTTTAGAAATAACTTTGAGGTACTAATTTGAGGTATCCACTTGAGGTTCTCCTTTTAGCAAATAGTAGAGGTACTGACTAAATTCTAAGGATCCTGGGGCCTTTCATGGAGTTTTTCCATCTGGCTTCAGTAGTAAGTTGTTGTGTTTGTTGTCTCCTCGTTTAGAGAGCGACCTCCTTGAGAGTATGGACTGTCTTGTTTTCCATTTGTACCTCCAGCTTAGCATAGCACTTTGAACCTAATAGACATTACGTCATTCATTTATTTCTAGGTACTATAGAAATACCATAGATAGTACATTCCTATGACTACTATAGCAGAACTAAACAAACTTTTTATTCTACCTTAAAAAAAGTGATGTTTTAGGATTTGGTAAATATGAAATACACAGATTAAAACCCAACAGGATAATTGCAGGGTACTAAACATTTCCATTTTGTTGACCTGAAAAAATAACTTTATGCTATTTATGTTTGCTGTTTTACTTTGTTTGCTATTATAATATAGTTACATTTAAGGTACGATTTACTCTATTTAATGAAGAAAATTCTGTTTTAATTTTATATTGGATAAACTTATATCTCTATCGTGGAAAAAGGAAGATAGTTTTTCATTGTAAATTCACACGCTTATACTGTTTCAGGAAAAAAGTGCTACAAGAATGTTCCTTAAAGTTATCAACACAGTTTCATGAATTGATTCATTCATTGCATCTTAGGTCAATCTAAACTACTTCTTAGAAGTGATAGTTGAATTCTGGAGGAAGGAAGAATGCACAATACATGCTACTACTTGTCAGTCTTTCTAGACAAATATATTCCTATACCAACTATTACCTTTTTTACCTGCTATAGTAATTCCTGAGCTAAAAGTAAGCAGCTGCGATAGTATTTCACCTGGTGTCACGATAGGTGGCATTTTTTTGGACCCCATGCAAAAGTGGGTTTCCTTTTAATAGGTGAGAAGGTAGAAGGATTAAATGGGAAGAGAGATTTTTTTTTACTATAGGTCAGCATCTCAGAGAGTTTAAATTTTTGTATTTTAGTCACAGAGTGGCTTAATTTATTTGACTGCATTTACCATTAAGCATTTTCTCTGGAGTAAAAATTAAAATGGGCAATAACTGTAGAAGTCTTATCTGGAGGATGGTTAAAGATCCCTTCCCTGATAAGTTGTATATATAATGGCCAGTGAACTACAGTGTACTTATGTACTTAAACTCCAGGGATCCTTGATTCTTTCATTATGGGTCTTCTGTCTATAACAGCTTATAACTCTTCTAGGTTTTAGTAATAGTCAGTAGGCCCAAAGTTTATCATCTTGAGCCTGTGCCAAATGAGACCATATTTTTAAAAAGATATGTGTAATGTGATGTTTAAAAAGTTTGAGGCTTAATTTCTGGGTAACTTAATAATTTTATTAATAAGGCCATCATGTTTATTAATAGTGATGGGCTAACAGTGTATATGTCCTTGGAAGAGCAGGTATTCCTGAGGGTGGCAGTCAACTCTGATTAACAGTTAATGAGAGAATGAATATTACAATGAAGGGGCTGGGCCAAATTCTACTGAGGGTCTTGAGGTACTTGAATTGGATCACCCAAGTCTTGGTCAAAGAGACATCAGTTACCATATTACCTCTTTGACAAAAGGGAGAATCCACATTTTCCCAGACCCATCTGAGTAAGCACAATGAGCAGGAATCTGTCCTAAACTTAGAATTTCTTTTACTGTCTGATTAGGTCTTTAGCCTGGGTAAGACTTTGCCCAAGATTTCCCACACTGGTTGATTTCTGGATGAGGAAGTATGAAAGGAGAACAGCCTTGGTCATGATTCAATAATTAGTTCTTAAATACTAGAGAGAAATAATAATTTCTGTCAATAAGGAGGTATAAAGTATTTATTTCCTTGTGTTTCCTTAGTATGGAACTTCAACACATTTACCCAGGTTAGTCCTAATATCTTTCCTTCTTGAACCACAATCAATGAATCAATCAAGTATTTATTAGGCTATTGTAATGTTAATAGAATAGGAAGATCTTCTCTGTCCATTAATAGGACTGTGTGATGACCACATGTGCCCCCTTTTCACTTGTAACAGGAGCCACGTTCCCAGGTCTAAAGGTACACAGCTGTGGTACATCCTGAGTCACACAGAGCCCATTGGGAAAGGAACTTTCCTAAGGAGGAGATTGCATAGGGGGAGGCTTTCTTGCAGGAAGACTTTCACACCTTTTGATACTGAGCTCATTAGACACTGAGCTGCAGTGGGTTGTGATGCCTTCTGACTCTGAGCCTATTAGTTGAAAACTATATATACAACTACATATACTGGGAGTTTGGTATTTGACCTTGGGAATTTGCTTATGAGAAGGACCTTTTGATCTTTTTGATTCCCTGGACAGGACTCTGAGAAGCTGTTTGGTAAGAGCCCCATCTCCTCATTCCTGCCATGAGCAGCAGTGGGGGATGGTGGGGAGAGTGTGCAAAGGTTTGTGCTCTCTTGATCCGGTGGTATATGTAGCTGATTGTATTACTTTGTTCAGACAGTAGGAGCCCTGTCTGTTGAATTTTTGTGCTAATTTCTCTGCTTGTATTTTCTACTTATCTATTTAATTAAAACAAGATTGTTGGCCCCTTTGAAGCAGATCAAAAGAAAAGCAGATCAAAGAAATTGTGCTAGCAGACCATCCTGGGTATGCTAGGGTGTTTGCTAATACAGCTATGTACCTGATGCTGTGATGTTGTTGGGATTCATGTTCTGATGAAGTAATTCCAGTCTATAGGACCTGCCAAAGCTTGCATTCCACTGGTATAGCTTTGGAGAACCCAATATCATCTATTCCTTGATGAGTATGAATTTATTGGAAGATTATCTCTTAAGAGTTTGTTTTTGTTGTAAGAAGTTGAGTATTAAAAAAAATAATCAAGAAACAAATGTAGTGGGATCTTTTATTCATTGTAATTTTCAGGCAGTTGTATGACTTTGAAAATGTAGTCTGCTGTAGGATATGGTTTGTGAAAGTCTGCTTGTTTACCTTGTGTCATTATCAAGTATACCCTCAAATATATATATATATGGGTCAGTCACATAAAGATTATATTCTTGACATGTATGTAGATGATTCTCATAAAGTTTATTATAGAGATAAGAGGGGCCGCTAGGTGTCTCAGTGAATAGAGCACCAGCCTTGGAGTCAGGAAGACCTCAGTTCAAATCCAGTCTCAGATAGTTGACACTTAACTAGCTGTGTGATCTTGGGCAAGTCATTTAACCCCAATTGACCTGTCTTCCCCCCCTCCAAAAAAAAAAAGATATAAGAAAGGAGTTATATGGGTCACTAGTTGATATCTTCTTAATTGCTCTTTTTTTTTGGGGGGGGGAATGTAACCCTTTGATTTTCCCCTAATAATTTGATCTCTTCTACCATTTCAGATATGTGTATAATTGACACTTAAGTACCTTCAAAATTATATTGTTTCCAGGACAGATTTGTTCTATATGTACTTATTTTGATCCAGGTGATTTTCTCAACTTTATCTCCTTTAAGGCCATTTCTACTTTCTCATAGTGGATACTAAGATACTTAAATACCTTGATGGATCTGTGATCTCATTGATATAGTTCTTTTCTAACAGTGAAATTTGTAAACCATCCATTTCTGACCATCATATGTGATTCTTATCTATCTATGTCATACAGCAAGTCTTCTCTTAGAAGTCTATCAGGATAGCCCTCTAGATCTCTTGACATTGTATTACTGCAGGTGGGGCCACAACTGGGTGGTGGAGTGACTAAGAGCCCTGGACCTGGAGTTAGGAAGATCTGAGACCAAATCTAGGCTTAGATAGTAGCTCTATGACACTGTCTCTGCCTCAGTTTGTTGATCTGTAAAATGGGTAAAATAATAGCACCTACTTTGCAGGATTGTTTGAGGACAAAACAAGATATTTGTAAAGTGCTTTGCAAACCATAAAGTATTATATAAATGCTAATATTATTATCTATCATGCTGTTTTTTTTCTTGTTATACTTATGTCTCTGTAAGATAATATGTCCTAATCTAGTTTTACTGTTATCTATAAGGAAAATAATTTTTTATAAAAATGCTGAAGTCTGTTCAGTTAAAAAACAAAAAACAAAACTGGCCCTCCCAATTTCATTTTTAAATTTTCTTAGTTTCTCTTGCTGATTTGTTTTCCCATTTACCTCTGTTGTTTAGTGATTTGTTGTTTTTCGCAGTAATCCGCCATTCTTCATCATAAGAATTTATAGTCATTTTTTTCATTAATAGCATTTTGTTTTTTCCCCTTTACATGTAAAGATAGTTTTCAATATTCATTTTTGTAAAATTATAAGTTCCAAATTTTTCTTCCTCCCTCCCTGTAAAGCCAAGCACTAGCAGCTTTTCAGAAGAATGCTACTGTGAGCAGCTTTTAAGGTTTTGATTACACAGTATGGTGGACACTCTATTTCATAACAAATCAATGCAAAACATTCACAGTAAATCAAAGTAGAGCATTCACAGTTTTACAATTTTAACACAGAAAATTAAAATATGGCATTCACAAAAACTTATCACAGAAAATGGTCACATAGTTTCCACTACATGTAAGAGCCCTGTTTTGAACAAAGTTTTGAACAAAGAACACTCATTTAGTAACTCAAGCATTCACAAAATCCTTAATCCTTAATTAAATCACAAAGTACAGTAGTCAAAGTTTTCCATTCATGGGGCATACTAGGTTACAGATCAATTACTTATTCAGTCATCAGTCACTAAGTACAGTTATTTAGTCAGTCAGTCATCCTTCATTGTTCACTATTTAACCATAAGAAAATACACAGACCTTCCACCCCTAGGTCACTAGTAAATTTACAATTTCTCAGTCAGTACACAGTATCCAAGTAAAGTCTTTTTTCAGTTTGACTCTGGGCGGTTTCTCAGATTCCTTGGATCCTCTTCCATGGTCTCAGATCCTACCTGAATTCACCAAACTGTCACCTGGGTTCAAAGGCAGACAACTCCCAGGCCCTTGTCCAGCTCTTTGTGCAGTTCCTGCTCTGCACTGGAGCTCACAGTGTCCGGTCCATCTCAAATCCTTTACAGTGTCTGTTCCCAGGAAGTTAGGGCTTAACAAAGCCACAAATAGACAAAGTCTTAAATCCCTCACAGTCGTCTTTCCTCAGTCTTTTGGTAGCTCTGGTTGGCCCTAAGACTCATTAGAAGTTTCAGCTGGTTCCCAAAATCAAAATCACTCCATTCAGGTTTTCAAAATCAAAATCATTCTCTCAAACCTGGGAGGGACTTGCCTCTTCAGCCTTGTTGGCTCCTCTTCAGCCTTCACTGAGTCTGCTCCAAGAAAATCTCACTCTTCCTCTCTGGGGCTTTTCTTATATACACACAGCATTGCTTCCTGTTTCAGCCAACTCCTTCCTGTTATGTCAACAAAAGGAGACAGGAGTTCGTATCTTCTGTTTCCCCAACAGAGGCTTGATCAGTTGCTAAGTGCTAAGTACCTGCTGCCTTTGCCAGCACAAAGGGATCTTCAAATTCAAATTCATTACCATTACACTCCCTAAAACAGCAAACAAACTGACATAGGTTATACATGTACAATCACGTTACACGTATTTCCACATTAGTCATGTTGTAAAAGAAGAACAAAAGGGAAAAGCCACTATAATCACTATTGAAATGTGTTTGTGACTGCTTTTATGTTTGTTACTGACTGCAGCAATGTCTGGACTCTTTGGCATTCTTGTATTGTTAATTGCTTTATGTCATTCGATTATTTCAGGGCATGTTTATAGTCTGTTGTAGCATATGAATAGAGCACTGGATTTGGTGTCAATAGACTTGGGATAAAATCTTACCTCAGATTGCTTATTTGATCATGGGCACATTGCTTAAGTTTAATTTCTATAAGAGTTTCAATTCTGTTATCTATAAAATGGGGATAATAATACTTGTACTACCTACCTCACAGTTATGAAAAAGACCTTTTTTGCAAACTTTAAAACTCTATAGAAATGTGAATTATTATCATTATGATGTCCTTATACATTTGTGATGTTTCAGCATCTTGAATTTTTAAATATAAATCAGTTATGGGATCTCTTATAATTCTGGCCTGTATTTTTATCACATTTTTAGCCTTAATTTATCTTTTTTATTTTAACTTGCTTTAACATAGGTAGGAATCCATTTATTCCCATTTTGTTAATATGTAGTTGTGTTCATTCAAAAGTCTTTGTTCAGAAGTTCATTCCAAAGTTTGTATTCATTCCTTCATTGTTCGCTATTCAATCATAAGAAAATACATAGACCTTCCACTCCTAGGTCACTAGTAAATTTACAGTTTCTCAGTACACAGTATTTCTCTCTTTCTTCCTTTCTTCCTTCCTTCCTTTCTTTTTTTCTTTCTTTCTTTTTTCCTTTTCTTCCTTCCTTCCTTCCTCCCTCCCTCCCTCCCTCCCTCCCT
>CM053601.1:119842311-119870263 GCA_028646575.1 Pseudocheirus occidentalis | reverse complement strand
CAGCTCCACCAACAATGCATTAGTGTTCCACTTCCAATTTTTCCACATCCTCTCCAGCATTTATCATTTTCCTGTTTTGTCATCTTAGCCAATCTGACTGGTGAGATGTGGTACTTCAAAGTTGTTTTGATTTGCATATTTGTATAAGGCTCTCCAGGTGAATATGAAGACCCTCTCCTCCCCATTTCTTATAACACAATAGTATTCACAGGGATCATTTCTATTTGGAATTGACACTGTTATCTTAGTCATTTATTTGAAGTATTTTTGGTCTAGTTATTAGTGATATAAAACCACTATAAAATTTTTAGGAATGAACAGTGATTTAAATAATTTCTTGGTGCTGTGATAATCAGTGGTACTTTATTGTTATGTGCCTATATCATGCATTTTGCAAAGATAAAAATGAAAGCAGTTTGAGTTCTTATGGAGTTTATGGTCAATCAGGGAGATGGTCTGCACATATATAAGTATATGCACAACATATAAAAGGTTATCTTTGGGAGAAATGCATGAGCAGTTAGGTGATTCATAATGGGTCACACCCAGAAGGTGGCACTTGAGCTAAACTTAGAAGGAAACTTAGAGATACTGATAGAAGTGAAGGGGAAGTGTTTTCAAAGTGTGAGAGATAGTAGCTACAAAGCAGTGAAGTTGGGAGATGGGATGCAGCAGCAAGAGGACACAGTGTGTGACTGGATCGCAGTGCATGCGGAGGAGAGTAATGGGCAATAAGCTGGGAAGATAGGTGGGAAAGACATTGTGAAGGGTGCTTACATGATGAACAGGGAAGTTTATATTTCCTGTAGCTAGTTAGGCTATCAGTTTGACAGTTGTCTGAAGGATGGCTTGGAGAAGAGGAGACAGGAGGTAGGGAAACCAATTACTATAGGAATCTTGCTGTAGTCCAGATGAGAGGTGATTGCTTGAAGTAGATTGATGTCTATGTGAGTGAAATAGATAAGGTAAGGAAGAAGATATTGCTGCTGTTAACTGTATCAAAAGATGTTACAGTGGATGAAGAATGAGAAAAAGATCATTAGATTTGACAGTTGAGATAATAGGATTTATTTATGTTAGGGAGTTAAAGGATAGAGGCAAATATAGAAAATGTTAAATTATGGAGGAAGTAGCTATTCTTGTGATACTAGTGCTCCCCTAAATAATTTTCCATTGAGAGTTGGATTGAATCTGTTTCATTAAAGTGTATACTATTTGTCTAAGGCTAACTTCTTTGGATATAATTGAATAGGACACAAAGTCACTGTTTAGTTCTCTTATGACTTTGAAATATCTTTGTTATTCTTTTAAAACAGCTTTGAAAATTCTTTTATTAAGGAGCTTGATTGTGTAGTGCTCATAGAATCTGAAGCGAATCAGAATATTTACTCTAAAAAATATATAGTGATTTTCAGCATATGTGACAAGAATGTTAGTTTTTGATAGGAAAGGAACTAAAATGTACAAAACATTTTAACTTTGAAGCTGAGAGTTAAATTTTAGAACAACCATTAGTTCAAATAAAAATTGAGAAGGAGAAAAAACACAGAGGAATTATTTATGAAAATCCTAATCATGCGAATCAGAAATAACTTTTAGTTCAGTAAACCAAGTTCTTAGCAGTTACCAATGTTGTGGGTTATTAGTAGAATAGAGTCATTAGTTTGGTATTGGGGTCAGCCTGGATAGACTGATTTCTTTCTTATTTGCTGTGCCTGAAATTTTCAACTTTTTTTGTTAAATGCAGTCCATTTTTCCTTAAGTAGGAGGTAAACAGACTTTAGCAACAATCCTAACATTTACTTTTCAACTTTAATTTTTCAAAATCTCTTGCATATAATGACAGTGTGGGCTGTAATTGACTTGTAATGATTGAACGGACATTAGAATATGGACAGTTGTGAGTTGAAGTATGGGTTAATGAAGCAATATCTGGTAAATAATCAAATTGTTTTGTAGACAATCTAATTAGTTGAAAAAAATCATATTGATTTGTTTTCTTTTTAGTATTTTGTGTCCATTTCTCTTTTTTCCATTCCTGCTATCACCATCCTACTTACCATATAAGATCCTTATGGTTCAGATATTTTTCTGAGTTCATTCCCCTCAGTGTATCACTGTTATTAAAACAAACAGCTAACCTCCAAAGACTCACTGTTGCTAATCAAATAAGGGTCAAACATCTGACCTTAACATTTAAAGCTATAGTAGGTTGTAAAGTAACAGATGTGGAAGTAATTAGTAAAAAAATAAGACCAAATAGATTGATGCCTGAGGAGACTGAAATATGTTTGGCAGGAAAAGTTTTAAGGGAAAGATTTTGAAAAAAATGAAAACCTAGAAGTGTGGATCTGATTGTTAGGATGTATGCTAGAACTATGTTTCCTACATAGTTTGACTCTAACATACTTGTCTAGCCTGCTTTCTTAATAACATCTGGTATTCTTTTTTGTAGTGAATTACTTTTTGCTCTATCACCACATGCCCTCTCCTGTTTTTATTAATTTTCTCATACTATCCCCCAGTTCTTGGAATAGACTTCCTTGTTCTGTATGTTGAAATCTTTCTTTCCTTCACAGTCTTATCCAAATGCCCTTCTTGAATTTCTCTTGTCCTGATATATGAAGATAGGTTGAGATACCTCTTGTAAATTAGTAATAGATTTAGTAGAATAAATGCAGATGAATTTGTTTCTTAAGGAAGAAAATATTTCTCTTAAGAAATATTGAATACTATTTAGTAAACAGTGATGTATTTTTAAGTTTCTTTGAACACTGTTTTATGCTCTTGAAATTTATCAACTCTTTTCAAATTGGTCACTCTAGTTGAATGAATCCTGCAGTGATTGGAAATGAATGATAAATTGTCAAATAATAGTTACTTTGTTGCATGGGTGCATTTGTACTTTTCATTTGGAAGTTACATTCATAGAATGTTATAATAAAACAGAGCCCTTATTCTGTTATTCTTATAAGATTATTCTTCTAACCATCTAGCTTAATTCTAATTTTGTAGATGACAACACTGAGGTAGAGAGGTTGAATTACTTATTCAGATCATATTAAGTAGTTATTTACAGGCATAGAATAAGATTTCTGAACTCTGAGGCCAATATACTTTCTACACTGTTATTATGATACACCTATTATAATGCTATCTACTTCAAATATCATTTCATTTTTTTCCTCTTAACTACCCTTGGATGTAGGTTCTGTTATTATCCCCATATTACAGATGAAAAAACTGAGGCAGAGAGGGGTTAAATGATATTTACTCAGGGTCACACAGCTAGGAAGTATCTTTTGTTTTATTTGAATTCAGTTTCTCTTGTCTCCATGTCCAGAACCCTGTGCCCTGCATTACCAGGTACCATAAGTTCTAATCGTAGGCTGTTTTGATGTATAGACACTTTAGAAAGAAAGCAATAGTCTTGTTAATTCCACTGGTTTTGAACTTTAATCTTATGTACATAAAAAACTTTCTGGTTTTTGCAGGATTAAAATAAAACATTTTTTAAAATGTTAGTCAAGAAGATTCACTATAATCATAGTTTTCTACAAAGTATATTCTTTTTGTTTGAAGTAACTTGGACATATTTCATAATTCAAAGGTAGATAATAGGTTTATGTTTTAGAAATTGCATTTTAGATCTTTTAAAGCAGTAGTTTATTTTTAATTCTTCAGATAGTTTTGTAATAGCATCAGAAAACTAGATTACGATTTTGTTATTTCATTTATTAAAATTGCAGCAGAAGGTAGACAATTTACAATTGAACAAATTAATCATGAGTACTGTATTTGGGTGATATTTGTCCAGTAATGCCTGCTTACAGTGTCACATGGAAGTAACAGAGATTTTAAAGATTCTGCTAATGTTTGTTCTGGGAATTCCTGTCAGACTTTGAGCGTGTGCTTGTTGATGTCTTTTGTTGGAATATATTTGAGAGACTCATTACAAAGCTGCCATCCGGTTGATGGATTTAATGGCCAGAGCAACTGTTAAACCTAATTTTTTTTTTAACCAGAGGTGTTTTTGTTTTTGTTTTTTGGTGGACAGAAGGCCCATACCAGTAAAAGTTTAGAACCTTAAAGTATTAAAGAAACTGTTTCTTGCAAGCTATTTTAAATGGCATACTACAGTATCTTTACTAAGAAGACCTCAGATATGGTCACAAAGTTGTACACAACTGAAGTGACTCAACAAAAAGTTTTTATGGAATAATCCATTACTTACACTTGTATTGAGAGTATGACTAAAGTATTCTAAAAAGGTATTTTAAGAAAACCTAGTAACAACTAAAGGCAGTTCATTGTAAGAATACCCATTTCAGAAACAGTGTGCAAAAGGCTTGTACTCTCATACATTGAAAAACATTACTAGTCGATTTGCATTTTCTTATTATTTGTGATTTGTAATAGTCTTTCATATGGTTTTTAACAGTTGGAAGTTTTTGAGAACTGTTTATAATCTTTAAATCAAGCAGTCCTCAGATATTTGTTAAGTACCTTCTATGCTAGGCTTTGTGCTAGGACTCTAGAGATATAAATGTAAAACAGGCAGAATATAAAAACAGACAATTTTTGAAGAAGACCTGACCTATTCTTAACCACCAAGTAAGAAATTGAGACTGGAGATTGGAATAAATAAGGGAGAAATGTTAACCACAATGAAAGATTTATTCTGGATTGAGAGAAGTTTATGAGATAAACCAAGAAAAGAGTAAATCCATGGCAAGTCCAAGTTGAACCATAGAGAAAAGAATTCCCTACCCACTGGTACTATAGAAATACCTAGAAGAAATGAAATGATTCAAGCTGGAAAAGCTAAGGAAGAAAAAAAATGTCAAGAATAATGAATAGAATAGATGGTGGTAACATTCCTAGTAATTTTCTTTTTGGGATCTTTTTCAAGAGGTGATCAGCGAATTCTTTCAATTTTTATTTTGCCCTCTGGTTCTAAAATATCCGGACAGTTTTCCTTGAGAATTTCTTGAAGGATGATTTTTAGGTTCTTTTTTTGAGCATGGCTTTCAGGTAGTCCAATAATTTTTAAATTGTCTCTCCTGGATCTCTTTTCCAGGTCAGTGTTTTTTTCAGTGAGATATTTCATATTGCCTTCTATTTTTTCATTTGTTTCGATCTGTTTAATAGCATTGTGATTTCTCATAAAGTCATTTGCTTCAATCTAATTCTAAAGGAATTATTCTCTTCATTGAGCTTTTGAGATTCTTTTTTCATCTGGCAAATTTGACTTTTTAAGGCATTCTTCTCCTCATTGGCTTTTTGGCCCTCTTTTGCCACTTGAATTAGTCTATTTTTTAAGGTGTTATTTTCTTCAGTCAGGTTGTTGACTCTTTTTTTCATGATTTTCTTGCATCATTCTCATTTCTCCCCAATTTTTCCTCCAATTCTCTTATTTTTCAAAATCCTTCTTAAGCTCCTCTATGACTGGTAATCAGTTTATATTCTCTCCCCCCCCACCTTGGAAGGGCAGTTGGTGTTGTGACTTGCCCAAGGCTATATGGCTAGTAAGCGTGTCAAGTGTCTGAGGCCGAATTTGAACTCAGGTCCTCCTGACTCCAGGCCTCGTGCTCTATTCACTGTGCCACCTAGCCACCCCCCACTTTATATTTTTCTTGGAAGCTTTTGGTGCAGGAGTTCTGACTGTTTTCTTCTTCCTGTTCTGTGCTTTGATCCTTTTTTGTCCCCAAAAAAGGAATCTAAAATTGGATTGCTGTGCTTACTCTGCTTCCTTTGCCTGCTCATGTTGCCTCTCAATTACTTGACTTTTTAGCTCTGTGCTGCAGTGGAACTCTGTTTCCAGAGAGGAGAGCTCTGTTCCAAATCCCTGGGGTTTTTGCAGCTCCTGGGGCTATTAGGAGGCTGCTGCCTCTACAGCCCACAGAAGCTTTGGCTCACTGGTCACACACCTCAGGACCACCACCCAAGACCTCAGTCCTGATCCAAGCAGGTTAAGGCAATAGCACTTAGCCTCTGAATGGTTACTTGGCCCCCCTGCAACTTGCAGGCCAGGAGCTCTGAAGCAGCCACATGGAGATGGCTGCAGGGCTGGCACTTCTGGTGTTTCTGGCTCTGGACCTGCTGGGGCTCTGGACCTGCTCCTCTGCCCCCCATATCCCTCAATTCTCCCAAGTTCCACTGACATTTTACTTTGTCTTTGGCATTTATGGGTTGACAAGTCTGGAAACCACCACAGCTGCTGGTGATCCACTCTCCCAAATGCTCCAGCTGGGCTGGTCAGGTAGCCCTGGGGCTAAAACCAGGGGTTCTTGCTGGGCTTTGCTGTTCCCAGCATGCTATGATTCCTGGCCGCCTTTAGTGGGAGCTTTGTTTCTCTGTCACTTTGTGGGTTCTAGAGTTGTAAAATTTGTCTAGAGTCATGTTTTATAGGTATTTGAGGTGCTTAAGCGGGGAGCTCATGGAGTTCTCCTGCTTCTACAACACTATCTTGGTTCTGCCCCCCAGAATAGATGGTGGTAAACTTTACCCAAAGATTGAACTCCCTGAAGGTTAGATTGAGCAAAACAGAAAACTACTCCATGAAACCAGAAGGCATATTAAAGCAAAATAAAATGGTTAGAAAAAATAAAAGTCAATGTAAGATATATTATCAAAAACAACTAGACTTGAAAACAAGTCATCACATTGCATGAAAATCATGATCAACCTCCTCACTCCCCACACCCCCTCCGCAGCTCCCCCTCCCCTGCCCAAAGACAACAAAAGCTGGAACATTATATTTCGTTAAAGAAATCTTAAGTAAAAACTATCCAGACTTCCTAGAATCAGAGGGCAAAGTGATTACTTTTTAAAGAAAACACCAGCATAAAAGCTCCCGGGATTATCCTAGTCAAAATCCAGAGCTTCCAGGTCAAATAAAAAGTACTACAAACAAGCCAAAAAAGAAAGAGTTTTAAGTACCAAGAAGTCATAATCAGATTTACATAAGACTTGGCAGTTGTCACCCCTCAAGAAGTGGAGAGCTTGGAATATGATACTCTGAAATGCAAAAGATAAAATTTACAATCTAGAATGACTTGTTTGGCAAAACTGAGTATGATCCTACAGGAGAAAAATAGACTTTTAATGAAATAGAAGATTCTCAAACATTCCAAATCAGGAAGTAAGTTAAATAAGATAGGCATAGGGTAGCCATTTTATTATTCCCTCTCTGCTGCTCTCTTCCAGACTGCATCATGATCTCTAGAACATCATCCTCTTGCAAGATCATACCTCATTAGTACTCTTTGTCATCGCTCTTCTCTCCCCATCTCTCTCCCCTCCCCCAGTGGAGAGGATGGATATGGAGAATTCCTCCCAGATTCTACCTTATTTAAAGGTATTTAATTCCCAGGGCAGCCATTTCATCATTTCCCACTGGCAGTACCTCACTGGACTTCATGTTCCCAGGAAAGTGTTTTCCTTCCTTTCCTCCCTTTTCTCCTTCTCTTCCTTTTCATCTTTTTATGTGTTGCTTTCCTCATTAGATTGAGCTTCTCAGAGGGAGGAGCTGTCTTTCGCCTTTCTTTGTATCTCTAATGCTTTTCACAGTTCTTTGTAGGTGCTTAAAAATGTTTATTGACTATTTTGTTTTGATGGTTTTGAAGAGGAGGGAAGGATAAGGGTATGCTGTGGAGTCAAGGAGTTACTATCTCGCAGTGCATAAGATGATTGTAGAAACCTAGAGCTATCTCCTTTAGGTAAACTCAATATATTCTGATGATGCTATTATCTTCAAGGGGATATGTTACTATAAGGATACCTCTCAGCTCTGAGGATAGGTTGAGAGAACTGGAAACTTGTGAATCTCATTTGTATCTGAACAAGACCTAGGGAAAGTAGAATAACAAATAAGAGGTACATTTGCCTCTAAGGGGAAATACTTGGAGGCAGGAAGAGGTGGGGGTTAGATGAGGGAGTAGTCTTAAGCAAAACAATTTCAGTATTGGAAGGGAAAAGAAGGGATAGATTGAAAAGAAAAAAAATAATAAAAGCCTGTGATGACACCTGGAAAGTGGCAGGGAAGGATTATATTGTGAAAACAGATCACATCATTCATAGATATCAAGTGTTAGGCATATTCCCATTCCCTTTTCACCACCTTTTTCTTCTTTGTTAAATGTGAAGCTGTGCCAAATAGAGGGAGAAAACAAACCAAGAGAACAGGATTAAGTGAAATACAAAATTTACAATCATAACCAAGTATGTGAATTGGATGAACTCAGTCATAAAACAGAAAAGGATGGCAGAATTAATAAGAATGTAGAATCCTACAATATGTTGTTTATAGGAAATACAGTTAAACATAATGATTTACTTAAAGTTAAAATTAGATGCTAGAGCAGAATTTATTATGCTTCAGGTGAACTCAGAAGATAGGGGTAGAAATTGTGGCTTCAGATAAATATGGTAAATACACACATGATAAAAATAGATAAACAGGAAAACTGTGTCATATTTAATGTACTATGAATAATCAGCACTGGGCATATAAACATGTAATATATACATATAATATCTATGATATATGGTATATATAACACAACCAAATAGTGTAGTATTTATATAATTAAAGGAAATACTAATTGAGTTCCAAGTAGAAATAGACAGTAAAACTATAATTGTATGTGTAATATGGCACAAAAAGATGAACAAGAATTTAAAGATCTGAACAGAAATTTGGAAAAGTTAGAGATTCTGGGTCTCTGGTGATTTCTGAATGGGAACAGGAGAGAATTTACATTTCTTATTTGTGTTTGACACCTTTATGGAAATTGTCAATATTTGCGGGCATGAAAATCTTCCAAATGCAGAAAAGAATACTAAACGTATACTTTACTGACCATGATGAAATAAAAATTATATTCTGTAAAGGGTCTTTAAAGTTTTGGCATATTGTCTCATTCTTATACATTTCTCTTAAGAAATTTTCTCTTGTTTCTGAGGTATGTTGTCAAATTGTCTGTTTCTCTGATGGAATTTTCTGTTATTTCTCTTCACATTTGTTTTTATTATGGTCAATGAATAAAGAGAATTGGAGAGAAAATGAAAAATTAATTGGAGACTAAACAACTTAATCCCAAAGAAGTGGTGGGTCAGAGAACAAATCTTAGAAACAATAGAAAATTTTGTCAGAGAATTGGAGAGGCAACATATCAAAACTTAGTGGAAAATTAATATTTGTTTTTTATAAAAGAGTTGAAAAACAAACCTATAAATTGGGGATACGACTAAAAAACTAGAAAAGCAGTAAATTAAAAACTTCCAACTAAACACCAAAGCATAAATCTTGAAAGTCAGAGAAGAGGCTGACAAAATGAAAGCAAACACCTCTTCCACCTAAACTAATATGTAAAATTAAGATCACTGTTCCCACTTCCTATTGAGGAATGGTTCCTTAAATAATTTGAATATTGGACCATCCCCAAAGAAGCTTGATAACAAAGATTTTTTCCCTAATCAATAGCTTCCTCCTCTTATCTTAGTTGCATTGATTATTTTTATACAAAATCTTGTAAATTTTATGTAATCAAAGTTATCTAAACTTTTTTGATAATTTCTATCTCAGCTAATATTTGCTTTTCAGCTGTTAAATTTCTTTTGTGTGTGGTAGAATTTAACTGTTACATCTGCTAGAAGATCTGGGTCGGTGGTGTTCTTTGTTGTTTGAAGTCGGTATTAAGACAAAGAGGAAGTTGTGGAAGACAAAGGTTTCAGAATGACCTGAGAACTTGTAATCTATAGATTTATCAAACAGGGAAATCGACTAGACCTTTAGAATTAGATTTAGCTTTAAATTCTAGTTCCACAATTTTATGATCTAGGCTAAAAGTTTTATATATATATATATATATATGTTACTACTATTACTTAATTCTACCATTGCCACTCTCATTCCCAATTGGTGTTCGGTTGTACAACAGTGTTGTAAAAGTAAGTGATTTGAGTGAAGGCCAGAGCTGAGAGGTATCCTTATAGCAACTTATCCCCTTGAAGATAATGGCATTGTCAGAATATATTGAGTTTACCTAAAGGAGGTAGCTCTAGGTACTCATGTTCCTGTTTTCTTTTTTTATTCTTATTTTTCCTTTATTCTTTAACTTTTTATTTTCAATGTTTTCTTACTATGTGCTCCCCTTAAAATTTACAGATCCCTTCTGTGTAGATGAAACCAATGTCAAAGAGAAAGTGTTTTTTATTGAGTGCCAGACTTGAATTGATAAATTCAGAATGTTTTATAGGAGTAAGTTTAAATTGCTTACAGTCTTCAGATGTTTCCCTAAAATTACAAATTTTCTATCATATGTGAACATACTTTCTCAAATCATCCAATCTATTTTGAAACCACGTACATATATTTCTACTACCCTGTGACTGATTTTGCTTTAAACAGGTCATTTTACTCTAACTTTGCAGGATTGATTTAGTATCCTAAAATAGGGTGCTAGTGAATAGGGCACCAAACTTGGCAACAGTACGCCTGGGTTTGACACTAGCTCTGTGACCTTTTTACAGTCAACCAAATCTTAGTTTTGTTCATTTGTAAAATGGAGTAGTGATAGTTCTGTTAGTTGCATTAATGGATTATGAGTATCAACTGAGGTAATGTATATTAAACCACTTAATACATAAAATTCAACATAAATATAATTATCATCCTTCTGTCTTCCCAGGTTTCAGATGCCTTACCCAGCTTAGTGTCAGTTGCATTCATTTACTCAAAATTATTTAATAATACAGATCACAGAAATATATTGTAAATCCCACTAAATTTAGTACACTCTTAAATAGCAATAGTGTCTCGATTAGTAGTTTATATAGTTTTACAAAATTGTGGATTCCACTAGATTTCTAGGTTCTTGAAGTATAGTCGCAATATACATAATAAGTTAGGTCTAAGCAGAAAGATATCTATAAGCATATGAAAAAATGCTCTAAATCACTATTGATTCGAGAAATTCAAATCAAAACAACTTTGAGGTACCACATCTCACCAGTCAGATTGGCTAAGATGACAAAACAGGAAAATGACAAGTACCGGAGAGGATGTGGAAAAATTGGAACACTAATGCATTGTTGGTGGATCTGTGAACTGATCCAGCCATTCTGGAGAGCAGTCTGGAGAGCAACCTGGAACTGTGCTCAAAGGGCTATAAATAATTGCATACCCTTTGACCCAATAATACCACTTCTGGGGTTGTATCCCAATACGTACAAAAATATTGCAGCTCTCTTTGTGGTGTCAAAAAACTGGAAATTAAGGGGATGCCCATCATTTGGGGAATGGCTAAACAAGTTGTATTATACGAATATAATGGAATACTATTGTGCTATAAGAAATGGGGAGGAGAAAGTCTTCATATTTACCTGGAGAGGGTTATACAAACTGATGCTAAATGAAAAGAGCAGAACCAGGAAAAATTTGTACACAATCACAGACACATCATATGTGTGATGACCAGCTTTGAGAAACTGGACTCTTCTCATCAACGCACAGTTATAAGACAACTCTACAAGTCTCAGGATGGAAGGAGATATCTATATTCAGAGAAAGATCTCGAAAGAACAGAGTTTAAATGGAGTCTGAAGCAAACTGCATGCTCTCTCTCTTTTCCATGTTTGGTTTTGTTTCCTCTTTCCCATTGATCATTCCATTGGTTACAATCCTTCTATACAACCAGACTAAGGTCTAATGTGAAACTATTTGCAGATCCTATACTTGATTGCATGCTGCCATGGTAGGGGGAAGGGAGAGGAGCAGATCTGAAACTCAAGGGATTGTGTAACTGAATCTTGTAAACTGAAAGTAAATAGATAAATTTTTTTTTAAGAAGAAGAAAGAAAGAATAGATAGCATTTATATAGTGCTTTTTAAGGTTTGCTGGGTTTGCAAACTTATTTGATCCTTGAAACCTGTGAGGTCGATGCTATTATTGTCCCTATTTTATAGATTGGGAAACTGAGGCTCAGTGATGAAATGATTTGCCTAGGAGTCACAATTAGTAAGTGGTTGAAGTGGGACCAGTAATTTATTTGAGTAAGGATGTAACAATATTCCGTACCTGCCAACTTTGAAAAACACTGGCACTCTGTCTCTCTTTTGCTCTGTCTCTCTTTCTTTCTGTCTCTCTTTCTGTCTCTCTCTATCTCTGTCTCTGTCTGTCTCTCTCTGTCTCTGCCTCTGTGTCTGTCTCTGTCTCTCTTTCTCTGTCTTTGTCTTTGTGTCTGTCTCTGTCTCTCCGTCTCTATCTCTCTGTCTCTGTCTGTCTCTCTCTGTCTCTATCTCTCTTTCTCTCTGTCTCTGTCTCTCTCTGTTTTTCTGTGTCTGTGTCTGTCTCTCTGTCTCTGTCTCTCTTTGTGTCTGTCTGTCTCTGTCTCTCTTTCTCTCTGTCTGTCTCTGTTTCTCTCATTTTTTTTCCTTTTTGGTCCTGACCTGTCTTATCTTTAGTGTTAGGAAGTCCATTGATGAGACTCCCTCCGCCACCAATGCTGATGACCAACTCTTATGCAGATTAGAATCTTAGGTTCTTGGGACCCTTACAGGTTATGTAATGTAGTAAGTAATGTGCTATAGTATGTATCAGAGGTGAGACTTAATATCTTGGTGACTGAAAGATGGGCTCTTTTTCTAGTTTATTCACTTACCAACATATTTTGTATGTATATTTACCAACAAATCAAGAAGCTGAAAGGGAATGAATGACAGAGAAACAAAAAAGAGAAAGAGGAAATGTGTTATTGTAGGAAAAAAATAATGGATTTAAGAGTCAGAAAACCTGTGTTAATGGGTTAACTAAATATTTATTAAGCAGTTCAGCACTAAGGGGATACAAATAGAAAATTGAGGCAATACTTGACCTCAAGGAATCCAAATTCACGTTCTGATTTTGGGAGAGAGCACATAAGAGAGGGCAGGCAGGAGAGGTCTGGTCGTAGTTATGTCTTTTTATTGGGTTTGACCTCAAGGAAATTGCAGTGTTTTTGAACCTCATTTTTCTCATTTGGTAAAATGATAAGGAGAACATTCTTCAATTTTTCAGGATTGTTGTAAGTATCAAATAAAGCAAAACATAGATTAGAATATTTTGTAAAACAAAATAAGGAACTATCTCTATAATGTGACAATATTAATAAAACGAATACTTGAAGTGACATCCTAAGTTAGAAATATTCAAAATGAAATTTTTGTGTTTCTTTTCCACATGTTACTTCTAAGTTAATCTTGTATCTTAATCTCCATTAAACTTCCACTAAAATTCTAATCTAATATCTCATTGTGGAGAAGTGATTACACTGAATTCTCAAAGGTTTTTCTTTGAGTACAGGCTTGTTGACAGACTGTCTTGTTATTTGAGAAGCTTGGTTACCAGGTAATGTTCTTCTGTGGTAGCAGCTCCAGAATGTCATCTTATAATTGGAGTTATAATTGGAGAGAGGGAGCCTCCACTACATTTCTGGGAGAAGTCTCCATACCAATGAAATCACCAATCCCTGAAATTTTGAAGTTAAGTGGCTTAGAAAAATTGCCTATTCCAGTATTGAATCAGTGAGAATTCTTTATAACAAAGGCTGCTTTACTAGAAGGAATTGCTCAGTTTTCCTTGCTCTGTGCCAGTTGACAATAAGCAAATGTTTTCACGTTTACTACCTTTATAAAATTTGTGGAACAATCTATTCCTGCTGAAGGTAGTTATATATAAGAAGTTTTGTGGTGCTTGTTATAAGTACCTAAGTATATGGTTTTATCTCTGTCCTTTTAAAATATTTGCAAGTAGAATTATGTTCTTGTTCATATTGGTACTTAGGCAATTTTCAGGGTCATTAGTTCATTGGTTCATCTTAGATTCTACGTTAACCTTAAAGAGCTATATAAAGGTGAACTCTTACTCTTTCTATCCAGCTTTAATCTGTGTTCTGAATTAGTAATTGGTTATTTATAATGACATTAATTTCCTTTCTCAGAGTACCTCATTCTTTTATGCTGTCCAGTTTAGTACTAACCAACATGTCAGTATGGCAGGCTACATAAAATAATAATGAAAGAAATATATTGAAACCTGATTTAAAAATACTTTTATTGAAAAAAGTTTTAAGACACAGTCAAAGGGATCTGTGAGCTCATTAGTTGGAATATTCCTCCAGTGATGCAGATTTCAAGCCTTTTATGTTTGCTCATCCTATGAGATAACTTGTCCAAGTCTTCCTGTAATTTTGCCACAAGATGTCCACCCAGTCCTTGATTTCTCCTTACATTTCATGGGTACCAGTAGAGCACTCAGGCTATCACCCTCTTACCTTTCCTCTGCCATGAAACCAACCCCCTCCCCCTTTTTTCATTACACATTTCTCTGATGATATTCTGTATCCTGTTTTTTTCTGAAGTTTCTTGCTTGTTATGTTGTAACCTGTTCTCCCCCACCCCCAAACAATGCTTCTTTCATCCTCTGTGTGACGTATATTTGAAATTCTTTGCACAAAAATTAAGTAAATACTTTTGTCATAGCTTAAACTTTAGTGTTTGAGTTAATAGGCTGCAAAAGATTTCCGGCTTATTTCTTGCCAGGATTGACTGTAGAGGCAAACCCTTAACCATAGAATTTAGATCTGGAAAATTACCTTAGAGGTGGTTTATTTCAGCTCTGTTTATAGATAAGACAGCTGAGGCCCAGAGAGATTGTGGCTTTGCTCAGGTCAAAGAGTAGAATTGGAATTATCACTGAAATCCATAATAGCTTAAAGAAGAGTTGATAGTGAGATGGGAGGGGTCTTAGCTCACTGTATTGCTGAGAAGAGTAAAGTCTATCAAAGTTGGTCATCACACAGTGTTGTTACTATGTACAGTATTATCTTGGTTCTGCTCACTTCATTCAGCATCACTTCATGTTAGGTCCAGTTTTTTCTGAAGTCTGTCTGCTCATCATTTCTTATAAAGCAGTAGTATTCCGTTATATTCACATACCCCAACTTATTCAGCCATTCCCCAATTGACGGGCATCGCCTCAATTTGCAGTTCTTTGCCACCACAAAAAGAGCTATTATATTTTTGTACATGTGGGTCCTTTTCCCCTTTTTTGATCTCTTTGGAATACAGACCTGTTAGTGGTATTACTGGATCAAAGGGTATGCACAGTTTGATTGCCTTTTGGACATAGTTGCCAATTGCTCCTTTTCTCTTTCTTATTAGAAAGTGAGCCCTGGCAGAATAAAAGTTGTTTAATTCTTAATACTTATAGCTCCATTGCACAATTCCTGGTACATAACAGGCATTTAATAATAAACACTTTCTTAAATCTTTTTCTGTATTATCTTTGTGATATCTTGTTTTTTCAGATAATATTTCTGAAAGCCATATTTTTGTTTAATTAAACTTTTGTTTAACTGAATTACTTTACTTTCTGTCACTTATGGCTTCATTAATAACCAGTTTGTCTGGAGAGATTATTAAATATGTTATTTTAGACGAATGTTAAATGTGGATATTGAAGAGGAGGAAGAAGGATATTAATTAGTATGTGCTGCAATCGTGTACTTAAGTAGAGAAAGATAAACTTGAATTTGATATTGGAATATTTTATGAAGTAGCAACTTAGCACCCATTTAAATGGGATTGGATGAAATTCTGTCATTTTTAGGATATGTGCTGCATTATGTTGTATTCTTTGTTAGAAATGTTAAGCCGATTTTAGATTAACCTGAAGTGAAAGTTTTTCCTTCAAACTGTAATATTAACCTGTTCTTTCATAGCTGATCAGTAATTGCCCTTTTTTTCTTTTCAGATCCTTGCATTTCATTGAGTCCACCATGTTTTACTGAAGAAGACAGATTTAGTCTAGAAGCTCTTCGAACAATACATAAACAGATGGATGATGACAAAGATGGTGGCATTGAAGTAGAGGAAAGTGATGAAGTAGGTGGAAGAAGTTTTTCTTTCCCATTCGTTTAAGATTTAAAGAATGATAGCTTTATACAACTTTCACCTTGGGCTTATTCCTTCCGTGTTCTGATAGTTAACTCTTCTATGTTAATTAATCACTTCTCTCTCTCCAGGGACTATAATAATCTCAGACCTTTTTCCCTTTTTTTTTTTTTTTTTACTCTCTTAAGTTTTTCATTCTGCTTCATTCTTTCCCTTTCCTCAGATTTTTTCTTTGCTTTTTCAAATACTTGTGGTTCTCTATTATGAAAGAAAAAGCCTTTTGTTTCCCTTTTACATTTTCTGTTAGCTAGTTGTTTGATGCCTTAAGTCTTAGCCCTTGAGCCTCTTTTCTTTCTTCACTTTCAGAGAGTTTTACTTTTAGAACTTGAGTTTTAAAAAGCCCTATGGTATTATCTCCATCATTTGAATTCCTTTTGCCTAATAGGAGGTGGTCTTCAAAGGTTATGTATGTCCTGTGTCTAGGGCATAATGAATTTAATGAATCTTGCAATGAATCTTCTGAACTTAGTTGTTTTTTTTTTTTTGTGGTAGGAGTTGCACTGATTTTGTATGGATAGCTAGTGAGGCATTCTTTTTTTCAGTCTTTTTGGAGGGGGGATGGCAGGGGAATTGGGCTTAAGTGATTTGCCCAAGGTCACCCAGCTAGTAAGTGTTAAGTGTTTTAGGTCATATTTGAACTCAGGGCCTTCTGATTCCAGGGCTGGTGCTGTATTCACTGCACCACCTAGCTGCTTCTGAGTTAGGCATTCTAAGCTGCTTTTGGGTAGGAGCAACTGCTGAGGGCACCCGTTGTGTTTGCCTCTTCTAGCCTGTTTCTTTTTCTCTTTTCTGCCCCCTCCCTTTCTCACATTTCCTAATCCCTTTCCCCACCTCCCCACCTGACCAGTACGTCAGCAACATGTAGCTGAGCTTTTTTTTTTTTTTAAGGGCATGGGAAGCCTATTTGTTTTCTTTTGTCACTTGGGTATAAAAAGGCCCAGCACAGAGGGAATAGTTATCAAAAGTTTCAGCTGAAACTCCACTTGTCTATAGGGAATGTTTTTCTGATTGAGCTTGGCAAGTTGGATAACTGCGGTGATTAGAAGTAAGAGAGTAGCCCTGTGAAATCCTTTTAACTTCTGAGGCTTATTCTTGCAGTCTAGCTGCAGGAGTGGAAGGGTTGAGAAGTTACAGGAACGAGGTTGCAAAAAATGTCTGTGGGTTAGCTTCACCATGTGTTTCAGGACCAGGGATGGTTGGAAATTGCTGGGGTGTGTGTGAGTTTGTTGGGGGGCAGTTAGAAATCGCTAGTTAGAGCAGAGTAGGGGCCCTAGAGTTTCTCCAGAGTTGGATAGTAAAGATGGTTTTAATTGAATTTTAAGTCTCCAGCCTTAGTTATTAGTAGACTGACCTAACTTAGGTCTAAACCTAAAATATTGTTTCTAACATAGTCATAATCTCTTTAGGCCTATACTAAAAGCCTTTTCTAGCTGGTAGGACCTCCTGGAATCTTTGTTTATATAGCTTTGTAGACCCAGGGTCACCTCCATGTAACATGGGGCACTTTAATACCTAGCATAGTGACTGGCACATGGTGGCTGCTTAATAAATATTTATTTATTGACTGACCAACTATTGGAAGTTATCCATTTATCAGTTTATTATTATTATTATTATTATTTTTTTACTACATTTTAAAGTTAGATAAAGCTTTGTGGAAGTTTGTGAAAAGTATCATTTTTCAAGTTATGGAAAGTCTTATATTTTAAGGAAATAAAGTTTTGAAGAAGTTAAGGTGACTTACTGAAGGTAAAGTCAAATAAGTATTACAATTCTTAAAGGTCTTCCCTTAAGTCTAATGTTCTCTCTGTACCATGCTCTTTATTAATTTAAAGTGATTCTAGCATGTGGACTTGTTTTATTCTTTTTAAAAAAATGTTGGCATAAGATTTTAAAGTCTTATTTTACTTTAAATCATACCTTTCTCAGTGGTTCAAGTTATAAGTACAGTTAATAAAAACAGCAGAGTTCATGCATCATTATTTGGGAAGTTAACGGCTTCTGAATACTTTCTTCTATGGAACTGTTTTATGGTGTCTGGAATTCCGAGTGAGGAAATACCCTCTACCATGTAGATCAGTAACTTAAATCTGAAAATTTCAGTCTTAGTAGCCTGGTGGTATTGTGACTTACTAAATACCTCAAAGTGCTTATATATCAGATCTGACAATTAAACTCAGTTTTTCCTGATTCCAGAGACTGGCTTTTTATAAAACTACAATGCTATAACTGATTGAAATTATATGTAGCAAAATAAGAATTAAGCAAAATTAGATTATTGTATGTCAGTGTTTTTAAATGTGTTTACAAAATAGTTGTTTTTTTTTTTTTTTTTTTGCTTTTTGGAGGGCAGTTGGGGTTAAGTGACTTGCCCAAGGTCACACGGCTAGTTTTTGTGTTAAGTGTCTGAGGCCGGATTTGAACTCAGGTACTCCTGACTCCAGGGCCGGTGCTCTACTCACTGCGCCACCTAGCCGCCCCAAAATAGTTGTTATTTATTCATTATCTTAATCTTTTTAAAGCACTAAGTGTGAGCTACTATTATTGTCTCTGTGGAAAATATCTGTTACATGTCCCCATATGTAAAAGCATTTATCATTAGCACCATCTTCAATAAATTAAACATAAGTGGTAGTATAACTTTTACTGGGTGGTAAGATTGTGAATCACTGAATCTGAATAAATTTTTTTCTTTTATTTTTTAATTAAAAATAGATTTTTAAAAAATCCTTTTAATCACTTGGATTTCCTCTTGTGTCTCTCTGTCCCTTTCATAGAGCCATTCCTTATAACAAAGAATGTTTTTAAAAGAGGAAGTAGAGGGAAAATTAAGCAAAAGCAATCAGTACATCAAAAGAAAAATCTCTGTTATATGAAATATTCCACACCTGTGTACTTCCCCACTCCCCTGTCACCTCTGGAAAAGAGCAAGGGGAAGTCTCTTCTCAGTTCTTTTTTGGGTTTACAATTTTCCAACCTTCATTGTTTGTTGTTTTATGGTTCACTTTTCATTAGTTCATGTCAGGGAATCCAGGCTTCTCTGTATTTGTCTTATTCCTCCTTTATTGCAGGAAAGTAATATTCCCTTACATTCATATCCTTTTGTTTCCAGTTCCTTATTTCTACAAAAAGCACTGATTTTAATATTTTGGTGTTAAGGGACCTTTTTTTGCGTCAGTGACTTGTTTATATGGCTACATATTTGTGATGTAGTAATCTTATATTTCATAATGGAAAATTGATTTGTAGAGTGCTTGTACTAATTCACAGTTCCACCAACAGTGTATCAGTGTTTGTGTCTTTCTTTATCTCCTCTAACAACGATTATTTTCATCTTTTTTTGTCTTTGCCCATTTTTCGGGGTATGAGGTGATGCATTAAGATTATTTGCATTTGCATTTCTCTTATGGTGACTTGGGCATTCTTTCATATGGTTGTTAATAATTTGAAATTCTTTCTTTGAGAACTGTTCGTATCCTTTGACTACTTGCATTTTACAGAATTGCTTTTGGTCTTAAATATTTTTTTTAGTTACTTCTATATCTTGGATACTAACCCTTTGAAAAATTTGATGCAAAGTTTCCCCCCCTCCCTTCTTCATTTGCTTCATATTTTATCTTAGATGCATTAATTTTGTTGGTACAAAAGCTTTCCAATTTTGTGTGTTCAAAATGATCGATTTTTTTTGGGGGGGGGGCTAGATATTAAGATACTATGGCAGATAGGTGGTGCAATAGAGCATTGGGTTTGGAATCAGGAAGACTCATCTTCCTGAGTTCAAATTTGTCCTCCAGCACTTACTAGCTTTTTGTCTCAGTTTCTCATCTGTAAAATAAACTGGAGAAGGAAAGGACAAACCACTCCATCATCTCTGCCAAGAATATTGCCAAATGTGGTCACAGAGTTAGACGCAACTGCACAACAAAATTACACACTAGAATTTTGATAGTTAAAAGAGGTTGCTTGGTGTCAGATCCTTCATCAGACACTTTCTAGCCATGTGACCACGGACAAATCATTTAACATTTCTGTGTTGCTGTGCAACTGAAATTTTTTTTTTTTAAGAATGTGGCTGATTTTAAGTCAACTAATTGCACTATTGGTTTTTACTTTTCTTTCCTTGATGTTCTGTATATTATAAATGATATATCAACTGCTATTGGATTTGTCCAGTGAGGTCATGTGATCTTGACTGACCTCATTAGGAATGAAATAGGTGGCCTTCCTATGTTCAAATGAATGAGAGAGTGATGTTTCACTAGAGCTATTGCTGTATTAAAGTCATCTAGCAGCAGAAACCTGAAGTTATGTGAGATAGACTCAAAGTCAGGTATAAAGGTGACTTTGCCATTAGAAAAGGAAAGCAAAGAAAACTGTAAATAGTGACTATTAATGGGAACATTCTGACAGAAAGGTTATAAATTTTATCATGTCATTCATTTAATAAAATCAAGAGTATACAGATTTTCAGTTTTCATTAGAAGTATTTATATTATGTACATTATTAAAAAACCCCAAACTTTAAAAGTTCTGAGTAAAAATTTTCTGCTCAGAGAAATTTTAAGTCTGTGCAGCTGTTGAAAAGAAATTGAAGCAATATTGAGGATCAAATGCAATGACAAATGTAAAGTATTGTGTAGAACTTACAGTGCAATAATATAAATGCTGGTCTTAGTTATCATCATTAACAGAGCACTTGAGACTACAAAGAAACTTCTTATTACGGTATTAGTTGTGATGTAGCCTGGTTCTTTCAGGCTCCTTTGCTCCTTGGACTGGAAGGAGGTAGAAGTTATGCAAATTGAAATTACTAGAGTGGCTGGATACTCATTGGTAGATGTTCTTTATTCCTAAGGAATTTTAGTAACCTTTGTTTCTACTGTATACTGATGGTTCAGAGATAAGAATTTCTATACCACAGATTAGAGGAAACATTTATTTTCATCTGTTTCGGTAAACACAAAATAAAATAACACAAAAAAGCCCTGTAGATCTATCTTTCAGAATCACTGGATTTGTTGGTGTTCAGACTGATATATATGTGACTTGACTTTTTTGGATTATGTCTAATCAGGGATTTGGGATTATAGCATCTTTTGAAGGAATACATATTGTTGTCATTTTTGTTGTCGTTCAGTCGTTCTTTTCAGTCCTGTCTGACTTTTTGTGACCTCATTTGGGGTTTTCTGGTTAGAGATACTGGAGAATTTGCCATTTCCTTCTCTAGCTCATTTTATAGATGAGGAAACTGAGCCAAGCATTATTCAGTGACTTGCCCACACAAGTAGTATCTGAGGCCAGCTTTGAACTCTGGAAGATTAGTCTTCTTGACTCCAAGCCTCAAATTCTATCCACTCTGTCATCTAGCTGCTCCAGATAATATATTAGTTGGTTGTATTGTTGTTCAGTAAACCCTACTGTCAGTTTTAAGGTGGGTATGGAAATTTCTGTTTGTTGAAATCCAAGAACCCAACATAAGTTATAGCTTTTTAAAAATCAAGTCAGCAAAGGATGTGTACTTATTAAATGTCTATAACATGCTAGGCACTATTGCTAGGTGCTGAGGATGCAAGTACAGTGTAATGCTTAAAATGTGAAATTGAAATTGCATGCTTTTCCTGCATTTTATTTTCTACATGTGTGAAAAATAATGGATTATTCTTTTTGTAATTTCAGTTGTTGCTGCTAAATTGCCTTCTAAATAATGAGGGGGCAAATTGCTTGTAATTTCTTAAGTTATGCTAAAGCAGATTTTTGAAGAACTTATTCTTTTAGAGATTAGAAATAGGACAAAAGGTTTAGCCTAGGGCAGTATATATTGGTTTAAAGTCAGTTGTGACTTCAATGTCTCTACACTCTGGTCTTTTGATGATGATGTGTCTGAGTGTTTATATGTCTAGATGCAGATAATGCCATTTATTTTTTTCAGATGATTCAACTCCTGTAGTTAATTTTTAATTCACTTTGAGTTGGTTTGACTTCTGCCTTTTTAGCTTGATGCCTGATGCTTAGCACAGTGCCTGGCACATAGTAGACACTTGGTGCTTAGTTTTGCCTCTTTTGTAGGTCCTTATTTGTAGTTTTATTGTTACTTATTCATTTTCAGTCTTGTCTGACTCTTTGTGGCCCCATTTTGGATTTTCTTGGCAAAGATACTGGAGGGGTTTGCTGTTTCATTCTCTAGCTCATTTTACCGATGGGGAACTGAGGCAGACAGGGTTAAGGGACGCTCATGGTCATATAGCTAATAGGTGTCTGATCTTGGATTTGAGCTCAGATCTCACTCCTGGCTCTTTATCTACTGTGCTCCTTAGTTGCCCTCCTAGTAGATGAAAAGGAAAGTTTATGGGAGAGTATATTGTTATGCATGTTTTAGTTAGCTGTGGTGATAAAATGTTGATTGATTAAGGCTTTCACTGATGCCTTTTCCTTTCTTTTTTACCCTATTATTTTTATTCCTCATTTTTCTTCTTTCTCCTGACTCCTTTTTGTAGTTCTCCTGTAATAGTCTATGAAAAATTTCTAAAAATGACTTTGATTTTATAATAGTTGGTCTAACATTATATAGTTAGCTATAAAGTAAATTTGTGAGAAAAACCTGTATTTTTAAACTTCCATGCAAAAATTCCACCTATAAAATATCTATGTCAACATTTGTGTATATTACTGTTTCTTGGGAAAGGTAGTTTATTGTACGTAGGTTATTTCATAAACAAGGAAAAATATTTATAAAAATAACATGCCAAAGCAAAGTTAGCAGAAAATGCTCTCAGTTTTTAGAAAAGGATTAAATGATAGTGGTTTTGTTCAGTTGAAACTCTTGCATATCCATCTGGTCACCCACACAGATCTTGTTTTCCTATAATTTTCCTATTTTTGTACATCTCAGTTTATTTCTAGCTTTTGATACTATGAAGAAAAATGTGAGACAGTTGCAGCAGCACCCATACAGATTCCCACTTTAACTTTGGGAGAATAATACTGTTTCTGCTGTCTCCTCTAAACATGGGGATAAATGTTTATTATAATAACATGACAAATTCAGTAACTTTACAACAGGAAGTTTCTGACTATATGGTAAAAGCAGTATCCTTTGCTATAATTTAGAGTTATTTTCTCTCAAAGCATAAATATACCAAGATAATTGTGGATAATTTTTTGGTTGAGGGGGTCCCACAGCCTTCCACTGAAAGAACAAGGTGGAGTGTTTGGAAGTGTTGATTCTTTCAAATTAAAAAAAAAATCAAAGCTGTATTTTTGTGGCTTTTTTTTTGTTATTTTAAGATTTGCATAGGAAGCATGGCTTTAACTTTAGTTAAAATACAACTGTGATGAATAAATCGTTTTACAACACAAACCTGATTTCAGAGCAAGACAGTTCATTTAGAGAGTACCTTAGAGGCCTTCCACTCTAATCCATATCTGACCTTACACAATATTCTTAATGAATGGTCATTCAACTTTTGTTTGAGTGACTAGCAAAGGACTTCACTTCTGAAAGACCTGTGTGTAGGGATCAATGTAAATCTAAAAGCACCTGTGGTGCTGAGGGTCACAGACAGCCCAGTTGCTGAGTTCACGGGAGGTTACTCGTGAAATTACTTGCCTGATGAGTGGCAGCTGAAACAGCTGGCTCAGCTCCTCCTCCATTGGTCAGTTCCCCTCTGGTGCACTTGAGAATCATGCTACCTCTAGGGCTCTAGGGTATTTAAGGAGGACCCTACAATACAATAAAGGACAGCTGCTGTACACTTCTCTTTCCCCTCTGGTCTCTTCAGTCCCTCCTGAGAATACAGCCTAAGGCTGGCCCTTAGGCTCCTGAGAAAAAGCAGCCACTACACCTGTGGTTTTTACTGGTGTCAGTACTCCTTTTACCTGTACAAATTGTTATAATCTTGTTAGTTTTCATTAGATGATTTTGGAGACTTGTAGTATCTGAAATTTGTCTTAGGACATACTAGAACTTACTTACAATGCCTTTGAGAACCATGGGTTGCCTCCATGATGGTGAGGCACCAAAGAAGGAATTTTGTGAAAGTTAATTGTTCTACACAGAACATCTTTTTTTTAAGTTTTCATATCCAAGTACAGCATACAGAAGGAAAATGCACATTAAATAACATGCTATCATTGAGACTAAATGTATTTTAGTATCTTTTAGAGCAGTAAGTTTAATGAATGTTTACTAATTGTATTTAGGTTATTTTAATTTTATATTTTGTCACTTGATTGTAGGGGAAGTAAAGAAGCATTTAGCAGAGTTCTCCCAAATTCCCCTCCAGACAACTCTAAAATAATGCCTCAAATAAAATTCTGGAGTAGCAGAAAAAAGTTAAATGAAGCACTTTTCTAATCTTAGACAGTTTAAGAGGTCTACAGGAAAGGTCTGTCTCACTGAACAGGTGGTCAGGCATGGAGCTCAGTGCAGAACATGTAGCATAGGCCAAGGTGCCAGCTGTGGACCTTGGAGGCAGCTGCCTTGATGATAGCAGAAGCTTCTAGAGCTCTCAGGCAACAGAGTGGGGCTGGGCTCAGTTGGGTTGAACAACTGGTTGGAAGGAGATTGCAGCAATCCCTTTACTGTTACTGGATTTAGGATGCTGTTGCATTGCCCATACACAGCTCCAGGTAGTGTTCCCAGGACCAAAATGAGTGATAGCTCTTATGACTACTGCAGGGGAGCTGAGGCTTTAGTTGGAATTCTAGGACTGACAGGAGTGCTTATGGTCACTTAAGGTAGAGGGAAGTGTTAGCTATTATGGCTTCAGGAATAGTTTGGAATCTGATCACAGTCCTAGGGCCAAGAAGAGTGTTACCACTGGTGGCTACAGAGGAGCAAACTCCTTTCTTGGATAAAGACAAGAGCACAGACCAGGAGATATCACCTGGGAAGCACTTAAAGCCTATAGTCTCCTAGAGGTAGCTCTGAAAATAGCAGTATGAAAGGCCTGAAACTTGGGAGTACCCCCTCCACACTGGGAGCAGAGGCCAACTTTAAAGTCAAGAAATGGGGTAGAAAAATGAGCAAACAACAAAAAAATCTGACTATAACAAGATATTAGTGTGACAGGGAAGATCAAGACACAAACTCAAAAGAAAATAATGTTAAAGCAGCTATAAGCAAAGCCTCAAAGAAAAATGTTAATTTGATACAAACTCAACAAGAATTACCAAATGAGCTCAAAAAGGATTTTTTTTTTTGCAAAATCAAATAAGAGAAAGGAGAAAAACTAGAATAATGCAAGGAAATTATAAAAAGAATGACAATAGTTTGGTTAAAAAAAGTCACAAAAATCTACTGAAGAAAATAATATATTAAAAAATAGAATTAACCAAATGATAAAAGAAGCATAAAAATCTTATCAAAGAGAAGACTATCTTGAAAAGCAGAAATGACCAAATGGAAAAAGAGGTATAAAAACTCACTAGAGAAAATAATTCCTTAAAAATTAGAATTGGGTAACTAGAGTCTATTGACTCTACAAGACACCAAGAAACAATAAGACAAAATAAAAAAATTAAAAATGGAAGAAAATGTGAAATATCTTATTGGAAAAACAACATATTTGGAAAATAGGCTGAAGAGAGGTAATTTAAGAATTATTGGACTCCCTGGGGCAGGTAGGTGGTGCAGTGAATAAAGCATACCAGTTCTGGAGTCAGGAGAACCTGAGTTCAAATCTGGCCTCACACACTTAACACTTACTAGCTTTATGACCTTGGGCAAGTCATTTAACCCCAACTGCCCTGCTTTGCCCTCTCCAAAAACAAACAAAAAGAGTTATTGGACTCCCTAAAAACCAAAATAAAGGAAAAAACCCTAGAAATGATATAGCAAGAAATTATTAAGCAAAACTGCCCCAATATCTGAAATTGACATAATCCACAAATTACCTCCTGAAAGAAATCCCAAAATGAAAACTATCAGGAATGTTATAACCAAATTCCAGAGTTCTGAGATCAAGGAGAAAATGTTGGAAGTAGCCAGAAAGAAACAATTCAAACATCATGGAGCCACAGTCAGGACCCTACAAGATTTAACAACTCACATGTTATAAGATCAGAGGACTTGAAATATGATATTCTGTAGGGCAAAACCGCTAGGATTACAACCAAGAACCATGTATTACAGCAAAACTGAGTATAATTCTTCAGGAAAAAAATGGATATTTAATGCAGTGGAGGACTGTGAAACATTGGTGAGGAAAAGAAAAAGTTGACTTTCAAATATGAGTTTCAAGGGAAGCATAAAAAAGGTAGCAAAATGGATTTGAAATCGTTATCTCAGACAAAGCAAAAGCAAAAATAGACTTAATTTTAAAGAGACAATTGGGGAAACTACACCATGAAGTTATATCTAACCCTGTTGTGTACAATTCCTTAAAGGAAAAGTTAAATGAGTTATGGATGAAATAGTAAAACTATACTAGTGTGGCACCTCAACTTTTCCCTCTCATAACTAGAAAAATCTAACCATAAAATAAACAAAAAAAGAAGTTAAGGAGATTAATAGAATTTTTAAAAAGTTAGATATAAGAGATCTCTGGGAACAATTGAATGGGACTAGAAAGGAGTATACGTATACCTTTTCCACAACTGTAAATAACACCTTCACAAAAATTGACCTTGTATTAGGCATAAAAACCTTGCAATGCAGTACAGAAAAAGAGAAATATTAAATGCATCCTTTTCAGACAATAATGCAATCAAATTGTATTTATTAAAGAGTTGTGAAAATGTAGATTAAAATTTAGATAGAAACTAATATAATCCTAAAGAATGAGTGGGTCAAAGCACAAATCAATCGTTTCATTAAAGAGAATGACAACATACCAAAACTTGAGATGCAGCCAAACCAGCACTGTAGGAAAATTTACATCTCTAAATTCTTACATCAGAGTCAAGATGGCAGCATAGAAGCAGCAAAACTCTGCAGCTCTACCCATAACCACCATACATATCTATAAAATATGACTCTAAACAGATTTAAAGCTCCAGAATTCACAAAATGATAAGAGTAACAAAGCTCCTGCTGAAGGCAGCCTGGCAGGCAGACAGGAAGGGGTTCATTCCAGTGTGCTGGGAGCCTAGACCACCACCACATGAACCTGCTGCTGGAGCCCTAGGACTGCCAGAACAAGCTGTAGCTGGAGTGTGAATCACTGGCAGCTGTGGTATTTACCAGAATTACCAACCCGTAAGAAACAAGGATTGAGTGAAAGGTCAGTGGAACTCGGATAAATTGAGGGAGAGGGTCTGGCCGACTGACCCTGGGCTAGAAGCAGCTGAAGCAGCAGCCCTGCAGCCGCCTCCACGTGGCTGCTTCAGAAGCTCCCAGCCTGCAGATTGCAGGGGGGCCAAGCAATCATGCAGATGCTAAGTGCTCTTGCCTTGAGCTTCCTGGACCGAGATCGTGGTCTTGTGTGGTGGTCCTGAGGTGCATTTTCAGTGAGCCAAAACTGGTGGGGGCTGCAGAAATGGTGGCTTTCTATATAGCTCTGGCAGCTGTGAAAGCCCCAGCAATTTGGGACAGAGCTCTCCCCTCTGAAAGCAGAGTTCTACTGAACCTAAAAGTCAAGTAATTGCCTGGCAACATGAGTAGACAAAGGAAGCAAAGCAAACCCCGCAATGTGACTTTAGATTCCTTTTTTTTGTGGACAAAAAGGACAAAAAGCATGGAACGGGGGAAGACAGCACAGTCAGAACTCCCACACCAAAAGCTTCCAAGAAAAGTGTAGACTGGTTACAAGCCATAGAGCAGCTTAAGAAGGATTTTGAAAACCAAGTAAGAGAAGTGGAGGAAAAATTAGGAAGAGAAATGAGAATGATGCAAGAAAATCATGAAAAAAACTCAGCAACCTGACTGAAAAAAAAAACAACCTTAAAAAATAGACTAACTCAAATGCCAAAAGAGGCCCAAAAAGCCAAGGAGGAGAAGAATGCCTTAAAAAGTCA
>CM053601.1:119826359-119841811 GCA_028646575.1 Pseudocheirus occidentalis | reverse complement strand
AGTGTCTTAGAAGCATTTGGTGTGGGAGTTCTGACTGTGTTGTCTTCCTCCTGTTCCATGCTTTGATCCTTTTTGTCCACAAAAAAGGATTCTAGAGTTTTATTGCTGTTCTTATTTTGCTTCCTTTTCCTCATGTTGGCCAGTCAGTTAATTTAGCTTTATGGAACTCTGCTTCCAGGGGGGAAAGCTCTGTTCCAAATTGCCGGGGTTTTCCCAGCTGCCAGAGCTATTAGGGGGGTGTTGCAGCCTCCCCCAGCTTTGGCTTGCTGAAAGCGCACCCCAGGACCACCACCCAAGACCACAATCCAGATCCAGGCCGCTCTATGCAAGAGTACTTGGCCCTGATCAATTGACTTAGCCCCACTGCACAGTCTGCAGGCCAAGGGCTCTGAAGCAGCCCAGTGGGGGTGCTGCTGGTTACAGCAGTTCCTGCCCTTCCTCCACTGCTTCCTTGCCTGGGAGGCAGATTGGCCGAACTGCTTTTCCTTCCTCGAAATTAGTTTGAAATCTTCACTTTCACTGACCTTTCTTAACCCTTATTGTTCCTGATTTAACAGAAGTGAAGATGGCTCCAGGTGCAGTAGATCTGTTCTGCAGGGTAGACTCACACTGTGGCTTGGGAAGCTCCGGTTCCTCCCTACTACCCTGAGGCCTGGCCACGGTTTCTGTGGTTTTGGTTTGGGCTCGGCTGGTCTTGGCTCCCAGCCTGCTGGCAATGAGCCCCACCTGCTGAGCTGCCTTTCTATAATCCTTGTTTTTCATGCCTTGCTAGATGTGGAGTTTGCTTGAGGTGCAGTAGATCTTCTCTCTTGTAGCCTGGCTGTGGCTCAGCTCGCCTGGGCTCCTCCCGGCTGCCCTGGGGCCTGGCCTGGCCTTGTTTCCATTTCAGGCTGGGCCGTGGTGAGCCCCTCTTGCTGAGCTGTCTTCAGCAAGAGATGTGTTTTCTGTATTTTTGTGAATTTGAGAGTCCTAGAATTTTTTTAGGGTCATATTTTATGGGTATTTTGGGTGGTTGTGTGGGAGCTGCGGATCCTTGCTGCTTCTACACCGCCATCTTGGCTCCACCCCCCCTTAACTATTATTTTCACATAATTATAGTCATTATCTGTTCACAGGGGGCGTAGAGGAGTCAAGGCTCTTTCACATGTCAGAATGCTGTGATTCCCCTTTAAAATAAGTGAGAACTTTTCACTGGGAAAATAAATGAAAAAGAAACTTGTACCAGAGGTGACAAATGATAGTAGAATTTAGAATGGACTTTCTCAGAGATAACTACAAAATTAGGTTCATTTTGGTCTCTAACACTTAGGTTCTAGAACTGGAGGGGAAACCCAGGATCATCTTGCCCATATCTCTCATTTAATTGGTAAGGAAAGGACACCAAAAAACTCAAACTCTTGATTCATGTGGGTATACTCTGCATAAAGCTGTCCCAAATCACTGGGACATTTTCCACTAACTTAATTAATTTTAAAACCAAAGACTATTCTAAAGTCACAAAACTACACTTGCCATGTCATTCAAGCATTCCTTTATAACATTTATATTTCTGTTCCTTTAAAGCTGTTTTCCCTATAATGTTGCTTCATCTAACTTTGTGCTTTCATAGAGCCCCTTCATGACACCAGCAACAAGAAAATGAAAACACTTCTTTAAATGCTTTATTATGATGAACTCAGAGCAATTTCACATCTGAGAGCCAGCAGAGTAAAGGTGAATGCTACTGTGGGGGCCCTGAAAGGAACAAGGTTTAAATCAGGTCACTGCCACTAGCTGTGAAACCCTGGGCAAGTAACTTCATTTCTCTAAATCTCAGTTTTCTCGTGCATACAATGGGAATAATTGCACCTACATAACTTACTTCAAAGGGTTAGAATGAGATTCAAATATGTTAATGTAAATAAAACCCTTTGCAAAACTTCAAATCAGTATATTCATACACTATGTACAGCACTAGTATTATCTATTATCTCAATCTACAGACACCTTGAGTATCTGTACAACACCCAAGAACTAGGTGAAATTCAAGTGAGGATAATAAAAAGTACAGAGTGGTTATCATGATTTTCCCACAGTCAGGGGAGCAAAGGACATAGAGACTGAAGAGTGGGTCTAATGGCATTTAAGACTACGGCAATGAAATAATATTATAATATATATAACAACATATTATATATTATGATAATAATAATATTATCTGCTAGTACCAATTCAGAAGTTCAAAATCAACAGCAGATCTATCTCAATTATACTACAATTAATCAGTTCATCAAGAAGGACTTAGAAGTAGAGGTTAATGCATTTTTTTTAATATCAGTCTTTTAAGGATCAGACTCAGGATAGGGTTAAATGAGCTGAGAATGGAGAGGCGCTTTAAAAGGATGGTTGACATTCTATTAATTCTGTATTGGGTGGGAGAATTGATAGACATGAAGAATATAGAAGGATGGCTACCTACACCATGGACATGCCATAAAGGCAAAAGAGCTATCCTATTCATTCACCCACCATAGTAAAAACGAGTAAGGTCCTGAGTTTATTGAACACAAAATACAAAGAGAAGCTGCACTGCTAAATATATGAGAAAAAGAAACCATAACCCTGCCAGAGCATAAGGTAATAGGAGGAATGCTAGGTGTGGAGTCAGAAAACTGGATTCAAATCCTGGTTCTCTTTCTGTCTTTACAACCCTGGGCAAAGGACTTAACCTCCCCGGTCCCTAGCTTCTCCAGCTACAAAAATGACACAAATTGGATTGAATGAACTCCAAGGTTGCTTCTGGCTCTATATATTTATGATTCTATGATTTCTCCTTGAACACAGGAACGCTAAAGCAGAGGAGTTTGACTTCTACATATCAGTTCTTAGGTACCTGTCCAAAGACAAATAACTTACAGTAACCACTGTACTTACATGATTTTTCAATATAAATTCAGTCAGATATTTATGGATTACTCTGTGCAAGAAGAATGTGAAAGCACAATATAAAAACCACAGAATGCTCTCTTTCTTCATTCAGAGGAATGGGAGATTACTCCAGCTGTGATAATTCCTGTTTCTGAGTTCATGGACCTGACCTGCATCAGAAATTTGTTTATTTTTTTTTCCCAGAAGGATCTGACAAAGTATTGCTCCAAGAGATGGTTTCTAAAGACAGGAAGTAGCTGAGGTGGTTGGAATTGCCTTGGGATTAGGGGGTGAGAGTCTAGGTGACCTGGCCTTTTAGTGAAGAATACTGAATTTGGAATCAGAGGACAACTCTGTTATTATTTACCTGTTTGATTTTCTGTGAGTCATTTAAAGCTTCTGGGCCTTGATTTCCTCATTTGTAAAATGAATGAGGTTGAACTACATGACCTCAAAGTCCCTTCCCCCACTAAGTTCATGATCCTATGATTAAGGCATCAGTGGAGATAAATACCTCCCATGACATAAGCACATAATTCTCACTCACGAGCCTCCCTCTGGAAATCCTAGCCTTTGTCCCTTTCTGCTGCTGTATGTTTTTTGAATTTTTATTGCCTTAAGAAGCTTACTGTATGATTTAAGGTAGGAATCTTTGAATGGGTCATAGCAGCTAATACATGTGTCCTCATCCAGATGCTTTAGCTCTTGGCAGAAAACTTCATAAAAGATCCTGAAGTCCAGGAACCATGTGCAATTCACAAGGGCAATGAAAGAAGCATACTCAATTAAATTCACTTTGTAAAAAAATAATTTTAAAAAACAACAAAGACAGGAGGAGGGGAATAAATGAGGAAAGAATGTAATAGGTCATGCTATAAACCAGAGAAGGTGATAAGAGCACATACGGAAGCATGAATGTCAAGGTGCTTGTGCCTCTACTAAATCTTCCTGTACCTCTTCATACCAATAATATTTCATTTCTTCTCCTTGTCTACAAGTCACCCATAGAGTGGCATCCTGGAAATTTTGGAAAAATTCATTCTTGGCTTGTAGTGCTAGGGGTGATTAAATTTAATCCATGTGGAGCTGGTCACCCTCTTTTTCCACACTAGCAGCAGTGCTGGGCCAGCCTCTAAGGTAGCTTAGTGAGGGGCTAAGGAGACCTTCTCCCTTCTCTCCCTCAGTACTTATTTGATGGGCTATTGACTGAGGACCCTGATTTAGATTCCAGGTACAGGTCTTGGCTGGTTTCTCAAGAGACTCATGTAAAAGGTTCTTTATGACCAAAAGAAATTCCCTTTTATTCTTACATTTTATCACTGGCATCAATCTGCCTGCTCTCTAGTCAATGAACAACCCAAGCAGATCTGTCTACATCAATCCATATTTGAAAAAGGAAAAAAGTCCCATAGAATTAAACTTGGGTTTAATGCACAGAAAGGTCATAATATTGTTATGTTTTTGAAGAAATGTGTCAGAGAATGTTAACTGAATGTTTTCAAAAATACTTTTTATCAAACCTTGATTGCTACCATGCAATTTCAGTAATTCAATAGATTTTTTATTATTTTTTGAAGTAGAGAACTAGAAAATTGCCAGGTATAAAATCAATTTACTCAGGAGCCGCCTTCAACCAGCAATCACAACCTTGCTCATTGCTGCCTTGGCTTCCCCAGTTCCATTTCTGGCAGAGTTCCTGTTAAGTGCATCTGTCCTTGCCAATTACAGCCTGTAAGGAGAAGACTAAGAAGGTCAAGAGAGACCTTTCAGCAAGTGAGCCTAGCTGATTCCACCCTGATGGGGACCAAAGGAAAGGGTCAGTTTTTAAATTTCCCAAGCATTTAGAAAAGTATTTTATGTGCAGTTACTATGATAATAACTCAGAAACTTGCCTGACAGACTTGATCCTGCTCACAGTTCAATATACCAAATGCTATGCATGGAGAAAAGGGTGAATGTGAGTAGGTGATGGTCCCAGGGAGACTATAGGAAGGCACAGCTAAAGGCAAAAGAAAAAGAGGAGGGAGGGAGCTGGAAGAAGTTCAGTCATTTTGATTGTAGGCAATATAGAATTTTCTCTGAGTCAATGGGGCACAATGGATTCAATCAACTGACCTGGGAGTCAGAAAGAATGGGTTCAAATCCCGCCTCTGATATATACTAGCTGTGTGATCATGAACAAGCCATTCACCCTCCCAGTGCCCCCAGACAACTCTAAAATCATATTCTGTATAGTGGCCCCAGAGCTACATCCACAGAAGAAATTTACATATTGGGAATTCTCTAGACCATTGAAGTCACAGATCAGCTATTCAGTCCCCACAGAAAGAACATTCTAAATGTATAAGGGAAATAGGAATTGCTAATCTGCATAAGAGGAAGGAAGGAAGGAAGGAAGGAAGGAAGGAAGGAAGGAAGGAAGGAAGGAAGGAAGGAAGGGAGGGAGGAGAGAGGGATGGAGGAAGGAGAGAAGGAGGGAGGGAGGGAGGAAGAGAGGAAAGACAAGAAGGGAGGGAAGGAAAGAGAGAGTGAGGAAAGAAGAAAGAAAGAATCTGGAATCTCACTATAAATTTGTCCTGGATTCCTTGCTGTGAGTTTGTCTTGTCATTCATTGAGATGCCTGACATTTTTTTAAATCCAAAAACATTAATGAAACCAGCACAAAGGAAGCCTATAGTTGTGGTGATGAGGCATTTCAAGTATCCACACTGCAGAGACCTCTTTCTACTGAAAAGCAAACAGTTGATCAAAAAAAAACCCCTCTTGACAGTGATTTCTTCTTTCAAGAGGTAGAGTGAATAATAAAATGAACTACTGATCAATAAGGTTGAACTGATAAGTGAAATGACAACTAAGTTCTAATCAACAAGGAAGGAAATGCCAGGAAAAATCTAACATTTAACCCAGACTTTGTGAAAGCAAATTTCAAAGTGTTCAGAGATAGAAGTAGAATCCCATTTTCCAAGATTCAAAGTAGGATTGGTTAATATAGTAAGTTTTCAAGAAGGAAAGTTAAGCCAAGCTTAGCTGAATACAATGAGAATGAAAATGAGATTTCTAAAGCTATGAATGTAGCTACAAAGATGACAAATATATATATGCATGTATATATATAGTATGTATATATATATACTACTGTCTATATGGTATAGGCACTAGCATATATACAGATAGTAGCCAGCATTTATATAACACTTTGGGGCTTGCAAAGCACCTTATAAAAATCATTTCATTTTATTTTCACAACAACCTGAGGAGATAGATACTATTATTAATTCCATTTCTACAGGTGAGGGAACTAAGGCCCAAAGAACAAAGAGGTTAAGGGACTTGCCCAGTGTTGCACAGCTAGGAAGTGTTTGAGGTTGAATTCGAAGTCAAGTCTTCTTCACTTCTGCTCCTTCAAGCTGCCAGAATTGGGATTAATTAGTTAATTAATTGATTAATCAGGAGGAAGCAAAGCCAGTAACTGAAGATTACTATAAGAATGGCAAACTCGAGGAATTCTGTTAGGAAAACGAATACAATTCAGTGAGAAGAATCTGTGATAAATTCCAACTCCAATATTTAGATGAATGTGTGATCTCAGGGCTGTGGGCACACCCCCTCCCCAACCACTGCAGATCACAACACAGCCATACAATCTCATCTGCTATTCATTCTGTTCATTTTTTTTCCAGTAAATCCTTCCAAAAGGATCTACCTGGAATGACAGAGATCTTTCTCTGGTTATTTTAATACTTTGAAAAGACCAGCAAAGTCTTCAAACTGTCCATTGGTATTTCACACACCCACTACAAGACTGGGCCACCCTTTCGATATATTTTATGTGCTTTCCAATTTACAAGTCATTGTTAGTAACAGGCTGTAGCTTATTTAAATGCCTACTTTCCATTTCCCTTTGGGTCACCTGAAATTCTGATTCTTCTAAGAGCTTGGTGTTTTATGACTGTCAGAACCATAAGATCACCCAGAAAACAGTGGAATATGAAAGATGGGCTTTCACTGAATCAATCATTGAAAGCACTAGGTAGTATTTCAAGTGTATGCAACCCAAATGCCTAATCCTATTCAAATGTGGGCCTAACTCACTGTCTGTCCATGATAGAGTCAAAAACATTTAATGGACTATCTGGACAGAGTGTCAATAAAACCACCTGTCACAATTTAGGCAACACGTGAAATTTATAAGCTTTGTTTTTCCATTGTTACTGACTAGATCAATCTCTTATAAAGGACTATGGAACTTATTAACTGCTAAGTACAAATGAGGGGATTGTTTTGATTTGATTTGATTTTTTAAGCAGTATGGGACAAAAGAATTAAATTAAGGAAGGAGCAAAGCCTTCATTTGAAGTAGTAAAATGAAAGTTGACAATAAATCTGTTTCTCTTTTGCTTAGCTTTGATTTTTCTTCTGTTTCTTATATAAGTTCTATTAAAAATTATTTAAAAAAAATAGCACACACCCCCTCCCAGAGTTGTTGGGAAAAATAAAATGAGATGACATGTATAAAGTGCTTTTTAAACCTTAAAGTACTATGTTAATGCCAGTTATTATCATTATTCGTCCCTCTTAACCGACCTCCTTTCTAGTTCTATAATTCATGGTTCATGATTAGTCAATTGGAAAGTCTTCTCCCACCTCCAAGCCTTAGGAATAAGGAATGCCATCCATGTCAGGAATCTACTCATTCCTTACCTCTACCTCCTAGAATCCTTGAAAACATGTCAGGTATCACTTGCTACACAAGACCTTCCTCATACCCTGCTATCCCCAATTCTTAGCACTCTGTCTCTCTTGACATACTTCATATAAACTTCATTACATAATTTACAGTTACTTATGTACATGGGACACATAGGTATACACAGACAAACATAGCTATATTCCATAGAATTTAACCTGCTTGAATGACAGGGGTTATTTTAAGTGATTTTTATATCTCCCCTCCCTGGCACTGTGCCTTGTACCTGATACAGACTTAATAAATGTTTATCAAATTGAAGTGCCACGATATTCTCACATTTGCATTTCAACAACCTATTCTAACTTGTAAGTTGAATCTTTCACAATAGAATTTAACCTTTCTCTAGTCTCTCATGGGCTGCAATATCCCATGGTGGTGAGAGAAGAGAGGGTCAAAAGGGTAAGAACTTCAACATTTGCACAGGCTTCCTCACCACTGGAGAATGTCTCCAGTGTCATTCTACAAGATGCTACCGGACTGACCAGTAGAAGAACTTCACCCAAAAGGTCATACATAACTGGTGAGAGGGAGAGGGAGAGGAAGAGGAAGATGAAGGAGGAGGGAAAAGAGAGAATAGGAGAAAGAGAGAGAAAGAGAAAGAGAGAGAGAGAGATTTTAATAATGTCAAATCTATCTTGAAATAAGAAAATATTTTTCTTCCAAAGAGCTTCAAAGCCATTCTTAACCACAAGCACTTTGCCTCCACAGCACAGAATTGTAAACTAATGAGGCTGAATGGGCCTCAAGAATTCATTTAGTCCTTACTGCTGCCTCTGGGCAGTAAAACATCTAAACCAACCAGGGTCAGTGGTTATTCATTTTATCCTTGAGGATGGAAAATATATACTCTTCCCCATGTAGCTCATTCCACTGTTACTACTATCACATCTAATCACAAACTTTTCTTGGTTTAATTTCAGCACATTCCTTCTTATAACGTTCATGAACATTAACAACTGAGATAATGTAAATGAATATATTCCCCATTTCATACATGAGAAAACAAAGGCACAGGTTTTAGTAAGTAACTGTAAATTTAAAAATCAGTGCTTAGAACGACAACTAAAACTTATTTCCATTTTGAGTCATCAAGTCAACAAGCATTTATTATGTACCTATGTCAGAATCTGTGCTGTGCACTGGGAGATAGATTTATACCTGGAGAGATCTAAGACATTGTCTCAGCAGTTTTACAGTTGAGCTAAGGGAAAACCACACATAAAATAATTAGAAAACAGCAAGTAGCTGAACAGTGTCCTAATTTCTATCAATGCAATATGAGTTGGGGAGAAGTTGCCATTGTCTAGAGTAGAGATAGTCTGATATAATAAAAATAGCACTGAAATCCGTCAAAGACCTGAGTACTAATTTTGATTCCACCTTTTACTAGCAGCATAACCAAAGGTGAGTCTCTTAATAATACTTCATATGTTTATAGAACTTCATGGTTTTCAAGTGATTGAACATAAAAGGTCTTTGAGCAAACACTGAATGACCAATTTGTCTGCTTTGTAATAGGGTAAACTCATTTTCTGATATGGGTTGAACTGAATGGCCACTGAGGTAATAGATCATTGACTGGGAGCTAGAAGAGAACTTTGTGGACAACTCATTTGACCTTCTCACTTTGCAAAAGAGGAAACTGAGTCTCTAAGATGTTGTTATTGTCCCAAGATCACAAAAAGATTAATTTGCTGAACTATATGTCTGCCCTGTTCCTCTGACTCCATATAGTCTTTCTGCTATCACTTGAATCAATTTCTATTAAGCACCTACACCTATTGCAATCACTGTATTAAGTTCTAGAGATATAAAAAGAAGTAAAAGGTAGTTCCTGCTCTCCAGAAGTTTACAATCTAACCAGGGAGACAACACACAAACAAAGCTACATACAAGCTAAAAAAGAAATAGTTATCAGAGGTAAGATAGCAGAATGGGGAAGATTTCATGTAGAAGGTGGGAATTTAGTTGGGACTGATAGGAAACCAAGTAGGTCAGTAGTCAGAGTGAAGATGAGAGAGCATTCCACGCATGGAGAACAGCCAGAGAAAAGACTCAGAGTCAAGAGAAGAGTCTTGTTCCTGGGACATCCAGGAAGGAAACCAGTGTCCCTGGATCAAAGAGTATACGTTAGGAAGGTATAAAAAGACTGGAAAAGTTGGAGGGGACTAAATTGTGATAGACTTTGAATGGAAGTTTTTATATACATATATTTGATCTAGAGGTGATAGGGAGCCACTAGAATTCATTGAATTGGAGAGGCAAGGAGGGAGTTGATATGATCTATTCTTTAGGAAAATCACGTTGGTGGCAGAATGATGGATGAATTGGAGTGGGGAAAGACTTGAGGCAGACAGAACCATAAGCAGACTAGTTTAACAACCCAGGTGTGGGGTGATGAGGTCTTGTACTATAATGGTAGCAGCATCAGAGTAGAGAAAACATCATAGAAGAGAGATGTTACAAAGGTGAAATCAACAGTCCTTGGGGGGACTGGATATGGAAGGTGAGAAATAGTGAGGACTGCAGGATGCCTCCTACATAGAGAGCCCAAGGAGCTGGGAGAGTGGTCTTGCCTTCTAGAGTGATGGGCAAGTAAGAGTTGGGAGAGAGTTTGGGAAGAAGATGCTGATCACTTCAAACTCTGAAATTCTGGGATCGCTATTCAAAAAAACTGAGACAGCTCATTTTATGTATGAGGGAAATGAGTTTCAAAGTAGTGGATCAATTTATCCAAGGTCACGTGGCTAGTATGTGATACATGTGGAATTTGAATCAAAGTCCTCTAACTCTCAGCCCAGGGCTGTTTCCAGTTAGACACTTTGGAATGGTAACATGTGCTCACCCTATTTTACCACATTTCTATAAAGAATAAAATAACACTGGGATAGCCCTTTTAACTATAAAACCCTATATAAATGGTCTCTTTAACACTTAAAGCTTTTGACACCCTGGCCCATACCTACTATACTGGGGGTCTGATACAAAGATACAGAGTACCTCAGAGGGCATCCTTCCATGTAGAGGAGGCTATGGAGCTCATTTCTGGAAGATAAGTGATAATATGGAATGGAGGGGTCCTGGAGAGACATCGAAGTACATTGGGGAGATTTTGTAATTGGTTGCAGTTGGCCAACCATGTAGTAAATATGAGGTCCTGTGATTGGCTGCTGAGATATTCAAAATCGCCTTTCAGCCTTAACCACAATCTCTATTTCCTCAGACCTCTTAGAGGAGCTTGGTGATTCTCAGCTTCTAGATGATAGAGATCTTTGATGATGCCAAGCAACTGGGGAAGGTAGTGGAGCCTTTGACCATGTGAGTTTGAAAAGTCCAGAGGCTGCCTTGGCAGACCAGCTTTTCAGAGTCCAAGCCTGCAGCCAGCATAGCAATGATGCCCATGGGAATAAGGAGTAATATTTGAGAAGGGCCTTTGGGACTCCAGCCCGGCAGTAGCTAAAATAAAGATTCACCCAGTAGCCATACTGCCTTTGTTATGTAGGATGTGAGCTAAGTTAAACCTAATCTTCACAGAGACCATGGTGGTGGAGGGGGAGGTATCCTCCCAAGGTAACAGAGAAAATGTGTGTCCTTCCTTTTTGCTATATCTTCAAAGCAAAATGATTAAACACTTCATGAAACCACTTGGTAAAGATGATACAGTAAGACAAAGCTCAGAGGGATGGAATATAAGTAACTAATAGGACCTGAGCCAAGTGACTTGATAAGTTGGTGCAGATTTGTTTTACTTTTTTTTTTTTTTTTTGCTTCTTTTTTTGGAGGGGGGAAGGCAGGGCAATTGGGGTTTAGTGACTTGCTTAAGTGACAGCTAGTAAGTGTTAAGTATCTGAGGCCAGATTTTAACTCGGGTCCCGCTGACTCCAGGGCCAGTGCTCTATTCACTGCACCACTTAACCGCCTCACAGATATCTTTCTAAACACAGATATATAGAACTGAAGCACCACCCAAGTAAGAGGCAGAGTTCAAGGAAGTTGTCTCAGCTGCTCCGAAATACTGACAGGGATGAGCAAGACACTTGGTCGATACAATGCCCTTCCTAATCAGGGACTAGTGGTACTTGAACAAAGTCTCTTGAATTTCTCCAATACGAGAAAGGCTTGCCTGATTATCCAAAGGCAATAGCATAAGGAGAATTAATGGATTGATATGACTGACTGCTATTACTCCTCTCTGATTCTCCATATTTTCCCTTGTAAAACACCTTCCTTTGTTGTTTCTTCGATCACCCATTTAGTAGTCAAGTCCATGCCCCCAGAGGGAACCACACCATCTATGTCCAGATAAGTAGACAGGAAGAGTTCAACCATCAGTTGTTCCTGGATACAGTCATCTTATCCCACATGAGTACCTGATAATCTGTCTCCCTTACTCTGAGCCAACTGTGTCTTCTGCCAAACTTCCAGCAAGCTATTCTCCACACCCACTGCTCAGAAGCTGCCCAGGTCTGCCTTCCCAGACTGTTCCCATCTATCTTGTTGACAAGGATATTCTTTTGGTTGACAAGTGTTTTTGGTTGCTGCCTCTTGTTGATCCCATTGGAGAAAAAAAGCAAAAAACATGGCTGGGGCTGGAGTCCAGCATAGATTTCCTTTTCATTGGATTCCAGTTGAGCAGTGTCTCTGCCAAGGCAGTTAGAGCCTGACTGATGAGCAAGGAGAATTGGTCCCATCCTGGGGGTTAATATCACAAAGTTCATTTTGGTTTCCTTTTTTCAGTAGGCAGGTCACAGAATTTTATTTTTCCCTCTCCACAAAGCATTTCAATCAACCAATAGTTGCAATAGCTATTGTCTTACAAGATTTTGAGATTCTAAAGAGCAACTTCATTCTATTTCTTGCACAGATCCACCTTGATCATGGAAACATGGTTACCTCTGTGGTTAAACATTGCTGCAGGAAATGAAAGCCACGTACCTCCCCTTTCCCACCCATCCCCAGACCATCTCCCAGATGCATGACTGGAATAGCATAAGAGCAAATGTTAAATTCATTGCTACCTTTCCCCCCCTTCATTCCACTCACTTCACTCAGTGTCAATTCACAGATGTCTTTCCAGGTCTCTCTGAAAGCATCCCTCTTGTCATTTCTTACAGATCATAATATTCTAATACATTCATGTGACACAATTTATTCAGGCATTCCCCAGTTGGTGGGTTTTTGCTGTTGTTGTTGTTGTTCAGTTGTTTCAGCTGTTTCCAATTCTTTGTGACCCCATTTGGGGTTTTCTTGGCAAAGATACTGCAGTGGTTTACCATTTCCTTCTCCAACTCGTTTTACAGACAAGGAAACTAGGGCAAATAGGATTAAGTGATTTTCTCAGGGTCCCACAGCTATTAAGTACCTAAGGCCATATTTGAACTCAAGAAGATGGCTCTTCCTGACTCCATGCTCAGCCCTCTATCCACTGTGCCAAAAATGCTTACTCAATTCTTTATTATAATGAAGAAAGCTATTCAAAATATTTTGCAAGAATGGGTCTTTTTCCTCCTTCTTTGATCTGTTTGGGGTACAGATCTCATACTGAGATCTCTTGGTCAAAAATGGGTGAAAAACTTTACAATTATCTCATTTTATGCTCATATCAATCCTGGGAGGCAGGTGCTATTATTATCCCCACTTTACAGATGAGGAAACTAGAGCAAGCAAGGATTATATGAAAGGGTCATAGTGAGTATTTAAGGCAGTATTTGAACTCAGTCTTCCTGCCGCTAGGACTAGCACTTTTCCACTGTAATATCTTTGTAAATATTTTCAAATATGCATCTGTAATGTTTTTTCAGTCTTTCAACTTTGTCTTACTATTTCTTGTTGTCTCATTGGGTCATTTAGTTCTGTTGGACCTACTGTAATTGTTGAGGAGTCTGTGACTAAGTCTTGTTAAGTAAAGGTAAATCTTGTTATAATCGTCTTTGCAAATTTTTTTCTCTCAAATTCTCATTTCTTTTTCAATTCTCTCTGCTAGCACCCTCATTTCATTTATAAACTCTTCTTAACTTTTGCTTCATCTGTCAGAAATTCTAGTGATCTCATGGGCATTAACAGTCATTTTTGTTTTGTATTTCCATCCCAAAGATCACTCTCCTTGACTGAGAAAATAGAACAACATAATAGCAAAACAAAACAAGAAATGAGTGGCTCCACTTCTTCTGGTCTCGTCAACCTTACAGTCAGCTCATTTCCCCTTTGATCCTCCTCTTCCCCCAACATAGAAAAAATACAATCCTCTTTGCTGCCTTTAGCTTTCCTTTCTTGACTCACCTTATTTTAAGCACATCTGACCCTATTCCCACAACACCATCCATGACCCATTTCTTTATTTATCCTCTGACCTGTTAACTGCCCTTGAGTTCATCTTTTGTACATGTATTTTTAAAGCTAGTTGATGAGTTCCTAGGTCAGAGGGGCCTGTCTCTTTAGACAATTGTTCCCTTTCCTCCATCACTGATATTGCTTCTTCTTCATTTTCAGAATTTCATTCTTGGGAGCTCCCCTTCCCTCCTGGGCTAACTTCCCTATAGAATTTTAGTCCATGGGATTCTATTTATCCTTTCTTTCAACTCTTTGGAATATGGTCTCCTCAGATCTAGGGTATATATCAGACTATTTCCTGCTTTCCTATACTTTTTTTTAATTAAATGCCTTAAATAAGCTCAGCATTTAACCACAATAAAAATACCTACTGAATTTACTTAGCAACTATTTACAGATAAATAAATAATTTAAGTGATTTTCTGTGTGCAAATGCACTATGCTAAGTACTGGGGATACAAATAGGAAAGAAAGACAGATCCTATTTTTAAGGCGTTCATATTTTAGGTGGGAAGACAACACACATACAAGGATTTAGCTATAAGACAGATAAAAAGGACCAATAATAGTCCTTAGGGTACAACAGCAAAGCAGATGGCAGTGCCTCCTAATTTCATTTAATACTGTTAAAATCTCATCACTTTCTGATGTTGAACCATTTGACAGTGCCAAAGACACTGGTGGCAAGAACTTTCTTTCCTAGGTGCTACGGATAGAACTGGAGCAGCTGTCGACAGATTGCTTCTCCACAAGAATCGTTTCCCAGGATAATGACTATGGACGCTGTTCAGCTATTCCAAAGGCTCTTGCTCATTGTCCTTGAAGGGAAATAGCAGTCAAGGTAGTGGTGGTGTGTTGACCTGCCTTGGGAGATAGATGCTGCCTCCTCTCTTTTCCTCAAGGTGCCTTGCTGCTTCAGCTATGTTGGTTTGTCCAGCCCAAGAGTAATAATTGATGGCAGTTGGTGAGGATAGCTCACTTCTTCACCATAGGAGTTACTTCTGTGGATGATGGCTGGAAACAGGACACACAGAGTACTGCCATTCCAGGCCTCTTGTGTTTGTCTTCCTTTCAGTGACAGTTGGTCAGCTGTTGTTGCTGGTGGTGATGAAGAAAGTGGATCCTTTCTCCACAAAGATTTCTCCCCCTCATTGACTGCTGTAGTGGCTGGCCTGGAATCAGGTCTAGTGGTTTGGGAGAAGTGGGTAATATACTGCTACTCCCAAGGCTTTTGGGTTCGGGGTCTTGGGTTGTCTCCCAGAAACTTGCATTTAGATTAATTACTTTCAACACATAAAATATCACAACAGTCCAGTGACTCAGCTAATCCCCATTGGATGCTTTGTCCATTCACTCTAATTTGCCTTTCCTCACATGATTAATTATAGCTAATGTTCAATCCATTCATTTAGTTTCACTTTCTTTCATTTGCATTTTTTAAAAGATTTTTTTCAGATTTTTTTTT
>CM053601.1:119752850-119825859 GCA_028646575.1 Pseudocheirus occidentalis | reverse complement strand
GGATCGAAGGACCTAGAATATGATGTTCTGGAGATCAGGGGAGCTAGGATTAAAACCAAGAATCACCTACTCAGCAAAATTGAGTATAATGTTCCAGGGGAAAATATGGTCATTCAATGAGGTGGGGGACTTCCCAGCATTTTTGATGAAAAAACCAGAACTGAATAGAAAATTTGACATTCAAATACAAGAAGCATGCGAATGTGAACATGGAAAAGAATTCATAAGGAACTTATCAAAGTTGAACTATTTATATGCCAACATGGAAAACGATAATTATAACTTATGAAACTTTTCTCAGTATGAGGATAGTTGAAGGGAATATAAATGTATATATACTTATATATACACATATGTCTATATAGGAGGGTATATATGCATATGATTACATATGTGAGTATGTGTATATATGTGTACATAGAGGGCGCAGGATCAATTGAACAGGATGTGATAATATTTTAAAAGGTGAAATTGAGAGGTGGGAGAGGAATAGTATGAGAGGAGACAGGGAGAGACCGATAGGGGTTAATCCTCTCATAGAACAGGCAAGGGATAATTGTTACAATGGAGGGGGAAAACAGGAAGGCAAAAGGGAATGGGTCAACCTCACTCTCATTGAAGTTGTCTTAGGGAAGGAATGATGTACACTCTAAATTAGGTATCTTGGCCTCCAGCAGAGTAGGGGGAAAGTGGATGAGAGCAGGCAGGATGGAGGAGAGGGCAGGTTGGGGGAGAGGGTTATTAGAAGCACACACTTTTGTACAGGGAAAAAGTAGAGAATAGAACAAGTAGGGGGTGGAATAGGAAGGAGGGAACTATACAGGTACTGGAGTAGGAAGATCCATCTTGCCCTACCAAAAAGTCAGAAGGGGTAATGGGGGAGGATATAGGAGAGAGCTGGTTGGGGGAGGTGTTATACAGTGGGATGGCTGTTTTGGGATGGTGGGTAGGGGAAAGATGGGGAGAATGTTTGTAAATCAGAATCTCATTGAAATGAATGATGTAAATTAAAAATAAACAAAAGTTAAAAAAATAAGTTCTTACATCAGTAAAATAAAAAAGCAGGTCAACAAACTGGGCATGCAACTAAAAATAATAACTAGAAAAAAGAAAAAGATTCATAATCTCTAATTAAACACCAAATTAGAAACCCTAAAAATCAAAGAAAAGATTAAATTGAAAGTAAGAAAAATCTTTGAATTAATAAGTGGCTCTAGGAGCTGGTTTGAGGAGAAGACACCCCCTAACCCCCGGAAAATAGATAGCCCATTGGTTAATTTGACTTCAGAAAAAAAAAACCAACTAAATTACCAGTATCAGAAATGAAAAGGGTAAATTCACAACCAGTAAGATGAAATTTAAGTAATTATTAGAAGCTACTTTGTCCAGTTATATATAGGCCAATAAATTTTATAATCTTATGAAATGGATGGATATTTACAAAAATATAAATTGGTCAGATTAACAGAAGAGGAAATAGAATACTTAAATAACTCTATCTTAGAAAAGGAAATTGAAAGACTCATCAATGAGCTACCTAAGACAAAGTCCTAGGGCTAGATGAATTCACAAGTGACTTCTGTGAAACATTTAGGGAACAATTAATTCCAGTATGATAATAAACTTTTTGGAAAAATAGGCAAAGAAAAATTCCTACCAATTTGTTTTTATGATGCAAATATATATTTGATCCTGATACCTAAATCAGGAAGAGCCAAAATAGAGAAAGAAAACTATACACTAATTTCCCTAGTGAATATTGATATGAATATTTTAAATAAAATACTAATAAAGAGATAGTATTAATATATTACAAAAATATTACTCTATGACCAGGTAGGATTTAACATTAGTAATGCAGAACTGGTTCAGTATTAGAACTAGAAAGCATAGGAATAAATGAAGCTTTCCTTAAAATGTTAAATAACATTTATCTAAAACCATCAGCAACATTGCCTACAATGGGGATAAACTAGAAGTCATCCCAGTAAGATCAGGGATGAAGCAAAGATGCCCATTTTGACCTCTATTATTCAGTATTGTTGTAGAAATGCTAGCCATAGCAGTAAAGAAAGAGAAATTGAAGGAATTGGCATAGGCAGTGAGGAAACAAAAGTATCGGTTTTTTTGCAGATGATGTGGTATACTTAGAGAATCCTAGAGCATCAACTAAAAACTAACTGAAACAACAACTTTAGTCAAGTTGCAGGATAGAAAATAAACCCACATAATTTATCAGCATTTCTATATATTACCAACAAAGTCCGAGTGGAAGAGATAGAGAAATTCCTTTTAAAATAACTGCAGATAATATAAAACACTTTGGAGTCTACCTGCCAAGACAGACCCAAAGAACTATATGAACATATGAACTTTTCACACAAATACAGGTAGATCCAAACAATTAGAGAAATATTAGTTGCTCATGGGTAGGTTGAATCAATATTATAAAATGACACTTATCCCTAACTTAATTTACTTATTTGGTGCCATACCAATCACATTAACAAATTATTTTGTAGAGCTAGAAAAAATGATAAAATTCATCTGGAAGAACAAAAGATCAAGAATATCAAGGGAATTAATTTAAAAAAATGTTTAGGAAAGTAGGCCTACGTATACCAGATCTCAAACTGTATCATAAAATGTTAATCACCAAAACAATGTGGTACTGACAATGAAATAGAGTGGTGGATTAGTGGAATAGATTAAAGCACATAATAGTGAATCACCATACTAATCTACTGTTTGACAGACTTGAAGATGCAAGATTTTGGGGCAAGAAGTCAGTATTTGACAAAAATTGCTGGAAAAACTGGAGAGCAGTTTGGCTGAAATTAGGTATAGACCAGCAGCTCATACCACATTCTGAGATAAGGTCAAATTGAGTATGTGTTTTAAACCTAAAGAGTAATATCACTAGCAAATTAGGAGAGTGGGGCATATTTTACCTGTCAGATTTATAGATCAGGGAGGAATTTATGATCAAGCAAAAAATTGAATTATGGCCTATAAAATATTTTTGGGCATGTCAAATTTAAAAAGTTTTGCACAAAACAAAATCAGTGTAGCCAAGATTAGAAGAAGAGCAGTAAACCGGGGGAAAAGTTTTACATCAGATTTCTTTGATAAAGGCCTCATTTCTCAAATATATAAAGAACCAATTCAAATTTAGAAGAATACAAGTCATTCCTCAATTGACTAATGACCAAAAGAAATTAACAGGCAGTTTTCAGATGAAATTGAAGCTGTCTATAGTCAAATGGAAAAATGGTCTAAACCACTGTTGATTAGAGATATACAAATTAAACAAGTCTGAGGTACCACCTCATACCAGATTGGCTAACGTGACAAAAAAAGGACAATGACAAATTTTGTAGGAGACATAGGAAAATTGGGATATGAATGCACTGTTGGTGGAATTATCAACTGATCAGCCATTCTGGAGAATAATTTGGAGCTATGAACAAAAGGCGATTAAATTTTGTATACTCTTTCATCTGGTAATACCCCTACTAGGTCTATACCCTACAGAAAAAGGAAAAGGACTTATATATACAAAACCATTTATAGCAGCTTTTTGTGGTAGCAGAGAACTGAAAATTGAAGGGATTACCATTAATTGGGGAATGGCTAGATAAGTTGTGCTTTATGATTATAAAGGAATTCTATTGTGCCGTAAGAAATGATGAGCAGAATGCTTTCAGGAAGCCCTGGAAAGACTTACATGAACTGATGCAAAGTGAAATGGGCAGAACCAGAGTTACATTTTACACAGTAACATCAATATCGTATGTTGAATAACTATGAATGATTTAGCTGCACAGCAGTACTATGATCCAAGACTGTTCTGAAGGGCTTAAAGATGAAAATTCTACCAACTTTCAGACAAAGAACTGATGAGAATGCTGATTGCAGCATACTTTAAAAAACTATAATTTAGAAGTTGAGGGTATATTCATTAAGTGGGGAATGGCTAATTGTTGTGGTATGTGATTATGATGGAATATTATTGTACTATAAGAAATAATGAGCAGGACATTCAGAAAAATTTGAAAGACTTTCCATGGGACTTGATGCATAGTGACTATGTTCAAAGTAATAATAATATTTTAATATGATCAGCTATGAATGACTTAAGCTATTCTCAGCAATATAACAATCCAGGACAGTTCTGAAGGACTTATAATGAAAAATGCTATCCTTCTCTAGGGAAGGAACTGATGGTATCTGAATATAGATTGCAGCATACTTTTTTTTTAACTTTCTTTTTTCCTTGCGTTTTTTCGTTTATGTTTTCTTTCATAACGTGACTTGTTATAGATATGTTTTGTGTGACTACACATGTATAACCTATATCAAATTGCTTGCTTTCTCAATGGGGATGGGGTGGGGTGGGAAAGGGCAAGAATTTGGAACTCTAAATATTAAAAATTGTTTTTATATGTAACTGGGGAAAAATAAAATACTGTATAAAAACTTAAAAATAAAATCAAATGATGGGTTGGAAAGAAAAAAAATAAAAACTATTATTCTTTAGGTGCTTTTTGTCTTCATTTTTTATAGCATGATATGGAAACATGTTTTGCATAACTATAAACATAATTGGCATCGAATTGTTTGCCTTCTCAAGGAGGCAGGAGGAAAGAAAGGGAAGGAATTTGAAACTCAAAATTTAAAAATTTAAAAAAAATTTATATATAATTGAGAAACACAAATTAAATGTGAAAATAATCTCATTGTGTTTCCTGCTTTGTTTATTTTCTTGTTTTTCATGCAGGAAGTCTTTTATATATAGCCAATCTTGGACTCTCTAGTATCCTTAGGCTTCACAAATGGCTGGAGAATTCAAATTAGCTGAGGATAGGGAAATAGCAGTCTTGTCTGGTGGCAAAGAGAAAGTTCCTGAGCATTTAGCTACAAGCATGCATAGCCAAGAAGCACCCAAACCTAGATGTTTTTTAACTTCATTGACTTTTACTCTGAATAGCCAGATCTCATTGCATTTATAAAAGATTGGCCATTTCCACTGTAGCTGCAGGAGAATCAATAGAAAAGTAAGAAAAAAGAATACAAGGAAAGATTTAGGGAGAAATCAGCTATATAAAAACAAATTAAAGTGATGGAGACATTGAATTTCCTTGAAGTAAAAGGAGTCAACCAAAAAAAAAAAAAAAGCCTGTGAAGAGAAGTTTGGAGGAAGATAACACTGTATAATTGGGGGAGAGACTAGATTTCAATCAATTCCAAGGAAGAACCAAACTATACTGAGTATGGTGAAGGTCAGATAAAAACTGTAAAACATTATACAAATGCATTTATCTTTACAATAGCTTACATTCTTTTTAATGCTCTGGTGCTTTTTTTGGCTGACAAAATGCTTTTGTGATAACCATTTTTGAGGCAAGTAGTATGGATCTTATTATTGCAGGGTTACAGATGCACAACATGAGGTGCAAAAGACAGGTTTAATCACAATTTAACTATGATCACCCTGCTGCTACGTGCTTGACCAATCCAGTACCTGAAACCAGGTCTTCTGACTCCACTGTCTGTAAACCTTTCACACTGATTTTCATGATTATGAGTGATCACAGGACAACTTTTCAATAATTAGTCTTAGAGTAGCCTGCAAGCAACCATGTAGACATAAGCAGTCTTTAAAGAGGTTTTTTTTTTGCCCCCTAAAGGCTGATTAGTCACAGCTACTCTTCTTAACTCTGACGCTTACATTTGTGTGACCTTGGGTTAATTGCTTACTTTTCATTGGCCCTAGTTTCTTCAACTTTAGAACCAGGAGGGGATTGGAATAAATAGCCTCTGAGATTCTTTCTGGCTCTAAATGATTGATCTTATACTTCTATTTTAAAGTAATTATAGATCCCACCTTGGGTAACTCAGAACACAAAACAGAACCATTTACCTAATCTACCATTTTAAACTCATTTATGCTAACTAGATCATAGTGCTGTTTTAGAATATTAAATAAGTTTATAGAAAAGAATCTCATCAGAGAGTTGGTGATCATAGTGACACTGTAGCGAATTTGCAATCCCATTAAAATTTATAAAATTTTTTATGTTCTTTCTGTGTGAAGTTAAAAAAACTTTCAACATGTTGGGAAGAGTTTTAAAAAATGATGAACTGGTAATGTTAAAAGCATTAATATCTTTTGTGAACTATAATGAATTTATAAACTTTAGAGTGAAGTTACAAACCTAGGGTAGATTGGTGTCACAATGGATACAGTATTACATCTGGAGTCAGGAAGGCTTGAATCCAAATACAGCCTCAGACATACATCAACCTCAGTGAGACCATGGGTAGTCAGTCACCTAACATCCATTTCCCTCAGTGGTTAATAATAGGGTCTAGCTTCCAGAATTGTTGTGAGGAACAAATGAGGTGATATTTTTAAAGCACTTAGCACACTGCCTGCCACAGAGTAGGCACAATACAGATGCTAGCTACTATCATCACCATCACTAAGCTGAAATCTTAGACATGGTGAGCTGACACTCCTCTTTTCTTTTTTTCTCTATCCTCAGTAGAATCTTGTTGGTCATTATTTTAGCAATATTGACATCATAGACAGTATTGTAAGTGATGGTGAGAAGTTAAAGGCCATTGATAACAAAGAACTATAAGGGTTTTTGGATATCAAGAAAGTCATTTTGGGGAAGGTTGCTTCAGCTTTTAGTTTGTGACATACCCTTGGGCTTCCTGCTGCTATACTGGCTTAATTTCATCTTTATGGTAAAGTGGCAAATGACAAAAATATCAAACTAAAGATCAGGTGCTTAAAAGACTATGTAATAATAGAGCATTGGATTGGGAGTCATAGAATCTTAGTTTAGATTTTGATAGGTACTTACTACCTGTCCAACTTTGGGAAAGTCACTCAATCTTTCTGACCTTTGTTTCTGTTTTGTAAAATCTTATGTCCCTTTAATTTTAAATCCTTTTTGGATTAAAACAATTTTTTTGATGATGCATTTTATTTTTATATGATAGGTATTTTTCAGCAGCTACAAATACCCCACCCATTTTCCACCGGATGTATTATATTTTCTGAAAACCTTTAAACAAAATGGCTTAATAAAATCACTCTGATTGATAACAGGTGTCACATTTCAGTTTTGAAGTTTGCTTATTGTTTCTGTGGCAGATTTCTAAAAAAATGAAAACAAAATTTCAAGGTTACTAAGTTTGTTAAAAATATATTTTCTGGTAGTTTTATTATGAATTTGATAAACATTATCACACGTGAACACTTCCATATATAAAGAACAGAAAAAGATAATTTCTATGTTACTGGCAATCTCACATATGTGTGTATATACATATACATATATTACATGTTAAATATAACTATTTCCAGCACAGCTCTGCTCATCTGTATCCCTGTCTGAACCTCCTTTTGCTGTGTTCTGTGTATTTTTTAATGTTTTGTTTATATTTTTTGCTTTTTTCTTCGAAAACTATTGTGTTATTATTCCCCTTTGCCTCCCCCACACCCTCAGTAATTAGTGTACTCAGGTGAAACAAGTACATACTTTGCCCTTGACTGCAGAAACAAGCCTCATTTTTCATCTAGTGAAGTCCTTCTCTCAAGAGGTATAGAGAAAGCAAGAATGAGCTTTAGTTTTTTGGAGTAGTCATGGAAATTATTGCATGAATTACTGTTCTCTTACCACAGATCCTAGAACACTTTTACCATTATTTGGGATTAGAATGTAGTCTGTGTATAAGTTGTTCTTCTGTTCTCTTCACTCTCTGCTAGGACATACAAGTCACATGATTGTGGATTTAGATCCAGAAGGGACCCTAGAGACCAGCTAATCTATTTCATTGGACAAAATAGGGAACTTGAATCCATGGAGGTTTGGGGATGTGTCCAAAGATATACAGCAAGTGTCAAAGGGGAGATTTGAACTTAGTGCCTATGACTTGAGTTAGTATTCTATCTCCTGTGCTTTTCCTTCCAGGTTTTTGTAAATATACCCCCTTTTGCAACATCATTTTATTTTGCTAGATTTATTGCACCCTAGTTTGTTAAGTTATTCTCCATTTGATGAGTGCAAACTTTTGTTTCTAGTTCTTTGCTACTACAAAAAGTGCTCCATATGTTCTTTCTTTTTGATTTCTGGGAGCACATGCCTGATAGTGATACCCCTGTCAAACAGTTTGACTGTTTAGTGACTCAGTCACTTAAGTGCCCTCTTTCCCCTTTTCCTAAGAACATACTGTAACATTAATAAAGCCAATTAATATAAAAGCTATATCTAGTTTACTGTATAATATATTTTTATAAGTTTGATACCTTTTGTTTTTATATCATAATCATTTCTATATATTAAACACTAACCCCTTTTCCTACTTGTCAGAGAAAACCAGTTAAATGAGACCAAATGATGAAGTAACCATATCAGGTAACATGTACAACACTCTGCAAAGGCAATATTCAAACCTCACTCTAAAGAAGAGAGGTTCTTTATCTATTCTGTAGTCATTGTAACTGCTTAGCATTTGGTTTCATGTTAGTGCTGCTTTCAATTACATTATTGTACTAATTTTGTATGTTCTTTTGGCTCTGCTTACTTCATTCTATTATCAGTTCATACAAATCTTCCAAGTTTTTCTGAACTCTTCCTGTTCATTATTATGACACAGCAGTGTTGCATTGTATTCATATGTTGGAATGTGTTCAGTAAGTCTCCATACAGTAGGAGTCTACAATGTTTCCAGTTTTTTTCCCCCTACAATTAAACTACTGTTAAAAATATTTTTGGTAAAGATGGAGCTCTTTTGTTTGTGATCAGTTTGTGATATGAACCCTGTAGTGGGATCTCAGGGTCAGAAGATAATGAATGTTGTTGTGACTTTGCTCACATAATTCCAAATTGTTTTCCAGAATTGTTGGACCAATTCACAACTTCACCAAGTGTTCTTGTGTGCCTGTCTTCCTGCAGCCTCTCCAACATTGACTATTTCCATCTTTTGCCTTTGCCAATTTGCTGGGTATGAGTTGTTTTCATTTGCATTTCTCTTATCATTAGTGATTTGAATGATCTGTCATGTAGTTGTTGATAGGTTGCCATTTTTTTAAAGCTAGCTTTTCTTAAATTTGGTCACTGTGTAGTATCATGCAGAAAGATTTTTGTAAAAAATGAAAATGAAAGAATTTAGTTTCTTTGGATTTCAGTTATCTTAAAAATTATTTTACAATTAGCCAGTTGTTGCCAGATACATCATTAGTTGCTATATTTCTTATTGTAATATAGCCAAGAGATCTGCTTCCAGATAGAAAAATTGTATTTTTAATTGAGCATGAAGTCTTACCCTTAGATGTGTTAAATGTGAGTTGAGTACTAACATTCTTCCTAGAAATTATGTAAAGTATATGTGTCTGTACACACATAGACTTGTTTCTCATAAAAGGATATTGTTTAACTTTTCTAAGAAATGAAAGTAAAATACAAAAGGCTTAGTGAATACTTATTACTGGCAGTCAAATGATAGAACTCATCATATTCTAATGATGTATGTTCTTTATTTTACTTTTTTCTTTATTATACAGTGCTATTAATGACTCTATCTTTGTTCCCATCATCCCACTATGTTTCATGTCATTAGCTTGTGATGGAATTTTGTTTTTCTCTTTGGTTAGGCCTAGTTAAAAAATGAAACCTGACGAGTTCATTATGATAGGATCATAGGACTACAAAAGACTTACTAATTTTATCTAGACTGTTCTTGGCAGAAATGCTGGCATTTGACCTCCTTTTAAAGATATCTTGAGTTGGAGAATGCACAGTTTACCTTGTTATAACCTGTTAAGTGTCTAAACAGTTATACTACTTTAATTTTCTTTGTAGCTTAGAATGCATAGAGGCGAAAAAGAAACAAAATGATCTGTTTCACTTAATAAAGTTAATAGATCAGAAACAGCACCTGTGTAGGAATCAGTAATAGTGATAAAATCTTTGAAAATACTTAGATTGAAATCAGAGAAGACATATCATATTTAGGATTTGAGTAATTATTTTGAAATCTACCTATATTTGAGATATATGGACATGGCTATATTTAACAGAATGTTCAGAGAAAGTACCAAATTGCAATGGAAAAAAAATGACATCTCCTTTGAAAGACTTGTTTTTTTGAAGTTGGCATGAAATTTTTTCTTATTTAAGAATTTAAATAATGCTTGTGTTTAGTTTTTTGCTTATTTCATTACTCTTAAAACTTATAATAAAATAAAAAGATTAAAGAGTGGTAGCTCTCACTTATTTTCACTGTACTAATATTTTCCCTCCAACTACACTAGTTTGAGCAGCAACTACTACCAAGTGTCTATTTAAAGCACGTTTTATTTTTTGGTATCAACACTGAGCAGGTTTTGCGTTTTGAAAGTATTATTAAAGCAGATTGATTCATGTCATAGTTAACACATTGCTTGAATTTTCAAATTTACATTACACAGTCATTTCACAAACTTAAAATAGAAATTTGAGCAGATGTGGTCTAATTCAGTAAATAATTCCTTAAATTGCAGAAAGACAAAAGATTCTAAAGGTACAAAAATGCTTTAAAAATTATTTTTGCAATTCAGGAAACAGTGAATTTCTGTGTTTTGCTCAATTTGTAACAACTCAATTCAACAAAAAGTTATTAAGCATCTATTCTTTGCAGAATTCTACATTGACCCTGGAGGATATACAAACAAACAGTTAAAGTCCCAGTCATCATCCACAGATGTTCTGCTTTCAAGAGCAGGAACTTAGAAAATTCCTTCATATGATTATAATTTTCTATCATTCTGTCTTTCTATACCTTATTCCTCTCTAAATCTATAGTTCTCTCCTTGGTTAACAGTTAGTCTACACAGTTTTCTACTGTCAGATCCCTTGCAATATCCCAACTGTAGATCATCCCCCCTTTTTGGCTTCTCTTTTCCTACTCATGCCTAGTTGAATAAAGCAGGAGGAAGCCATGTAACCATGTTGTTGTGCGTTGTGTTCTTCTATTACCCTGATCTTATGAACCCTTAATGCCATCTGTCCTTTTTTCTGTTATTTGAAGAGTTTGCTTTTCTCTTTGCCAAAGTCTGCCCCTCTGCATGTGCCATTAATCTCATCTGGTCCCTTCTTTTTCTGCAGATTGTTCTTACTGTCATTACTCCTCCCTAATTGTCAGTTCTATTCACTGGCTCCTTACTTGCTTCCTAAAAACATGTCCAGGTCTTCTTCAGTCTTAAAAAAATCCATATTAGAGCCTATATCCTATCAAATTATTATTATGTTTGTTTCTTTTTCTCAGCTACTTTTTTCCTCTTATTTTCTTCTAAGCCTTTTTCTGACTTCATTATTTAACTGAAATTGCTTTTTCTAAAGTTACTACTGATCTCTTTCAAAACTTAATAGCTTTTTCTCATTCCTCATTTTTTTTTTTTTACCTCTTTGCAATCTTTGACACTATTGATCACCCTCTCCTTCAGGATACTTTGGGCTTGTGTGATTCTGCTTTCTTAGTTTTTCCCTTGGTTCTCCTTCTTAGACTTCTTTGTTAGATCATCATCTGTTTCATGCTCTCCACTGTAGGTGTACATTAAGGCTCTGTCCTTGGCTCTGTTATCTTCTCTCCCTCTATTTTATCATTTGGTCATTTCATCAGCTCTTATGGGTTGAATTATCATCTCCATGACAATGACTCCATAACTGTATAACCATATCTGTCTGTATATTTATCTGTCTCTCTCTTTTCATGTTATTGTCTTTCTCCTGAATTTCAGAAGTACAACATCATCAATTGCTTATTGGACATTTTGAAATGGATATTCCACAGGCACCTTGAATTTAACCTGTTCAAAGCAAAACTCTTTTTTTCCTTCAAACTCATCTTTCTTCCAAACTTCCCTACTTATTAGAAAGTACCACTCTCCTTTCAGTCATTTAGGTTCATGACTTTGGTGTCATCTTCAATTCATTCTTCTTCTTCAACCTACATCTCTAATAAGTTGCTGTGTCCTGTAGGTTTTATCTTTACTAGCCTGCCAGTGAACCTGGGAACACTGGGAGGCTGCCTCCCTGTGCTGTTGCCCAATGACATCTGTCTTCCCATGGCTCCGCTACTTGTGTGGCACTGTCACTTTTTACAGCTCTTTTCCTCTTTTGCCTGAAGTTGTTGTTATTTATTATTATTATTTAGTTTATTAGTTCATTTAATGTATTGTAGTATTGAGTAAGTAAATTCAGGTAGGATGATCATTTTTACTATGTTGACATAGCTCAACTATGAAAAATGATCTTTCAGTTATTGCTTGCCATGTAAGACTTCTCATCTGCCTTACATTTGTACCCTCATAAATGTTTTCTCCTCCAGTCAAAATGTAATCTCCTTGGGAACACGGACTGTCTCTATCTTTTTTGGAATAATATGTTTCCAGCACTCAGCACTTTTAAAGAACTTAATAAATTTGTTTCTATTCATTCATCCACTTTTTTTTTTGGTTATCATTTTAAAAGGTGACCTTGAAGGTTGTCAATAATGACTGTTTTGCTATCTATTTCTTCTATAGTTTATTTGGCTTTTCCATTTCTTAGATCCTGTTTGGGTCAGGTATCTGTGGTTTTCCTAAGCATAATGTAGTTTCCTTCTTTAAAACATATCTGTTTTTAATGCAGTTTTATCTGGGATAACCATTGCCATCCTTTATTTTTTGTCTTCATCTGAGGAGTAACAGATTGTACTCAGCCCATCATTTTTTAACTTTTATAATTCTTGTAAACAACATATTGGAAAGGGACCTATGAGGTTATCTCTGCAAACACCTTCACTTTACAAATGAGGAAACAGATACATATAGAGTGCTTAAGGTGAATTATGTGATCCTTGTATCATAGATTTTGACCTGGAATGGATGTCATGGACCAGGTACTTTATAGAACAGAGATTCTTAATCTGGGGTCCTTGAACTTTAAAACAAATATTTTAGTAACTATTCCAGCGTAATTTGTTTCCTTTGTAATCTTATTTATTTTCTTTTGTGCTTTCAAACATGTTCTGAGAAAAGGTGGATCTGCTGTGCGAGGCAGCCAGAATTCCATGACTTAGAGAAAAGCTTAAGGAACTTTGCTCTAGAACCTTATATAGGTAAAGAAGCTGAGGCCCAGGGAGATTGTGACTTTCTCAAAATCACACAAGTAGTAACAGTAAAAATTGGATTTGAATTAATATCTTCTGTGTCCAGAGACAGTGTCTTTGAAATCATCTGGTCACAGTCACTCATTTAACAGATTGGGAGACGAAGTCTAGAGAGATTAAATGACTTGTTCAACCAAGGTCACATAGGTAAAGAATTAACTAGGAGAGCCAGGATTTTCATTGATGTTCTCTGATTCCAGAAGCAGTAAGCTTTCTTGCACTTCCTATGTATGTATTAATAAGTGGTACCTGATATTGTGGAAAAAAATTATAGTCTTATGAAAAATATATAAAAAATTTGTGACTTTTTAAGGGTACTTTTAATCACAAATATTAAATGCTATTAATGTAGTAATACCTTTTTTGTTATCAAGGGTTGATTGAAATCTTCCATATAAATGAATTTTCCACAGAACTAAAGATTATCTCTCTTAAAAGTCCTTTAAACCACTTGGAATATACTTATTTCTAAAATGTATTACAGGTTTCCCTGACCCCCTAAAGGGAATATAATAATAATTTGAGGATCATAATTAAAAGCAACAATCTTTGTACTTTGCTACCAATACAATTGTTTATTTTAGAATTATTGAGTAATGTAGGTCTGTTTGCTCATAGCTTACACATCTTCAAGACTCTTTTACCTATGAGATCTTGTATACTTTTTAATAGAATTCAAACTTATAATTGAATAATTTATGTACTTGTCTTATCTCTTATGCTAGATTATTATTTCGGATTAGGACGTGCATCTCATTCTTTTTTATTCCTGATAGGACCTAGCTCAGGGCCTTTTAAATAGCATATAGTAAGTATTTGTTGAACAAAAGTAGGAAATCATGTATAGATGTGTGTGTGTGTGTGTATACACATATACCACATATACACACATACCTATGCGTATGTGAATATACATGAAAAGATATGCACATACATGTATACACGAGGGAGGATTTTAACCCACCCTTTCCTAGTTCTAAGACCAGCTCTCTATCCACTATGCTATGCCATTTGTCTTATTCTTTTTTTTTTATGCATAATTCCAACAGTCTTGTTTATTTGATTTCCTGTTTCCTCAATCAACTGCTTGTGCGCGTTCTCTCTGTCTCTCTGTCTCTGTCTCTCTGTCTCTCTCTGTCTCTCTGTCTGTCTGTCTGTCTGTCTGTCTATCTGTCTCTCTCTCTCTCTCTCTCTCTCTCTCTCTCAGATCAAGTTTCCAGATAAGTGACCTTCAGATAAATAAGGTGTTCGGGATGTACTAAGATAATAGTGAGATGTGTATGTCTTTTTCTCTTGTAGCTTCCTTAAGTTGTTAAAGGAAATTAAGGTTGTGTCATATCCCAGTTGTCTGTACTAGATGCATTGTAAATTTACTGCCAAGATTAAATTCTAGAATAAAGCACAAAGCATATGAGATTATACTTAGAAATTCTTTAATATCCATTCTGCTGGAGGTCTGTATTTTCCTATTTGAGAACTGTTTTTTAAAGCTATTACTTGGACATTTCAAACATATTAGCCACATTGAATTACAAAACTTAAAAGTAAAGGTGTTATCTCCTCTAAGTGAATGTAAACTCTTTGTGGGTAAGGTACTTTTTTCTTTTTTTGTCTTTTTGTCCTTATCATTTTGTATAGGTGATATGGATGATTGACAGAGAGAGATGGTCTTAGAGGTAGGAAGATCTGAATTCAAGTCCTGCCTCTGGCACTTACTAGCTCTGTGAATCTGGGTAAATCATTTAACTTAGTACCTGAGGGAATTCTCTAAGATTATAAATTACCCATGAAGTGCCAGTCTGCTTTGTTAGAAATTTTTCATAGGAAGCTTACTATCCTGATGAAATTATAGGTCTCCTTAAAGAAAGAAAATGTCTAGCACTGTACCTTAATCACATATAGTCCTTAATGAGTTTATTGATTGAAACCAGAAAATTGACATAATATTTGAAAAAATCCCTTCATTTTCTAGCATTTTAATTCATGAGAAATTCTTCTTCTTTTCAGTTTGTTCATCAACTAAGATTAGGTAATTGCATTTTTTTGGTGTTAACAGTGCAATGCTTACATAAGTCTTTTAGACTCGTTACATGAAACAGAAATCTATCAAATTCTTTTTGAGAGTTCTTTATTTTTATAATCTTCACAATTCCCAAGTCACTTAAATTAGAGATTTTGTTGTTGTGCATGTGACTCCCATGGACAACAGAGGCAACAGAGTCTCCTGAAGGTCATTTATTTCAGATCCCATTTAGATCTCCTTAAATCTCTCTTTTTCTGCTTCTTTCTTTTGGGACCAAATAGAACACATCTCTTTCACATTATTCCTATTCAAATTCCCCTGTCTCCTTGATCATCTCTCCTTCTCCCCATTGTCTTTAAGAAATGGCGTTGTCTTTTGTTTTCATATCACCTTCGTTTAAAATAGTCTCTTTAGCTAAACACTCATGCCCCTTTAAATAATCTCCATCTTGAATGATCCTAAAGTAGCTTCACATCTTGATTGTATTTACCTGATAGCTTTTTAGTTTATCTATAGGTTCTTACCTCAGCATCTTTTTACACCCTGACTCTGTAATCTAATGCTTAGTTATCCCTTCCAGTTTTTATCATATAGAAATCTGATGAATATATCATCGTCCAGGCAAGACATGATTAAGGCTTGGATTAGGTTAGTGGGTATGTGAGTAGAGAGGAGTTGGATATGAGCAATATTGTAGAAGCAGAATCAACCAGACTTGGTGAGTGTTTTGGGTATGTGTAAGTAAGAGAGAATGAAGAGTCAAGGATGACTGTGAACTTGAATGATTGGACGATGATAGTGTCTGTGATAGAAATAGGAAAGTTAGAAAAAGTGGAAGATTGGGGAGAAGAAAGGATGGGAGAGATAAATATTTTTGTTTTGAACATGTTGACTTTGAGATGCCTGTAAGATACTTAATTGAAAATACCTTAATAAGCAATTGATGATGAAGTTGTCTTTCAGATATAATCAAAAATATTTTAAAAGATTGGAGAGGGAGAAAACTTATTATGTTTATCTATCAAGTTAGACAACATAAAGAGTGTCCCTGTAAAAACAAAAGTGCTATTGAGATACCTAGAAATTCACAAGACACTAAGTCCATTAAGGAGCCATCAGTAAAACCACTGCCTCAAATATTTATGTAGCAGTGTACAAAAATGTTAGGCAACAAGCAAGAGAAATTAGACATCCTAATGTAAGGAGGCACGTTTCACAACAGTTATTACTAAAACTTGATGGGATGAAATTGTAACTAAATCATGATGCATGTTTGATGTATGCTATTCCAGAGGAATAGGGACAACAAGGAAAAAGGATGTGGGGTGGACTGGTATTCTATTTTAATAAAGTATAATCAGGAATAAATCTAGGAACTGAAAGGAGGAAGCATGATGGAGAGCTTAGATAAGGTTCAGGGGTGAGGGGACAGAAGCAATTTTTTTTAATCGGGGAGACCACCCAGACAGAAAGAGGAATAATCTACAAGGTATGATAGAAAAGTGTAGGAAACTTTAAGTATGAAGACATTTGCTGGAGGTCTCTGCCAAAACTAGAACAATTAATCATTTCTTAACTTTTCTTAATCACATTTTCATCCTTGGAAAGATTGATCAGACTACAAGGGAGAAATTCTATACTATATCTGATTCTCACTAACAGGGAGGAACTGCTTTCTAGAATTAAACTATTGCTTCCTTCTGCGGTTTATAATAAAGGAGATCAAAGCCAATTACTATCTTGCATGCACCTTTGCTTTTGAAAAAGCAATTTCAGTGGGATCACAAGTTGGGAGCTGGGAAGGATATTGGTGGTTAAGAAGAAGGAAAGGCAGGCTCTGAAGGGCTAAAATTTTATAGGGGGATGATAGCTTGGCAAGGATGGGAAACTCAGGAATGAAATTGAGAAGACACAAAAGAACAAATTCCAGAAGGAATAAATTAGAATCATTTGATGAGCCTACATGGATACACAGGAAACTTATGAATTGACTTATATTTAAAAATAAATTATTGACTATGGAAGTGAGGACATTTGACAGAGGATGACTACAGAAGTATGATGTGGTCCTGTAAGATAATCACATGCCAGATTGTGTCTTCACAACATTTCCTGCATGTGTCCCCCTCTGTCCACTCTCCTGGACTACATAGCCATCAGAAGTGTTTTCCCTTAAGCACAAGTCTAGCCATGTCATCCCCTGTTTTATAAACTCCTGTGTTTCCCTGTTACTTTGAGACTCAAATAGAAACTATATGTTGAGTATTTAAAGCTCTTCCCAGTGTGGCCCCTTCCTGTCTTTCCACCCTTCTTACATATCACTTTATGTTTGCACTAATTCTGTGTGCAGCCATACTGGCCTACTTGTTCATTAAAAAGGAAGCTCCATCTCCCAGATGCTCTGTTTCTCCTATCTTTGCCTTTGTACTATCTGTCCCTCTTTCCTAGAATGTTTTTTCTTCTCACCCCTTGGAATCTTTATGTCCATCAAGACTCAGTGCGAAAATTTCCCTGCATAAACCCTTAAATCCTTTCTGGGGGCACTCCCAACTCTTGGTGCTTGATGTGCAAGTTTACCTTATATAAAGGAGGCAGTCCTCACTTCAGATAATGTGGAATGGTAAAACCACAAGCTCTTAAAGATTTGAGATAATAAGTTTTCCTATAGCCTTGCTACAATGTTCTGTTACCATTCAGATTCCTTGGAATTTGTTTGAATTTAAAGGATGTTCAGATTCACACTCCTCTTAGACCAGTAGTTCTCAATCTGTGGGTCCCGATCCCTTTGGGGGGAGGTCGAATGATCCTTTCACAGGGGTCACAGGGGTCGCCTAAGACTACTGGAAAATACATATTTCTGATGGTCTTAGGATCCCAGACACTGCTTCTGTATCCGTCTCCAGGCAGACGGGGTCTGCCCACATGCAGATACGCCCACATATGAGTATTAAAGGGTCGTGGCATTAGAAAGGTTGAGAACTGTCTTAGACTCTAATCACCTTCAGAAGTTCCTTCAGTAGCACATATTGTCCCAGTTGCATTCAAAGTATGTTTTAAATGTTGAAAAATTGATTCACATAGAAAATTTCAGAAACATTAAAAAACCCACAAAAACCCTGGAATGCTTTAGTAGATCCTGTCTCTGACAGCTGCAGAGCATACTTAGTTACTTAATTTGTCAGAGTACTTAGATAAGAGAGCAAGGCTGAGACTGTTGATCATGCATCCTCTCTGACCCATCCTTTGTTATCAGTGAGATGAAGAAATCGTGACAAACTGAAATGATGGACTGAATCTAAAGAGAAATTCCAGTAGGATAAATTAAAATACCTATTCTTTGGTTCCAAAGTACAGGAGAAAGGAGGTGTCTTTAGCAGTGTTTTTGATTGTAGTTTGTGGGGTTTAGAGGATAGAAACTCAGTATCTTGAGTTGTTATGTGACATTGTAACCACAGATGTTCATGTAATCTGAGACCATATTAAGAAAGGCATAGCTCGCTCAATTAAATGTATTCTACTAAGATGACATGTAGAATATTAATAAGCTGTATTATATAAATAGGGAGTGCAGGCAATATTGTATGGAGACTGAAAAATATGCTGTGGTGGCAAAGAATTGGAAACTGAGGTGATGCCCATCAGTTGGGTAATGGCTGAACAAGTTATATCGTATGTGAATGTGATGGAATACTTTTGTGTTAAGAAATGATGAAGGGGATGGTTTTAGAAAAAGTGAAGTGAACTGCTACTTCCCAAAAGTATCCCAAAGAGATCAAAGGGAAAAGCACCTATTTGTATAAAATTATTTTTAGCAGCTCTTTTTGTGATGACAAAGAGTTGGAGATTTAGGGGGATGCCCATCAGTTGGGAAATGGCTGAAGAAATTATGGTATATGATTGTGATGGAATAATGTTGTGCTATAAGAAATGATGAGCAGGATGGTTTCAGAAAAGTCTAAGAAGACTTATTTGACTTGATGAATTGAAGCCAGCAAATCCAAGAGAGCACTCTGCACAGCAACAGCAGTGTTGTAAATATAATCAACTGTGAAGGACTTTGATACTCTGATCAGTCCAGTGATCCAGTGCAGGTCCAAAGGACTCATAATGTAAAATTATATCTACTCCAGATACAGAACTGATGGACTCAGAGTATAGACCCAGAGTGGGGAAGCTGTGGCAGGCCATGTGAGGCCCTCTAGGTCCTGAAGTGCAGCCTTTTGACTGAATTCAAACTTCACAGAACAAATTCCCTTAATAAAAGGATTTGTTCTGTAAAACTTGGACTCATTTAAAAGGTTACACCCAAGGAATTGTGCATCAGCTTTTGTGATTTAGGAAAAACACTTTTGGTGGCTGTGTAGAGAATGTATTGGGCATAGTCCAGGAGAGCACAGAGAAGAGGACATATGCAAGAGATGTTGTGAAGACACAATGTGGCATGTGATTATCTTATAGGACCACCACACTTCTGTAGTCATCCTCTGTCACTTGTTCTCACTTCTATAGTAAATAATTTATTTTAAAATCTAAGTCAATTGATAATTTTTCTGTGTATCCATATAGGACTCTTCAGATAATTCCAATTTTTCCTCCTCCTAAAATTAGTTCCTTTGTGTCTTCCCAATTTCTGTACTATAGACTGAAGCATTTTTCTTTATTTATTCTTCTCCCCCCTGGAACATGGCAGATGGATAAATATGTTTTGCATGACTTAAAATGTATAATAGATGTAATATTCCTTTCCTTTTCAATGAATGTGGGAGGGTCTAGGGAGAGAGAAAAGTTGGAACTTAAAAAAGAGAACTTAGGGGCATTGAAGAATGGAAAGAAATCTCAAAAACCATATGAAATTGTTCAACTTGTAGGCCTTGCGAGTTTTCTAGTACAGTAAAGGGTAAAATAAATAGTTGTTTTTCAATCACGTATGACTCTTTGTGATCTCATTTGGCATTTCTTGGCAAAGATACTAGAGTGGTTTACCATTTCCTTTTAGCTTATTTTACAAATAAGGAATCTGAGGCAAACAGGCTTAAGTGACTTCTCTAGAGTCACACAGTAACGGAGGTTGGATTTGAAGTCAGGTCTTCCCGATTTTAGGCCCGACACTATCCACTGTACCACCTAGCTGCCTGCTTAAACAAAATGCCTGGTGTCATGTAACTACTATGTATCAGTGGTGGCCCTTGAAGGTTCTCCATCAGTTATGTTATATAGCTCTCCATTAGCATTTTTAAAGAGACAGAGTTGGCTAATTGTAAGAAAAAGCTTCCTAACAATTAGAAGTGTCTAGAAGAAGAAAGTAGTGCCCAAGAAAGTACTCTAAACTGTCAAGTAGGGACTGGATGACTTGTTGGTAATATTTTGAGGTTTGTTTGTTTTTCCTCTCTAATGATGACTTTACTCTATTTCTAAAGTTCTGTATTTATGTAATATAGGAATGAGTCTTTTTATCAAGTGCTCCATAGATCTTCAGGATCACTTAGTTCCTTTCAACAGAGTCTGGAAGTTAAACTGCAATTAGCTTGTTGGTTTGTTTGCATAATTTAAAAAACACCACATTTCTAACTATCATTTTACAATGCTTCTTTTGCATGCATAGTGGCAATGAACTGAGATGATAATACCATGTATTTTGAGCTAGAAAAGATATTAGGCATGACATAGTTCAACATTATCTTTTTATGAATGAAGAAATTGAGGCCCAGAGAGGTATGTTTAGTCACCCGGGTGACCAGTGGTAGAATCAGTCCTTTGATTCCAAATCCAGCAAATTCGTTCTGATTGGTTTGTTTAAATAGTGTAGGCATTCTCTTTCTTTTAATTGAATCAGTGTATTTTATTATTTAATGTATCTGATAATTTGTGGTGCTAGTCCCACTGCATTCCACATTTGGAGAATTGATAAGCTGGAATGTATAGAAGAGGAGAGAATTTCCCAGTTTGTATCATTAATTAGTCAACAGACATTTATTATTAACAACAAGTGTTTAGATAGTTTTCACAGTGTGCTAGGCCCTGTACTTAAGAGTTTTACAAATACACAACTTACAAAATACACAATTCTGGGAGCTAGATGCAATTATTATCCCTGTTTTATTATTCTTTTTTGTCCTACTGTGATGATCTCTTTCCTCCACTCCTGCTATTTTTCCCACAGTGAAGAAGGTTTGGATTTGGATTTTAGGTAATGTGCATACAGCTTACTGTTATACAAGTACTCTTACAACTGAGCATCTTATTTCTTAATAGATCCTATATCTCCTTTGACTTGGTAACAGTGCCTTGGACTTATATCCAGCTGTTTGTGACTTCTTTGTTTACCCTTGATATACTATAATTGTAGGATGAGTCTAAAGAGAAATTTTAAAGGTTAAGTTTAAAATCTTACATTTGGGCTCAAAATATCAGCCCACAACTCTAAATTCACCTGTGTTTAGACCCAAATGTTGTTTTTACTCTGAATTTCTTCCTCTCTTACCACTCAATTGTAAACCCCTTTAATATGGCTTTTGACTTGAACCCTCAATTGAAATTAACACCTTTGAGGTTACCAGTCATATCTTAATTGCAAAATTGCAAGAGTTTTAACTTTTTTTTAAATACTCATTTCTTATTCTACTTGTACTTTCTTTACCATTTATCAATGATGACTACCTTCTGCTTCTGGATACTCTTTCCTCTCCGTGTTTTCATGACCCTCCACTCATCCAGTTTTTCTCTTTTTTCTCTTGTTGCTTTTCATTTTCTTGAAAGAATTATTGTCCTTATCCTGCCTTCTAAGAAGAGTTTCCCACTAAACTTCTGTCTTGGGCCTTCTTATTCTTTATTCTCCATCAGTCTTTCATTTGAGAATCTCATTAGGCCCTATGGGTTTAATTAGGATCTTTATAAAGATGATGCTCAAATCAATATATCTTATTCTATATTTTACTCCTGAGTGACAGCCAGTTGCTTGTTAAACTTTTCCAAACGAAGGTCCTCTAGTACTTTAGATTCAGTTTGATTTTTCATCTCTAAAATGGAATTTGGTATCCTTCTTAAACCCACCCCTCTACAAACTTCTTTCTTTCTGTGTATGGCATTGCCAACTTTCCAGTCATCCACATCCATAACCTTAGAGTCATCTTTGATCACCCTCCATAGCCAGTCAGTCAGGTGCTGGTTTTGTTATTTCTACTTTGACAGCATAACTTAAATTTGTTTCCTTCCATTCGTGCAGTCACCACTATAACTCAGAATCATATTACTTCTTGTTTGATTTCCTTATTTCTAGTTTCTCCTTTTCTCCAGTCTATGCTCTACACAGATGTCAAAGGATGGGCTCTCTTACTTCTGTGCTCAAGGACCTTTAGTGGCTCCCTCTTGCTTCCAGGATGAGACAAATTCTTCATCCTGATAATTCAACACTCTTCCTTTTCATCCTCTCTGTGCTCTAATCAGACTGGCTTTCTTGCTGTTCTCAAACTTGATGTTTTATGGTCATTTTCTCTGCCTTTGCACAAGTTGCCTCAACTCTCTCCATACCCAGAACACACTGTCTCCCCACCGCTGTCTCTTAATATTCTAATCTTTTTTTAAGATTTACATTATATACCACCTCCTGTAGGAAGCCTCTCTTAGTTATTAGTGCTTTCTCTTTCCTTTTCAAGCTAGCATGTTTATACTTGTGTGTTTACATGTTATATCCCTTTAGTAGAATGTAAACTTGTCAGCCGAGATTATTTTTCAGGTTGTCTTTGTAGCCTTTGTGTATAGCATAGTGCCTTGCATGAGAAAGGTGCATCACAGATTCATTGTTGGATTGGATCTGGTGCTTTGAGCCTCATTAGATATTACCCTCTTCTGGTACTGCATATTCCAAACTCTGTGCTTTACACATGATGTGCCATCTTCATTTGTGATATCTTGTGTCTTTGCAAATTATGACTCTGCTACTTAGTATCTGTGCAACTGGGCAAGTCAAGTTACCTTCTGTGATTTCCATTCTTTAGCTGTGGAATGAGTGTGTGGGCGAGGTGGACTAGATTGGCTCTTAGGTCCTTTCCAGCTCTAAATGTGTTAACTTATGTAGTTCAGGTATGTGGACAGAAGTATATTTGGGAATATATTGTAACTAGGAATTATTTGAATAATCTTTTATCAAAAACTATTTGTTACAGATTTATAGCATTAAAAGTATTTCACTAGTTTTTAGAAATAAGAATTGGTGGTTTATTTTAAAGGAAGTCTGGTGGTTTATTTTAAAGGAACTTTTAAATTTTAATGTAAACAGATTTTTAAAAAACCTTAGTTTTTCCTTTTTTCCAAGTAAAAGACATTTTATAGTCTAGGAAGTAAATGTTTTTTAATTCCACTGCATGCTGCTAGTACTCAGGGTATTATTTAAATACTTAGACTTCCTGTTTCCTAACTTGACTTCAGCCAGTCATTATCTACTGCTGTCTCCACCATCAGCCTTATTACTCCTCATCATGTTCAGAGCAAACTTAATTTTTTCTGTTGTCTACATGGTCTCAGTTTTAGAGACAAGCTCAGTTGTCTAATCTTCTCCATACATAATAAAATATAAGACTTTTTCTGTAGCAGTTTAGTTCAGTGTTTGTTCTGCTTCTCAATTCATTTTGAATAATGATAAATTTTCCTTCTAGGATTACTAGTATTTAACCTAGACTTTTTTCCCCTGTAGTTTATCAGAGAAGATATGAAATATAAGGATGCTACTAATAAACATAGCCATCTGCATAGAGAAGATAAACATATTACTGTTGAAGACTTATGGAAAAGATGGAAAACATCAGAAGGTAAGAAAAACTCAAAATGTTTAGATTCAAACTTTTCATCTTTTTCTCATTTAATTTTTGATAACTTGTTTCTTTTCCCAAATCACTATGTGAAAGAATAATGAATAATGTTTTATAAATGACAGTATCTGGTGAAAAGTTTTCTGCACTTTAAGGATTAATTTACTTACTGATCTATTTAGTTTATCAGTCACTAAGATAAATATCTATTCAGGTAAAACACTTTTGATTATGAGAGGCAAGTATTAAAATGCTGAGGGAATGTCAGAATCTAATTATTGCCAGTAATTTTGACCTTTTTTAACCAAAGTGACTGATTTAAATTCAGTCTCATTTTCCTGACCTTACCCATACTCTTTGAAGGTTTTAATCGGAGTTGAAATCATTAGTACATGGGGAGGGGAGAAGCTGGGAATCGTGAATTCATTTGGATCATTGAAATCTATTACTATTAAGTTTCTTTTAGTTCTTAAAACTTGTATTTATCTAACAACTGTACTGAATGATGTTCGCTCTCAGATGGATGTTGAGAAGTCCTTCATTCCCAGCTTTACTGGATGTATCCCAGATCCTCACTCTGCTCTGACTCTTGGTTCACTATTCTCTTCATCTGGGACTGTTTGTCCTGCTATTGCTTCCCAAGGTCCTCAGGATTTTGCCATTTGACCAACTACATTCCCTACCAGAAGCTAAGTACCACATGATTGTTCTATCTTGGCATGAATTCTATCTTCCTTTATGGATATGAATATTCTCTCCTCTTCCCCCCGCCCCCCCCCCCCCATTAAAGTACGAGCTCTTTGAGAGTAGAGATTTTCTGCCTTTTTCTCTTGGTATATCTTGTACTTAGTACATTTCTTGGGCCTCAGTAAGTATGTTCCCATTCCATTCCATAGTGCTTTTTTTTTTTCAAGTCTCTAGTCTTAAAGTTGGAAAGCAGTTGTAGGATAGCATATTGTTTGTTACATATAGTAAATAAAGAAAAATGTGAAAACTGGAAGTAAAGAAATCATAAAATATTTAGGAGTACAGATAAGAAAGCTAAAGAAATCATCAAATATGCAAAATACGCAAGGGAAATTAAAATATCAAGAACATTTTTATAATAATTTTATGAATATAGACATTGAACATAAAGATTTTTTAATTATACAGGTGGTCTTTTGTTCCTTTTGCAGATATAAGCACCTAGTAGTTGCAGAATACTTAATGATTTTGTTATTATTCTGAAATTTACAAAGTAAATTTTTTGTTGCTTATTAATCATTATAAGTCTAACTTGTGTGAAAGAAGTCCCTTAAATGCTTCTTTTTAAATAAGGAATATCCTTATATTACTTATTTTGTAAGCTTATCACTTGTACAAAATCACTGGTAAAAATTCATATGACATTAATTTTCTTAAGAATAGTACAACAGGGGCAGAGCCAGGATGGCGGCATAGAAGCAACAAGGTTCCATAGCTCCCACATAGCCACCTCAAATACCCATAAAATATGACTCTAAAACAAATTTTAGGGCTCCAAAACTCACAACAGAAAAACACATCTGCTGTAGGCAGCTCAGCAGGAAGGGCTCATCTCAGTGTGCTGAGAGCCAAAACCAGGCCAGCCTGAAACTACGGCTTGGCCATGGGGTGTCCAGGAGGGGCTGCAGCTGGAGCCTTCAGGAGAGTGGATTAGTGGCAGCTGTAGCTGTTTCCAGAATTATCAAGCCACAAGAAACAAGGGCTAAGTGAAAGGTCAGTGGAACTCTGCTAAATCTGGGGGAGAAAAGTGGTTCGGCCAAACTTCCTCCAGGGCAAGGAAGTGGCAGAAGCAGTGGCTCTGCAGCCACTTCCACATGGCTACTTCAGAGCTCCTGGCCTGCAGACTGCAGGGGAGCCAAGAGATCGTTCAGAGGCTAAGTGCTCTTGTATTGAGTGTCCTGGATCCGGATTGTGGTCTTGGGTGGTGGTCCTGGGGTGCGTTTTCAGTGAGCCAAAGCTGGTGAGGGCTGTAGCAGCCTCCTAATAACTCCGGCAGCTATGAAAACCCCAGCAATTTGGAACAGAGCTCTCCCCTCTGGAAGCAGAGTTCCACAGAGCTAAAAACATCAAGTAATTCACTGGCAACATGAGCAGGCAGAGGGAAGCAAAGTAAGAACAGCAGTCGAACTCTAGAATCCTTTTTTGGAGACAAAAAGAATTAAAGCATGGAACGGGAGGAAGACAACACAGTCACAACTCCCACACCAAAAGCTTTTAAGAAACATGAAGACTGCCTACAAGCATAGCTCAGCTTAAAAAAGGACTTTGAAAACCAAATATGAGAAGTGGAAGAAAAATTGGGAAGAGAAATGACAGTGATGCAAGAAAATCATGAAAAGAGAGTCCACAACCTGGCTGAAGAAAATAACACCTTAAAAGGCAGATTAACTCAAATGGCAAAAGAGGCCCAAAAAGTCAGTGAGGAGAAGAATGCCTTAAAAAGTCAAATTTGCCAGATGGAAAAAGAATCTCAAAAGCTTTCTGAAGAGAATAATTCCCTCAGAATTAGAGTGGAGCAAATGGAAGCAAATGACTTTATGAGAATACTACAACACCAGTAATAATTAGCAAGACTTTGCAAAGTACTTATCAAGCCAATTTCTGTTTCTGGTAAGGTAATAGAATTGCCAAATTAAGGAAGGATGTTAAATGTTTTAAAATAAGCGGTGTCTGATGTCTAACAGTTTCAAATTTGTATCTTTTCATGGTCCCAGAATAAGTGAAAAAACATTCTCAGTGAACTCAGTACAAGGGTATTAACACAATGGTAATTAATACAATTAACAAAGGGTATTAACACAATTAACAGAAGCTATGCACTTTATTTTACAGGAGCATTTCTCAATTTGTTATCGACACTAGTGTGTAGAAAATCAAGTAGCAAATTAAAAGCAGTGAGGACATTCTTGAGAGTCATAGAAAGTTAAAAGAGGCTCTAGTATTGTACATGTATGAACATATATACTGTAATGTAGATACTGTGTGTCTTTATGTCTGGATGTATAAGCACAAAGACACTGATGTTTATGCTTAAGTACATACAAACAACATATATACTTCAGTGTTTATATGTACATGTAGGTTTGTGCTTATATACACATGTATCATGTTGTAGGCATATTATAATACTCTGTACTCTAAAAGTGAGTCAAAGACTTATAACGAGAAAGGAAGCATCTGGCACCACTTACTATAAGTGGCCTTATTTAATTTTCAAGGCATTATTACAATAGAATAAATGATATTTATGTTATGACCTGAATTTATCAAAATAGGTTTAGTCAGGTTCAGTGTTTTCTGTTGCAAGAGATTAGGATGCTTTATACATATATTATTTCCTTTTTATAGATGAGGAAATGGAGGCAAATGAAATATAAATAGGGTCACATAGCTACTAAGTGTTTGTATCAGCAGGCACCCTAGCATACCCAGGGTGGCTCCCAGCACAGGTTCTTAGATCTGCTTTTCTAAAGGAAAGCAACTCAAAATGGGTTAACAGTCTTACTTTAATCAGTTAAACACATATCATTTACCTAGTTCAGGGGAAAAAGTCAGCACCCTGAACTTCAGAGAATACAAACCCAAGTTGCAAGCAGAAGTTACAAGCAAACAGAGAAACAGATACAGGCTTCCAACCATCTGAGAATATCTGAGAAGTTTTTAGGTTTCACAGCGGAAAAGCACATGACTTCATTAATGCTGTGCTTTGTTAGTAAGAATATTGAGTAGTAGATTAAATATGTAACATAGTATTCATAAGAACTATGAAATAGTCTTTCATATAGTAGACTAGTTGAATGCTCTTTTCTTTAGAGCATTGTGTACAATTCTGGGCTTCAGAATTAAAGAAGGCTATACTAGTCTTAGAGAAAGTTTAGAAAATTGCTATTAAATTATTACTTTTAAGGGGAGATATATAAAGGATCTGAGTTACTCATGTGGGGATAAGGAAGGGGTATAGGTCAATTTAATACTAGTTTTTAAGCAAATAAAAGTGTCTCATCTAGAGAGCTAATCCTGAGATCAAGTCTTCTCTGTCTCCTTTGAAGATAACAAAAAAGCAAATGAATTTGTGTTTTATCAGAGGAAATTTAGGTTAAATACAATGATGATTCCTTACATTTGAGTAGTGCTTTATGATTGACGGTATACTTTCACATCCATTATCTTTTTGGGTTCTCAAAAACTTGTGAGAAATTTAGGGCAGATGAAATTAACATTTTGTTATTAAAGCATTGTTTGAGTATTCAAAGATATCTAACTGTGTTTCTGTAATTGCATTCTAACCCTGATCGTTTGTGTTAAAAGAGTATGTTATTAATTATAAAATCAAGGAAATGCTGAGTACTACTAGGAAAAAAAACCCTAAAATTCCCACCATATGAATGTACCACAAACAAATAGAACCACAAATAAACATATATTGAATAAATATTGCATGTGTAGTATGATGGTAGACATTGTGGGGAATGCAGAGACATAGCTGCTTATACTTTCATCATAGAGAAAAGTGAACTTTTTATATATACACATATATAAATATATATATGTGTGTGTGTATATGTGTGTATATAGGTATATACATATATATATACACACACACACACACACATACATACACACACATATATACATACATATCCTTGTCACTTGACACAACTGGTCCTTATATTCTAACAGTAATCCTAAATGAGTGAGGCATATTATTATCCTTGTGAAAGGATTATAGTGAATTATCTCTCCTAGACCTAGCTGAGCATATTCAGACATGAAGCTACATGGACTTCTGAACTCCAAGCATAATTAGAGAAGGAGAGACTGTGAAAGTGTAACACCAATGTAATATTCATGGTGCCCACGGTGGCTATGAATATGCTGGTGTAGTTGTGAATCACAAAATGTAACAAGCTCTTCACATGGAGGACAGAACCAAAGCATTTTTTCAAATACCAGAAAACCAAGTCCCAAAGCCAGAAAGTCAGAGTCATCACAGTAACCTCAAAGGTGGTACACATAGTCTATGCAGGGAACACCCACATTCCCAAGCCTTCAGAACAAAACAGGCTTCCTCTAGCAAGGATCCTCCTCTCTTCTCTCACTCCCTCAAGCAAGGATCCTCCTCTCCTCACTCATAGTAGCTCCTCAGCCTCCACTCTGCTCACTCCCAGCAGTTCTGGCTCCCAGCAGTTCTCATTCCCGGCAGTTCTGGCTGGCTTTCAGAAGTTTTCAGCAGCTCTGGCTGGCTATCAGAAGTTCTGGCTCTCTAGCTTGGGCTTTTCCTTATATATGGTATTAGCTTCTCCCTATCCCACCCCTTCTTATTACATCAGCAAGTTCATCCCACTGTGGGATTCACTAGTTCTGGATCTTAATACTTGACACAATCATGAACTTGAAACAAGGTGTTAAGTACCTGTTTGCTTGCAAATACAAGGAGCATGGAAGATCTTCAAATCCTATTACCATCACAGAAAGCCACGCCTTTGCAACTTGATTCATCTCCAGGTTGTAGGTTATTCCCTCATGGCCATGTTGCACTGTTTTGCAATCTAGTGTTCTTATACTTGATTCAACCTCTCTGTCACCACACTTGTTTAGTCAGGTGCTAAATCTTGTTATTTCTACCTTAACAACTTCTCTCACATTGGATTCCTTCCCTCACGCAGTCTTCACCTTTGTTCAGACCCTCATTACCTCTTATCTGGTCTCTCGCAGCAGTCTCCTAATTCATCTCCTTGCCTTGTCTACCCTTCTCCATTGCATCTTCCACACAGCCATCAGAACAATTTAAAAAAAATTAAATATATGTCATTTCCCTGTTCCATAAAATCCAGGAGTGCCCTGTTGCCTTTAGGATCAAATGTAAATTATTTTCTTTGGTTTTTACAATCCTTTACAATCTAGCTCTACACTATATCCAACACTGTTATCCACTACTCTCCTTTGTATACTCTGTGGTCCAGCCAAATGAGTCTCCTTATTTACAACTTATTTCCACTCTCCATGCCTAGAATGTACTTCTTCCTCAACTTCTTAGAATCTTTTGTTTCTTTTACAATTCTTCTCAAATTCCATTTTCTATAAGAAATTATTCCTAATCCTTCCAAATACTAGTTCCCTTTCTATCAAAAATAATTTTAAAAATCCCTTGAATTTATCTTTGATATTTCATGTGTACTTATTTATTTCCCTGTTACCTTACCTGATAGAATTAAGATGCTTTTAGGGCAGGAACTATCAATTTTTGTTTATATAACCAGCACCTAGCACAGTGTTCCAACTTACCCTGTCTACTAGCTGCTTCCCTACTACTTAGAAACATCCGTCTATACCCTCAAAAAAATCCTTACTTGATCCATCCATCTCTGCTTGCTATCACGCTATATCTTTCCTTCCTTTTGTGGTTAAGTTTCTTGAGAATTTGGTCTTTGATGTCCCACAAGGCTCTGTGGGAGCCTTTTCTCTTTTCCTTCTATATAATTTTACTTACTGAACTTATCAACTCCCCCAGATTCAATTATCATCTCTGTGTTGATGATTCTCAAACCTATTTATCCAACTTTAACCTTTCTCCTTATCTTCAGATTTGCAATTTCATTTGCTTTTTGGACATCTTGATCTGAATGACCCAAGTTGAATTCATTATCTTTCCTCCTAAACCCTCCCCTCTTCCAACTTACTGGTTACTGTTGAGGATCTTGCTTGTATTCCCAGTCATCCAGCCTCTCAACTAGATGTCATCTTAGACTGTTCACTCTCTCTCACCCCCAACATCCAACCAGTTGTCAAATCCTGTTATTTTTGCCTTTGTAACATCTCTTGTATGTGCCCTATTGTTTCCTCTGATGCTGCTACTACCCTGGTGTTGGCTGTCATTATCTCAGAGCTGGACTATTGCAGTAGCCTTCTGATTGATTTCCCTGCCTCGAGTTTTTCCAGTAAGTGATCTTCTAGAAACTCAGGTCTGACCATGTTGTCCTCCAAGTCAGTAAACTTCAGTGGCTTCTTATCATCTTCAAAATCAAATATAAAATCCCTTGTCATTCAGAGACCTTCGCAACCTGGCTCCCTCCTGCCTTTCCAATCTTACAACTTATTCCTCCCTACATGCTCTGTGCTTTAGTGATATTGACCTTCTTGCTGTTCATTACACGGAGCACTCTATTTCCCGACCCAGAATATTTTCACTATCTGTTCTGTATGCCTTTGACACTCTTCCTTCTTATCTCTGTCTCCTGGCTTTCCTGGCTTCCTTCAGATCTTAGCTAAAGTCCCATCTTCTTCAAGAAACCTTTTCCCAGTCTTCTTAAATCTTAGTGGCTTCCCTCTTAGAGTATTACTGATTGATTCTGCATGGTTATTTGCATGTTGTCTCTCTTGTTAGATTGTGAATACTCAAAAGAGAAATCTATTTATCTATCTGTTGGCCTTTTTAAATATCCCAAGTGCTTAGAACAGTGCCTGGCATATAGGAAGCAATAAACGCTTCTTGACTTGATCTTGGCTTAAAAAAATTTCACCCAGCAGAATGCGTGCTAAAAGCACAATGTAGATGACTGCTTGAAGACAAAATCTCTTTAAGTTTTGGGAAAGAATAGTATTATCCCACCATGTTTTTTATTTTTGTAGTAGTAAGCCATATTTCAGATTTCAGATTTTAGAAGAGACATCGGAGGCCATCTAGGTTTAGTCGTAGTTCTACATTATGCACAAATTGGTTTTCTAGGTTCCTCAAGAAATTTGTCTTCTGGCTATCACTTGAAGATCTTGACTGAAAGAGATCTCTGTTTTGTGGGGCAGCCCTTTTTATTCTCAATCCACTGATTCCGTAGAAATTCCCTGGTATTGATACAAGATAATGCTGCTCTTTTTTGGAGTTCTCTCTAGAAATAGGTAGAATGTCTCTTCGCCATGAAATTGTCTTAAGTACTTGAAGATAGTTAGCATATCCCAGCTAATTCTTAACCTTTACTAGACTAAACATACCCAGCTCTTTCTGTTGTTCTTCATGTTACAGTTGCAAGACATGGCAGGTCCCCTTCTTTTAGGCCTACTTTGGTATATATCCCCACTTATCAGTTTTTCTCTGGTGCCTATAACCAAAAATAGCAGTCAAGGTTGGTCCAATCAGTAGAGTATATATCAAACTCAAGGTTTTTTTCTATAGAAATTGTTAACCTAGGTCTCTTTTATCCTATTGTTATGTTGTCAGTTATTTTAAAAAAAAGATCTAATTGAATGCTTTACATCTGTCTTTATAAAATTTCATCTATAAAGTCTGGTATAGTGGATAGAAGGCTGGCTGTTCCTGGATACAGGAACACCTGAGTGCAGATCTTGACTAACAAATACTCTATGAACAAAGATGAGTCACAGAGCTTCTCAGTACTCTAGGAACGTCTCTAAAATGATAAAGCGTAGACAAATTGCCAGGTTTACATCAGAGGAAGTTCGGTATAGTGATAAATTTTTAAAACCTGACAAACAAAAATTCATCTTATTTTGTTCTAGGTTGTTGAGACCATTTTAGGTTTCTGTATTACCTATATATTTCTGCCTTGTATTTTCTGCATATTTGGTAAGCATGCCACCTATCCTTATCCAAGATTCTGATAAAAATGTGGAATAAATCAAGGTCTAGGGTAAGTAGAGCTCTATAGAAATACTGTTAAGAGTACTTTTCTTAAGGTGATCAGTATTCTTTGTTTACTAATACAGGTCTTGTTGATTGTACTGTCATTCAGGCCAGATTTCTACATTTTCCCTACAAGGTTAGATAGATGAATAGATGACAGGTGGATAAATAAAACCCTTCTAAGCTCTTAATAAGTACCAAAACTATACTAAGCTCTAGGCATACCGTTGTGATCATGGCATCATTTGGAGATGACCAGGAAGTAAGGAGGAGTAAGGAGGATTACTTTGATCTGGGCAATAAAGAAAAAACTTAAATATCAGTGCATAGGATAGTTCCAAGGATGTAGTACAATTTTCCAGTGGGGAAAAGGTAAGCATAATGGATATTATGATTGTTTTTGCAAGTCCTTTGTTAAGAAATAGACTCTATGTCAGTAGCATGTCCTGATACATTGTCTAGTAACCTAGTTTAAAAAAAAAAGGGGATGTGATTATTTTGATGACTTGTCAGAAGTCACAGTAATCATTTCCACCTTTTCATCAAGTTTACCAATCTGGTTTTGAAAATCTCAGGTTTTCTTTTTTGAAAATATCTCTACGTCCTTTCCTTACTCTTGGTCAGTAATTCAATCTCTCTAAGCTCTAGTTTTTTCATCTGTTGGGGTTAGGTTGCACCATCAGCCTCATAGTGTAGTTGTGAATTTCAAATAAGATCATGTATATAAACACTTTGCAAACCTTTAAAAAACACTATCTACTTATCATATATTAATGTTACTTCCCTTAATTGTTATTCATCTGGTCCAGGAGACTTGAACTCATTTAGAGGATCTGTGTACTTGTTTACTGGCTCTTCACCTATCTCTGGCATAATTTCTTCTTCAGAGTTTTTAAAATTTTCTGGTCAGATCATTTTCCTCATTGGTGAAGATGAAGCATACCAATTAAGTAAGGATTGCATATCTGTTTTCACCTTGTTTTTCATGATTGACTTCCAAACACCAAGTCTCTCTAGTTCTTAGTTTTTCTTCTTACTCTGAAAGTTGCATGATAAAGCACTTTTCTTTTATATTGTAAAAGATTAAGATGTAAAACAAGCCAAAAAGTTATCTGCTGCTCTATCTCTTACACATTCCAGGCAGATGATATCTCTTATTTTTATCTCTATGACTAAATCCCATCACAAGCCTATATCAATCTGCCTTGCTAGATTTACTATATAGTACTTCCCAGGTGGCTAGGTGGCGCACTTCCCATCCCATATTCTGTAGTCCAAACTGTCCTTTGTAGGTACATTGACTGTCCATGGCTGTGATTTTGCACGGGCTGTCCCACTGACTATAATTTGTTACTTTCTCTTAGAATCTCCTCCAGCTCACTAACCTTTTAGAAAGGAGTATCTTACTGAGGTAATATAGTTAGAACAGTTAGCCTTTGCTATCCCTGCTGATTGCTAGTGCCTTCTCTCAAATTAACTTTTGTAGGGCATACTCTGGGTCTACTGTTTCAACCCTTACTCCTAGGGGAGGAGTGGAGTCTACAGATCATGGTTTCTAGGTCCTCCCAGGAGTGGAGAAACTATGTCCTTGAGGCCTCATGTGGCCTTCTAGATCCTGAAGTGTGACCCTTTGATCTAATTCAAACTTCGCAGAACAAATCCCCTTAATGAAAGGATTTGTTCTGTAAAACTTGAACTCAGACAAAAGGTGCACCTAGAATGGTGCAAAAAGAACCTAGAATGCCATAGGTTCCCCTCAGTCCCCAAAGCTTGTAGGGTATTCTTGAATGTGTGTATGTGAGTGTCTTCCTAATGATATAAATTTCAGAAGCCCCTACTAATGGCTTTCCTTTCATGATAAGAGGATGATATTACTTAGCCAAATTTAAGTAGCTTTTTTAGAAAACAGAATTTTGCTGAGGTGGTATTGTAAGAACGATTGGTATAAAACGTCTTCCTTTCTTTCCCCCAAAGTCTGTGACATACTCTCCAGTACATATAATTTCCAGGGGAGAGTAGTCTTAAGGTTAGAAACCATGTGTTGCAAAGGGATAATAGTTCCCAGAAGTCCTTTTGCTCAAGTCCTTATGATGTTTTTTCTTATGTAATGGTGTAGTCATCTCCTGAGTTCTTTGTAGAGCTATGCATCTGTGTACAGTCTGTCCTTGACTCTTAATGCTATCACTGCTGTCAGCTGTTCTAGGGATGCTACTAACAGGCAGATGGGGACGTGTGAAGCCAGCTAGACTTGTGGAATGGTCTTTGGTCAAGGAGAAGGGAAAGTCTGAGGTCTTCTTGCTTACTTGAACCTCTTGGATTCTGAACTAGTTCTCTGGTTTTATACAACTCCCCACTGGATTTTTAAATCCAGTGGCTAAAATAGGTGCTTCAGAGCACTTAGAGCTTGGCCAGACATCAAAGACTCCAAGGTCATCCACTGCATCCTGGACTGTCACCAGTCCTGACTTTTCTCTTACCACTGGACTCTTATGACTAAAAGAGAGAGTGAGGCTGATGATTTTGTGGAGCTGTGCCTAAATCCACTTCACACATAAGTCAGAATATCACCTTGTGATGTTATTGGTCCTCTTCAAAAATAGAGGACGAACAACACAACACAACAAAACACAAGTTGTACAGTATCACTGCAGTTTATTCAATAGTTTTCAAGGACTTTTCACACAATTTAAAGTATTTGATAGATTGATTGATTGGCTGAGATATATTTTCACATCATAAATATATCGAAACTAAGCACTAGGAATGTATTCCTACTGGATAAATGTATTGGGACTAAATGGGATAGGTTGATTTTGACCAAACTCTTAGATTTTTGTATTCACTTGTATTCATTTGTTCATCCATTGAATACATCCATCCATCCATCCATCCATCCATCCATCATCTACCTACCTATGTACCTACCCACCCACCCTTTATATGTGTGTTTTTTCCTTCAATAGAATTTATGTTCCTTGAAGACAGGGACAGTTATATTTTTGTTTCTCTGCCCCATCACCAAAAACAATGTAAGACTTTTAGGAGGACCTTAATAAATGTTTGTTGAATGAAGTGATGTTAAAAATCGTTTAGTAGGCCTTTGAAATTGGTGTGTGTGTGTGTGTGTGTGTGTGTGTGTGTGTGTGTGTGAGAGAGAGAGAGAGAGAGAGAGAGAGATCATTACCGAGAGACCAATAACATTTCATAGTCTCCAAACTTACTTATTTGGTTTGTGTGCAAGTGCGGATGCACACATACACATATGTTTCCATGAAATATTTTAGAACAGAGTGTATAAAGGTTGACCTGAAAGCTAGGAAGACTAAAGTTCAAATCCTGCCTCTAAGACATAGTATCTTCTTACCTTGGGCATATCATATAACCTCTCAGTGCTCTAGGTCGAGGTAACCCTCTAAAGACTGTAAGTTGCAGAAAGGGCACCAACCTGTATTGTACAAGGAGTTTTCTTTATATGAAAGTTCCCACTAACAGTGAAATCACAAGTCTAGTTCCTGTCCTCAAATTTTATCTAATTTGGTAAGTAAAGTGAAAATACGATCTTATAGAGAAATAGGTTAACAATGATAGTGACTTCAGAGTTTCTGAATATAATGTTTTCATCATTATTTCTCTTGTTTAAAAACTGTAGTTTAGAACTTCAGTAAGTTTTGCTGTTTCCAATACCTTGAATAGAAAAATGCTCTAGAGAGGCAAGCATAATATTACAGATAAGGTCTTCTGAGACCAACTTGGTTTAATCACCACAAAGAATCTGATAAAGACATCTGGTACTTCTTTTTTGTTTGGGAAGTTTTCATAGTTTTCTTTCTTCAGTCAAGTTGACTTATTTGGTATGTGGTTGAAAGGGATGAGCAAATGTGAGGTTCGTTGCAGCTTGATGTCAAAAGGATGATAGGATTCATGGAGTTATAGTTGGAAGAAATCTTGAAGCCAAGAGGCTAAGCCTCTCATTTTTTAGCTGAGAAAATTGAGGCCTAGGAAATTTAAGTGACTTTCCTAAGGTATTATGGTAGGTGTAATAGCTAGTCTTTGAGTCTGGATTCTGTCTTTCTAAATCTAGCCAGCTTTTTCGTTGTACGATGCTATTTCCTTATGGCAGAGCCCAAAATTGCTTAAGTCAGCTCTCTCCTTCTTGTCAATTGGTTTAAAATAGCATATAATATGGCATTTTTTTTGTCTGTTAGATGGATATGGAACAAATGAAAGTACTCAATCATGTTATTGTGAGACTTTATCATCACCAGATCAACAGGATCTATTACTTTGGTCCATCATCTGGAACTTGCAGATAACCTTGTTTTGTATTGGATGCACTGGAATTTTTACTGTCTTTTTTTTTGTGTGTGTGTATGGGGTTCTAAACTATATTCATAGACATGGAGAGGATAACATGGCATATTAAGAAAAAATGTAATGTTATGTGTATCTGCTTTTGTGTTAACATTTTGGCTTTTATATACTTTTCTATAATATTATTATTTGAAAGATAAGCATTTTTATTACCCTTCAATAAAGTATTCATTTTTCATTGTATACAGTGTTATGTACCCAGAGAAATATCTGCTTTTTGGGTGTAATATATGTATAGAATATTAGAAGTGTTCTTACTGGTACCTCTGATGAAAAAGCCCTTCATTTCTTTTATATATATAGTAGATTATGAATTCACATTAATCAATAAAAAGATCTAGGGACAGCTAGATGGCACAGTGAATAGAGCACTGGCCCTGGAGTCAGGAGGATCTGAGTTCAAATTCGGCCTCAGACGCTTGACATGCTTACTAGTTGTGTGACCTTGGGCAAGCCACTTAACCCCAACTGCCCTCCAAAAAGCACACACACACACACACACACACACACACACACACACACACACAATTAAGTGTTCTATTAAAAAAATTATAGAATACTCAGAGTGAGTCTCTATTAGTCAAGTAACATAAAGGTTAATTCAAACCACTTAGAAATTAGGAATACAGGGGCAGCCAGGTGCTGCAGTGACTAGAGCAATGGCCTTGAAGTCAGGAGAACCTGAGTTCAAATCCAGCCTCAGACACTTGACATACTTACTAGCTGCGTGACCTTGGGCAAGTCACTTATTCCCAATTGCCTTGCCTTCTTCCCTCCAAAAAAGAAATTAGGAATACATCCTTTCCTATAAATAAGAATTAATTTACGTCCATTCAATTACAGGCCATTGCTGACCCTCTTTTAATCAAATTACTCACTTTGTGGTATATAAAAGTAGCCAAATAAGTAAGTTTGGAGGCCATGAAATGTTATTGGCCATGAAATGATCATCTGTTTAGTATTTCAGCCCTTCTTTTCCTTTCTATAACATATAGTTATTATGGATCTGTTTGGTTATGTTAGTTTCCTTCTTTCCTTCACTTTTCCTGTTGAGAATTATGAAATGGAGAGAGAAGAAAATCTTAGAAATTAGAGAAATCAGGGACCCATGATGTCTAGTTTTTTTTAATGTGAATAAAATCGTACTTCTTGTATTTGGGGAAGATAGTTGAGTTTCAGATGAACTTGACTTCCTTTTATGTACCTTTTAATATCTTGTTGATCAGCCATCATGGTACAATAGAAACTTAATTTGTGTCATGATAGTGTACATCAATTAGCTACATTGCCTCTCTCTCTCTCTCTCTCTCTCTCTCTCTCTCTCTCTCTCTCTCTCTCTCTTTCTCTCTCTCTCTACCTTGTTGTTCATAAAGCTTCTAAGGATATTATTTTCAGTGTCAGGTTCATTATTAAGCTGGAACATTTTTTTTGAATATAACTATGTCATGCTTTCCTTGTAATTTACTAGAGATATACTTTTCAAAAACTGAGTGTGAATCTGTGCAGAATTGCCTTCTTATGGTTTTCTACACACCTGAATTGCTCTACATTTTTCCTCTGCTGTGTTCACAGACTCAAAGGATACCTCAAGTTTGGAAGTACAGTAGCAGAACCTTCTCCAGAAGGTAAAAATGAGGACTGGCTACTTGTAACTGTTTGTGATTCACTATTTAGAATCAGTGGGCTTGTTTTGAGCAGCAGATTGCTTTTTGTTATCCCAACTACTGGGAGCAAATTGCCTATGGAAGTGTTGCATTGACCTTTTTTAATCTTTGAGGGGGGTGGGAAGGATTGACGTTTGCTTACCAACCTGGGCATTAAAATGCATGCAAGTAAATTCTGTAAAATATTCATTAACATCACATTCTACTTCAAACAGGACTAATATTTTATCTCCTTTTTAATATGGAAGCAGAAATTATTGTCTCTTTACAGTTCCCTTTCCCTCCAGGTGTGTCAATTGTTTTGATTATTTTTCAAATAATTCTTTTGTCTTCTTTAAAACCTCTTCGTTATGCTATCTCATTGTTTGCTGATATAGAGGCTACAGTATTGGAAGGCATATAGTTGATTAGATGAAAATTTGGATTTTCTAAGGCTATCAAACCAGACTTTAAATTTAATTGTGCAGTTCATTTATTTCAAACATAGCTTAGGTTTGTTGTTCAGTACTTTTTTTCAGTTGTGTTCAGCCTTTCGTGACCACACTTGGGGTTTTCTTGGCAAAAATATTGGAGTGGTTTGCCATTTTTACAGATGAGGAAATGGAGGCAAACAGGGTTAAGTGCTTTCCAGGGTCACACAACTACTGAGCATTTAAGGCCAGATTTGAATTCAGGAAAATGAGTCTTCCTCACTCTAGGCCTGTCACTCTTTCCATCCTGCCATCAAATTTTGTTTTGATGTCTGGGATATTCCATATCTTTGAGATAGTCAAGGATCTTGTCTCGAAAGCTTTTTTCTTTCTTTCTGTGGTTATTCAGCTTCTTTTCTATGTATTATATCAAGTAGTTACTTTGCATATGAAGATCTTGACTAGTGTTTTTTTTTTAAGTGATACTTATTGTCATACTTGACCTTTTCTCTCTTTACCTAATTTTTGTTCTATAGCTTCACTTTTAGTCTTAAAGGGTATTAAGAATGTGAATCCTATATAAGTCCTTCAGATTTCACAGTTCATTCCCTATTAATTAAGTAATCTTTTTTGTTCTTTTTTAAATCAAAGGAGTATAGAACAGAAACTGAAGTAACAAAGGGACAAATCATCTGGTAGAAGGAAATTTACTTGGGTCTTTAGTCATCAGGTATTTATTGAGCATATACTGTGTTTGTAGTATAGGCTCTTAACCAGAATTTAGTATATTTGTATGAGAGAATATTTGTACATATGAAACAATTTAGAAAATAATTAAGCGCTAAATTACTGATTCCTAATCATGGTGCAGTAGAAATTCAGAGAAGGGAGTGATCCATTTTAGACTGGAGTTGTTGGAGAGGCTTCATAGAATTAGATGGACCTTGGTCTGAGCCTTGAAAGATGACAAAGATTTACACAGATGGGCGCTATAGAGAAGGCATGGCAGGTGTGACAAACACCTGAGTAAAGGTGCACAGGCAGATGTAAACATGAAGCATTCAGGAGATAATAAGGTCACTCACTTGGCTAGAACAGAAGGTGTGGGTTTAAGATGAATGAGAAATAAGATTGAATGGGTAGAGTGGCATCTGACCGGTTTATGGAGAATTTAAAAAGGCAGGTAGTGGAACTTGGACCTAATTGTAAGGATCTCTTACAGAATTTTGAGCTTAATGTTAAAATCCAAGTAGTAATAATGGAAAAATAGCTTGGCAGTAGTGTTTTAGGTGGATAGATAAAGCAACTGGAGATAGACTGATAACTAAAAGACTTTTGTAGTAGTTCAGATGTTGGATGATACTATCCTAGACTAAGATTGTAGTAATAGAAATAGAGGAGAATATGTGAATCCAAGAGACATTTTTAGAGAAGAATCAACTAGATGGAATGAGAGATAAGGTATAGGAATTGAAGGACCAATTCCCAAGGTTTCTAGCTTAAGAAGCTGGAAGAACAGTGTTATTACTAATAGTAAAAGGGAAGGTATGATATTTTTGGTATGGAGTTAATGAATTTCATTTTGCATATGACAAGTTTGAGGTGATAATACAAATCCAAATAAAGATAACATAGCATTTGGAAATAAAAATCTGCATCACAACTTAAAGTTTGGAAGTAAAGATAGATATTTGAAATTAATTCCCATAAGTAATAATTGGAGGCCTAAGAGTAATGAGTTTACTAAGGGGAAGTGAGCATATATAGAGAAGAGCAGTACATTTGGGAAAGTCTTAGGAGAAGGCCCATAATTAGAGGAGTTAACTTAAGTAACGTTAAGGAAACAACTAAGGAGTGATCAAAGACGGATGAGGAAACCAGAAAGATGGTATCACTGAAACTAAGGGAAGAGAGAATTTCAAGGAGGGGGTAGTTATTTGTTGTATATGTATCTTTATAGGATTGAGCAAGAATGTATGAATGTTTGATTGGAAACCTTTCACCAGTATTGAGAAAACAACTCAAATGTACAGGCTAATAATATACTTTTATTTATGGATAACTCATTTTTACTCATGAATTCCATTTACTCATATCCCAGTGTGATTTCATTTAAATATTGTAAGGATATGTACAGGCAAAATTTTGATATAGTGAATTAGAAAAAATACTAAACCATTGAATTTGAGATGCTCAGGAAACTTGTGTTTGACTGAGAATTCCTTGTTGAATGCCACTGACTCCTAGGTTTGTTTCTAACTTTTGCCAAGTTCATCTTAAGATAAATTTTCTGATAAAAAGACTTTCTTTTTAAAAATATTAACATATTTTTGGGGGGTAAAAAAGGAAAAAACCCAAACCTTTGTAAAATAAATGTGGTTAAGTAAAACAAATTCCTACTTTGGCCATTTCTAAAAATGTGTCTCATTGAAAAACTTTTAATGACATTCCCTTTGAAAGAGTTTCATTTAATTTTCTTGGAGGGGGATGAAGGGAGAAGTCATGAAATTTCATGTCTTTGCGATTTAAGCACGCTTGTATTTGGCTTGATTTTGAACAGTTAGTATTCTAAGCTTTTAGAACTAGAACCTCATTATTTTCCATTTGTGTAGTCCTGAAACTTTGCTGTCAGCAGTCTAACAACAGTGAGGCTAGAGTCTCCCTATAATATTAAGATTTCTGCCTACTAGTTGCATACTTCTGAATAACAGCCTGAGATCTTAACAGAAGGTAAACATATCTCAGAATGCAGTGTGAGTCACTTTAAGACAGGTGTTTTTTTTCAGTCAGTATCTGTTGAGCTTCAGATTTTCCTCATCAACATGTGAGCATGCTAAGTTGCATGGATCTGATTATAACTATAATAGAACATACATTGTGTACATAATTGAAAAATGAAAAAAATTGGCTCTGTTAGAAAAATGTGTTTTAGGCTTATGTCTGTATTAGTTGCCTTTTTCCCCCACTCCTCCCAACCCCTATCCTAATCTGAATGGGTAATTTCTAAGAATGCTAAAATGAATATTCTCCATGTAGCCTATAATGGAGTCTGCACAGAAGTATTTTGTTTTGGATACACATAAGTTTCCAAGTTTTGAAAATTAATGACCTCCTATTGTATAACTTTCTCTACAGTATATCTTAAGTTGCTTGGTATAAAGGATACTATATCTCTTATTATTACTTTATAGTTTTGTTTTAAAAATTAGGCTTTTAATGTGCCCCATACACCCCCAAATAGTCTACTGTGACTTCAAAAAAAAGGCAAAATCAGAATTTGAGTTGAAAAAGATCTTAAATATCTTTCTAAGTGCTTCTTTATTTCATAGATAAGGTCATTGATTCCAGCTCTTACATCCTATGAGAATAAGATAAATATCTCAGTTTAAACATAAGCTACTGCTGCTTTCACTGTCTTCTCTAGGAACATGGTTATTTTCTGTTAATGATCACTTTTATACTTGTAAGACTTGAAGCAATGTTTCTCAAAAGGTCCAAGCATAGGCATTTTGGAGACTAGAAAGCACAAGGCAAAAAAGAATCCTTTGGTTCTGTGACCACTATATAGTCTGGAATTATTTTGTTTGATTACTCAGCAACATTAATGCATTGATACAGTAAAATGCTCAGAATTTACACTATACTACAGACATACACACACACATGCACAGACACAGAATTTTGATCACTTAGTTAACAGAAATGACAAATCTATTGCTGACACCGAGGGATGAGATCTGAAAAGTAAAATTTATGGGTCTTTTTTCAACAGTTAGATGAATAGATTAGTATAAAAAACAGGGATAAACTATTTTATCAAGGTTCTGAAGTCTTAGAGCAAGTAAGCCAGCTGGGCAGTTTTAGGAAATATTTGATACCCTGGAATAAGGAAGATTAATTAAATTAATACCCCCAAAGCAGAAGCCCAATCGTGTTCCTTTCACTTAGGCTAGTAAACAGTATCCATGTTGCCACTGATATCAGTCAGTTGATCAAAAAACATTCATTAAGGACCTAGTATGATCTAGGCACAATGCTAAGCACTAGGTGAGTTAAAAATTTAGAGGAGGATGTGATAGTTACTTTAAAATTACTTTGAACACTTACTCTTATTGATCTCATAGGGCAGAGCTAGCAACAATGAGGTAGAAGTTACAAAGAAGTCAGTTTAAGCTTGGTGGCTAGAAAGAACTTGCTAAAAATCAGGGCTCTCCAAATGTGGACTGGGTGACCTTGCTCTAAAGTACTTATATTCTATTGTGAGTTATGTGTTCACAGATAAATAAATAAATACATACTATATACAAAATGAATACCCCGATATAGGAGGGGCATATTATCAATTTAGGACATCAGGAAAGACCTCCTGAAGAGAAAAATGTCACTTGAATTGAGCCTTAAAGGGACATAAGGGTTCCTGGGACTGGTAGTGAGGACAGATAGCTTTGTTTATGGGGACTAACAAAGAGGCCAGTTTGGTGGGAGCATAGAGTGTGTGAAAGAGAGAGTATTGTTTTTGTCCTGGAGGGATAAGGTGGAGCCAGATTATAACAACTTTAAATGTCAAACAAAAGAGTTTATATTTTACATTGAAGACAATGGGGAGCCACTGAAGCTTCTTAAAGAGAGAATGACAGTGACAGGATCAGACCTGTGCTTTAAAAATATCACATTGGGCCACTGTGGGACACATGAATTGGTGAGGGGAAAGATTTGAAGAAGGAAGACCAGTTAGACCAGTTAGGGTGTTATTACAGTGGTTGAGGTTAGAGGTGGTAAAGGTCTGAATGAGGGTGGTTGGTGATACTCTCAGTGCAGAGAAGGGGAAAGAGATGAAAATTTTTTGTCGAGGTAGAACTGACAGAATTCATTAACTTGTATATGGGGATTGAGAAAAGAAAAAAATGATGACTAATAATAATTAGCATTTATATAGTGTCTGCTATGTGCCAGACACTACATTTAGTGATACTTCACAACAACCCTGGGGAGTAGATGCTGTTATTATACCCATTTTACAGTCAAGGATGGTGAGGCAAACAGAAACACACAGCTAGTAAGTGTCTCAAGCTGGGTTTGAACTCAGGTCTTCCTGACTCCAGAATTATCACTATATTCACTATGCTACCTGTCTGCCTCTAATTACCAAGTTACAGACTGGGGTGATTGGTAGGATCATAGTCCACTTAACCGATGTAAAGATAATAGAAAGTGGAACCATGAGAGAAAAAGACAATGAGTTCTCTTTGGTAGCTGGTGATTTGGGGCTGGTACTTAAGAGAAACTGGGGATAAATACGTAATAATCTATCTACCAGCTCCTCGATAGCGTTTTATATAGAGATAAAATAAACTGGAAAAGGAGAATTATCTGTGTTAAGGCAGTACAAAGGGGACTTGCAAGTGACATTGAGTATTAAGATGCATGCATATTCCCTCTTGGTCCATTTTCTTCAGAATATGAAAGAAGATACCTCTATTACTAGATAGGATGACCAGGGATGCTCTGTCTTTAGGATAAAACCATATTTTTTTTTCCTTTAAATTCTATTTACTTTTAGTTTACAACATTCAGTTCACATGGTTTGGAGTTCCAAATTTTCTTCCCCTCCTTCTCCTCTGCCCTTCCACCCAAGGTAGTATGCAATCCAATATAGGTTCTACATATACATTCACATTAAACATTAGTCAAATTGTAAAGAAGAATTATAACCAAAGGAATGAACCACGAGAAAGAAGTAAAACAAAGCAAAACAAAAGAGAGAGCAAGTAGTTTGTTTTAATTTGCATTATTTTAGATTCTATAATTCTTTCTCTGGATGTGGATAAGCCTTGTCCATCAAGAGTCATTTGGAGTTGTCTTATAACCTTGCATTGCTAAGAAGAGCCCACTCTATCAAAGTTAGTTATCACAAATACAGTGTTTCTGTAATTGTGTACAATGTTCTCCTGGTTCTGCTCTCCTCACCCAGCATCAATTTATATTATATAAGTCTCTCTAGATTATTAAGAAGTCCATCTGCTCATCATTTCTTATAGCACAATAGTGTTCTGTTACATTTCGCATACCACAATTTGTTTAGCCATTCCCCAATTGAAGGAGAATCCAATCCCCTTGATTTCCAGTATTTTGCCACCACAATAAGAGCTGTGATAAATATTTTTTTATGTAGGGGTCTTCCTCCCACTTACATGATCTCTTTGGGATACAACCCTATAAGTGGTATTGCTGGGTCCAAGGGTGTGTACATTTTTATAGCCCTTTGGGCATAATTCCAAATTGGGAGAGCCATATTTATTTTAGTTTCAAGGGGATGGGAGGATTATGAGAGCAAAGGGTCTATTATTATGGACAATTTATTAAAAATAGAATGAGAATTTCATAGGTTACAATAGATGTAGAAAGTGGAAGTTGATAGGGAGTAAGAGTAGGGATGGATTAAACTGGCACTGAGGGATGTATGGAGTGATAGCCAAGAAAGGGACTTTTGATTTAGGTTGTCTTTGAATCCCAAGAATTTGAAATGAAACCATAAGAGTAAGGGATAGGCACTGAAACTGTTCATTTCACAGGTATAGGTAACTTCTCTATTGAGTAAACTCCCTATTTCAATGCAGGTTGGCAACTTCTCTAAACTTGATTGTTTTAGAGAATTGCCTGGAACACTGAGAAGTTAAGTGATTTGCCATTGCCTTTTGAGAAGTAGATTTAGCACAGAGCAGTATATTTTCATGCCTGTATCAGCAAGCACCCTAGCATGCCCAGGGCAGCTGCTAGCACAGGTTCTTAGATCTGCTTTTCTAAAGGAAAGCAACTCAAAATGGGTTAACAATCTTACTTTAATCAATCAAACATATATCATTTACCTAGTTCGGGGGAAAAAGCACCCTGAACTTCAGAGAATGCAAACAGAATACAAGCACAAGTTACAAGCAGACAGAGAAACAGATCAGCAGATGGGCTTCCAACCATCTGACCATTGCATCCATACCTATTTAGTTACCAGAGTGGGAAGCACCAACATCTGGGTTTTTCAAAGCTGGGAAGGGGGGACAAGAGGGGTGGAGCTCAACGGCTTCCCAGAGTCTCATCTGGTCAAATCACACAACTCTTCTCAAAGTGAGCCCCAAAGCAAAACCTCACATCAGCAGTATATATAGTCTTCTCCTGGATAGGAGACTGTCACAGCCCTCTTGACCCACTGCTCAGTCACAAAGTAATAAGGCATGGGCATTCCTGAAGAACAATTCTCCCTCCACAGGCTCCCTGTCACCACATTCAGCCTATTAGGGGTCAGAGTATACTTTCAAATCAGGTAAGGTTCTTAGAGCCACTTAAGCCTGTCAAAGGACCTAGGACAGGGAAGATCTATTCCCATAACAATGCCCTTTACGGTTATGTTGATTTTTTTTTCCCCTGAAAAAGAGGTAGAAAAGAAGAGGGGGAGTATGGGGCTACCAGAAGGACAGATGCCAAGATACCTGAGCTTCCTGCTAGACATCTTGGTAGGATGGTTGGCTGGGATCAAGATGGATCATGGATCAACTGGTTATAGAAGACAGAAGTGCTATTTGACTTAACTCTGAAGTGATTCTGTCTTAATGGTGTCCAAAACTGAGTGGATTAACTCAATTGGTAATGGAGGGAGTCTGGAAATCTGAACAGTAGTGAGAGGTGGGCAACAACACAGATGGTAAAATGTCTGTATTGTTTGAGACCTGCTGTGCTGCTACGTTGGTTGGATGGCATTCCAAATTATGCCCATGAGTAAAACTGTGGTAGGAGGAAGGTGTTTGTAGTGCTGCTTTTTGGGAAGTTCTGTCACTTGAGTTTACTTGGAGTTCTTGCCAAAGATAGCAATAAAAAAGGATGAATCTAAAATTACAGAGCTAATAGGTACAATTAAGTTTAAAAAATAACCTATGGTAAACTTTTTGGGGAGCGTAAGACCTGTATGCTTACCAAATCACAAAGTTCTTAAACAAATTTCTTATCCTATTTTAAAAAAAAAGTAGTTCTAGATATAAATTTGTACTGGCTAGATTTGGGAGAAAAAAAAACAACCCAGTATTTCTATGACTGAGATATCCTAGGAAATATGTCAGATTGTATAAATTCACTTAATGAAGCTATAAATATAAATTAAATGGTTACATTCTAATATTTTTTGGTAGTAGTTCTTAAGAAAATGTTATGGGATAATGAAAAGAGCTCTATTTTAAGTCAGGAGACTTAATTCAGAGTCTGCTTTGTCCACCTAGAACCTTTGTAATCCTGGACATTCAGTCACTTGATCAATGAGTCTACTCTCTTGTGAAGCACCATGGAGATGATAAAATAAAAAATTAAATAGTTCCTCCTTTCATGAAGCTTATGTTGTATTTCCAGGCCACTTGTGGTATAGAGTTTTGGTTTACTTATCTGCAAAATTGACGTAATAATGCCTTTAATACCTACCTTTTGGTATTGTTGTGAACTTGAAATGAAGTGATGAATGTAAAAACATTAAAGCATTATATAAAGGCTAGCTATTTTTACTTTGAAGTTCATTTTAGTTAGCTTTTATTTAGCATTTAATTTATGTAGAAATGATCATTGAATCCATAGGGAGTAGACAAAACCCTCAAGGGAGGGTTAGTAGAAAAAAAAAGTTCTGAAAAAAGTCTTTGGGTGATACACATGTTTAGGGAGCAGAGGGGTGAATAATGACCCAGAACAGGATTTTGAGATGGAGTTGTCAGATATAAAGGAGAGAAGATTGTCTCACAGAAGGCAAGAGAAGAGAGCATCCAGGAAGAAGAAAAGTCTGCGGTGTCAGAAACTGAACACAATGTCAAGGAAGGTAAGCATGGAGTAAAAGTCATTGGATTTAACAGTTGAGGTGATTGATAACCTTTGATAGAACAGTTTCAGTAGATAGTGGGGTTAGAAGCTGCATTTTAAGAGACTGGGGTGAGTTGGGGGGGCTAGGAGGGAAGAATTCTGGGAGCCAAGACTAAGTAAATTGCTGGAACTCTCATTCACCTTCAAACATAAATAATAGTGCCCCCAAACAAATCTGGAACAGCAGAACCACCAAAAAGATGGGGGTAAAAAGGTCTTGTAACCCAGGAAACTTGGAAGATCAGCAAGAAAGCTCTGTCTCAGGTGAAAGAGAAGCACATTCTAGGACAGGAAGTGTCGCAGGAAACCAGTAGCAAGTACCACCTTAGCAGGCCAGTGGGAGATCTGAGCTCCAGTGTGGTGGAGTAGGCAAACACTAACACTAGGACATGGCTTCATCCTCCCCCATTCATGAAAGAGCTCAAAAGGAAGCTTAAAAATCATATAAGAGAGACAGAAGAAAAATGAGAAAAGAAATGACAATGATACAAGAGAATTATGAAAAAAAGAGTCAATAGTCTGGAAAACCGCTTAAAAAGTAGACTTGGCCAAATGGAAAAGGAGATACAGAAATCCACTGAAGAAAATGCCTTTTTTAGAGTACAGTTTGCCAAGTGGAAAAGAAAGTACAAAAACTAATTGAAGAAAACAAAACCTTAGAAGTGGAAACTAATGATGCTATGAGATGTTGGAAATCAATCAAACAAATTCAAAAGAATGAAAAATGGAAGAAAATGTAAAATACCTTGTGGGAAAAACAACTGACCCAGAAAATACAGCAGGAGAGACAATATCAGAATCATTGGAGGACCTAAAAGACATAATCAAAAAAGGAGGACCTGGACAACATCTCTCAAGAATTTATCAAGGAAAACTGGCCTGATATCCTGGAACTAGAGGGCAAAATAAACATTGAAAGAATCCACCTATTATGTCAGGAAACAGGTTCCAAAATTCCAAGGAATATTATAGTCAAATTTTAGAACTATCAGCTCGGGGAAAAAATACTACAAGTGGCCAGAAAGAAACAATAAGAAACAATTCAAATTGTCAGGGAATCACAATCAGGATCACACAGGACTTGACAGCAGCAACATTAAAGGAGAGTCATGGAACATGATATTCTGGAAGTCAAAGGATCTAGGACTACAACCAGGAATCACTTACCTGATGAAATTAAGCTTAATACATCAAGGGAAAAAATGCTCATTCAATAAAATAGGATTTTAAGCTTTCATAAGGAGAAAATCAGAACTAAACCAAAAATTTGACCTTTCATATCAAGACCCAGAGAGAAGCAAAAGCAGGTAAAAAGGGAAAAGAAAATATAAGGGATTCAATAGAACTAAACTATTTATATCACTCCATGGAAAGATGATACTTGTATTTTTTTTTTTTTTTGCTTTTTGGAGGGCCAATTGGGGTTAAGTGACATGCCCAAAGTGACACAGCTAGTAAGTGTGTCAAATGTCTGAGGCTGGATTTGAACTCAGGTCCTCCTGACTCCAGGGCTGGTGCTCTATTCACTGCACCACCTAGCTGCCCTCATACTTGTAATTCTTAAAAATTGTATCACTGATAACATAGTTAGAAAGAATATACCTAGAGGTTATGGATACAGGGTGAATTTGAGGGAATGACAAAATAATTAAGGGATGAGAAAGAGGAGTACACTGGGTGCAGGAGGAAGAGAGAGGTAGAAATGGGGTAAATTATTTCACATGAAGAGGCACAAAAGACCTATTGCAGTGGAAGGGAAGATGGGAGAGTGGATGATAAGCATCACTTGAAACTTATTCTCATCAGTATTGGCTCAAAGAGAGAATCATATACACAATCAGTTGAATGTAGAAATCTTATCTCATCAGACAGAGAAGTAGTAGGAGGGGAGGAGATCAAGTAAAGGGAGGGATGTGGGGACTGACAGAAGGAAGGTTAGATTAGGAGAGGTGGTAGACAGAAGCAAAACACTTGTGAGGAGGAAAAGGGTGAAAGCAGGGAGAGGACAAACAGGAGGAAGAATAGGATGGAGGAAAATACATAGTTAGTAAACATAACTGTGAATGGAATGAACTTCGCCATAAAATAAAAATGGATAGTGGAGTGGATCAAAAACCAGAATTCTGCAATATGTTGTTTTCAGGAAACACTTGAAGCAGAGAGATGCACACAGGGTAAAGGCAAGGAACTGGAACAGGATCTGTTATGCTTTAGTTGAAGTAAAAAAAAAGCAGGTGTAGCAATCTTTATCTCAATCAAAAATAAACTTAATTTAAAGAGATAAAAAAGGAAACTACATCTTGCTAAAAGGTACCACAGACAGTGCAGCAATATCAGTACTAAACATATATGTGCCAAGTGACATAGCAACCAAATTGTAAAAGGAGAATTTAAATGAATTACAGGAAGAAATAGCAAAACCATACTAGTAGGGTTCCTGTCCCCTCTCAGTACTTGATAAATTCCAAACAAAAAAATAAACAAGAAAGAAACTAAGGAGATAAATAAGATATTAAAAAAGTTAAATTTGACAGACTTTGGCATGATTTAGACAAAAGTGGTGGCATCATAAGCAAGTTAGAAGAGCAAGGAATAGTCTACCTGTCAGATCTATGGGGAGGGGAAGAATTCATGACTAAACAAGAGATAGAGAGCAATACAGATTTTAATCACATAGACCACAATGTAACATTTCTGAAAAATGGATGATTTAGTCTACTAATTAAATTATCTGGAGTCTAACGTTGTATCTGGAATTTGGAGGATTTCAGTAATAATAGCAGTTCTATACCTTCATTTCCATTTTAATAAATGATAATAAAACCCTTTTAAACTTCCTAACACCAAATGTCTTGAGATAAAATCCTCAAGAATCCCCAAGCATATTGCAAAAGGCCATTACAGATTAGTTCTACTCCAGATTAAAGTGACTGTCATCCTCCCCAGGAGTTATTTCAAACTTTTCCTCTTTGAAAACCCTCTATGATGATGCCGCATAATCCCCTTCCTCCTCAGCATATCTTTTGCTTTATTGTGGAAATTAAGCCCAGCTCCCCTATACTCCTTCTCTTCCCCTACTTGCAATACTTCAAAACTTCTCTGTCTCTTCACCACTTCTCTCTTCCTTTGCCCTCTGAGATCCACAGAGTGATGTCCAAGTTATCCTCTCTTACTTGTCCCCTTTATGTACATTCCATTTTATCTTATCTTCAGCTATTCATATCTGTCCTCACTTTCAGTCTCTCCCTAAACATTGTCTCCTTCCCCTTGCCCAGTTCGAATGCATCCTTGAAAAAAAAAATCTTCACTTGATTATGACATGTATTTGTTTCATTGTCAATGTCCTAGGAAGATTCATCTCTAGTTACCTCTATTTCCTTACTACCTCCTCATTTCTCAGTCTTTTTTTAAAATTAGTACATGTGATAAGGTATTGGATTGATATGGCAGATTTCAGAACTATTTTATCTTCCTCAATGTAAATATTTCAAGATATTTTAAATTTTAATTTATAAAATTCTGAATTTAAATGTCAACAAAGAACATTTTCATGAATATATGAACAAAAGAATACAAAAAGAATTTTATTTGAAATTGTCAGGCTCCATTTTTTATTACTTGGCCTTTAAAAAATCATGCATGCAGTAAATTAGACATACTACTTCAGAGCTGTTGTATCCTGCTTCTCTTTTCTTCTTTCTGAATTGCCTTCTGTTCTCTAATATGCATTTTAAAAAAAGGGTTTTTATGACTCTCTTATTTTTGGTATCACAGTTACTAATTCTCTCCTGCTCCCCTCAGCTGAGAGAAAGAAAGAAAGAGACCTTTCTAACCTATACTTAGAGTCAAGCAAAAGGAATCCACATAGTAGCCATGTCTGTAAGTGTACATCTCTGTACTTTATGTCCATCACCTTTCTATCTGGAGGCGAGTAACGCTTTTATTTCATACATCAGATTTAAGAAGCTTGTTTGCTTGCAGCTTTTCCCTCCCCCCATATTATTTTCCCATTTAGTACCCGTCATCCCTGCAGTACCACTTGTTTCCCTGTATAGTTTGATGTAGTTCTATAATAAACTCATTTTGTACACATGTACATACAACCTTCTGTTTTCCATTTTAGATAAGAGTGAAATTCATATAATGCACACTATCCCACCCTATAATCTGTCTTTTGTATATTTTCACTTCACATATGAGAAATAACAAGTTCTACCTCTCCTTCCTTTCTACTTAAGTGCATTCTTTTACAGTTCTTCAAGCACTAGGAAGAGAACTGATTCACCCACATGTCCTCTGTTTTTCTTCAGAGATACTTCTTTCCCTATTAGAATGTCAGCATTACACCCATAAAACTCCTTCCAGTTGCTCAAATACATTTACCTTTCTGGGTTTTTCTGGACCACCCTTCCTATTAAACTCTGATCTTTTCATTAGAAATGTTTGCCAGCCCTCTTATTCATTTAAAGATCTTTCCCCTACTTCCCCCTTGTAGGGTTATACTCAGCTTTGTAGGATAAATTATTTTTTGTAAATCTTTCACTTTTTGGAATATTTTATTCAAATATATCTCTCTTTTAAGAATAATGTACCAGTACTTGACTTGCTTCTTTTTGGATACTTGTCATATTTTTTCTTTGAGGTGGGAGCTCTGGATTTTGGCTCTATATTCTTGAGACTTTTCCTTCCTGTTGGGCCAATTGTAAATTCTGTCTTCACTATGCACCCTGTTTCTAATAGATATGAGCAGCATTCGCTTATGATTTCTTAAAATAGTGCTTTTGGGAGGGGTGGTGGTGTATGAGACAACCTCCAAGGTCTTAGCTTACAATCTCTGATCTAAGATAGACCTTTTTAGAACTCAGCAGACCATGGTGAGCCTATTTGATGGAACATAATGCATACTGTATTTTGAAGGTTAAAAAAAAAGCTTGTTACAAAATGGTGGGACTATCAGCGAACATTGAATATTTGTCTTTAGACTAAGGCTTTCTTTTTTCCTTTCCCTTTCCCTTCTCCTCTTCCCACTATTTCATGAAAGAAGCATTTTCATTACCAAATCTATATAAAACATTCATCATTGTATTAACATGAGTTCTCTGTAATAATTATTATACATTGTTGTTTGCGAGACTTCCTAGTTGTTTGTCTTTATAGGGTGGTCTTTATTGGATTGAAGAGGATGTGAGTGGGAGAGGTAAGGTTTAAGAAGACTATCTAGGCTGGAGGGGCCAGGGTGTGAAAGACTTTGAATGTCAAACAAATGATTTTATAGTTGATCCTAAAAGTCATAGAGATTTATTGAATTTGGAGTTGTGGAATGCATGGTATGACTTTTGCTTTAGGAAATTTAATTTGACAGCTAAATGGAGGATGGACTGGATTGAGGAGAGAATTGAAACAGGGAGACCAACTGTCAGATTGTAGCAGTAGTCTGGGTGTGAAGTATTGAAGACCTACACCAGGGTGGTGGTTGTGTGTCAGGAGAAAAGGGGGCATAAAATCAATATGACTTGGCAACAGTTTGACTATGGAGGGGTGACGATCATGACATTTATTAAGTATGCCAAGCACTGTGCTAGGTGCTGGGGATAGAAAAACAAAACAAAATGTCCCACTCCCAACAAGTTTATATTCTAACCTGGAGGGAAGTGTGAATATTTTATCCATGACATATGTACAAAGCAGACCTAAGGTAACATTTGTAGGGGAGATAACAGCTTGGTGGACCCCCAGAAATTGGCATTTGAGCTCGTAGGGTAAATCAGGCAAAGCAGATATACAAAGGCACACAAATGAGAGCTGGAATGTCTTGTGTGCAGAATGACAAGAACACCAAATGACTAGACTATAGATTGTGTGGAATAGAGTAAATGTATAGTAGAAGGCAGGAAAGGTTAGAAAGGGACAGTTGGTGAAGAGCTTCACAATTCAAACAGAAGTGTTTATATTTTATGCTAGAAGTAATCATTTGGGTAGTGGGACTGCATGGCCAGATATGTGTTTTGGGAAAATAACTTTAGAAAAGAGAAGAGATTTTAAAAGAGTTGCTTTTGTGAGTAGGCTAGAGAATAAATTAGGGAGGAGTAAAAGGATGACTTATTGCAGTGAAAGTGCCATTGAGATTAGGTGATAGAAATTTGTGGTGGGTTTAGGCAGCATAGTTGTATGACTTCTGGATTTGGTGGGATGGTAGGTTGGCATTTGACAAAGAGTTTAAGAGAGAGAGAGGGAGAGGGAGAAGGAGAGGGGGGGGGGAGAGAGAGAGAGAGAGAGAGAGAGAGAGAGAGAGAGAGAGAGAGAGAGAGAGCGAGCGAGCGAGCTTGTAGGGTAAATCAGGCAAAGCAGATATACAAAGGCACACAAATGAGAGAGGGAGAGAGAGAGAGAAACTTGAAGATAGAGGATAGTGTAGATGAGAATTTATGAATTAAATGGTAGAAATTGGGAAAGGAGGAGAGTAGCTAGAAATGGGATATTGGCATAGAAAAGTATTGAGAGATGGAGAGATTGGATGTTAGGTTGGGAATGAGGAATAGATATTTAAGGATTAGAAAAGCTGGGGTGATAAAAGGATAATGTAATTGTAGAGTTAACTAGTTTTGGAAATGGAGATCAAGTGTGGTTATCTTTCTATGTGGCTGAAGTGGAATTGGAGTTCAGTCCTGCAAGTTGAAAAGACTGAGGAACTGGGAGCGGACATTTACATATGTACTGCTAGCTTTGATAGTAAGATAAGAGAAAAACATTCCTAGTATAAAGGCACCAAAGACTGGCAAAGAGAAGACAAATTATCCTTAAATACTGTATTTTGGTAATATTATTTATTTAAATTACATAATTAAATTAATTTAAATTAATTTATTATACATAATATAATATAATATAATATATATAGTTTAAATTAAATAATTAAATTAAATAGTTATCTCTTTCACATTGTGACTTTCTCCATCATGGATTCAGTATATTGTGGTTTGGCATAGGAAATTAAATGGAAATTTTGGGAGAGTTTTGCAGAAGCTGCAAATGACACAGAAAAAAATTTTAGAAACTCAGAAATTCATAAAATGTATGTATAGTACTGTAAACACCCCATAAAAGAAAAAAAAAAGCCCAGACTTTCAGTAAGAAGGGAGAGCCAAAAATTTTCATGTAGGTTTTCCAGGTTGGGGAGTACAGTGCTCCTAACTGCCCCCCCTCTCCCCAACCTGTGATATGGAAGGGCTAACTGTACAAATGATGATTTCCTTAGAAACCTCAGGGAATCAAGAGAAGAAATCAGAGAAGAAACCAAACAAAGCCTTCAGTAGCTTTAGTAAAGTAGCGGAATAAAACCACAAATTTAAAACAAAACCTTTTTACATTTCTCTATAATACTAACATAAAACTAGAAGAAACATCAGAGAATTCCATGGAAAACAGTTATAAAGCTTTTAAAATTTGTAGGAGTTAAACTACCAAGAAACTCAGCCCTTATATGTTTAGTATTGTTTTGTAGACCTCCTTGGCAGTCTGATGAAGCCTTGGGGACCTTTTTCAGAATGATGTTTTTAAATACATAAAATAAAATGTACGTGTTTATGAAAAAAATTATATTAAAGACTGCTTTCAAAATATTTAAAAAGTTGTTCATGGATCCCAGATTAAGAACCCCTCTACTTTATAGAAATAAGGAAGATTTAAGCAATTAGAGACAACCACTCATGTTTGAGTGATATAATAAAAATGCTGACTACTTAAATTAATCTATAAATTTAGTTAAACTCCTAATGGATTATGTATAAAACTATAGAAAATAATTTTTTAATAAAACATTTATTTGGAGGAAGGAAACTATTTTTGCCAAAGGGAAATAACAATGTAAGGTATGAATGAAAGCATAATATTTCTGTATAATCTCAGTCATCAATCAAAACTGATTTACAAATAGAAAGTTAGAATAGTGTGATGGGCCAAGAGCTAGTATTTATACAGTGCTTTAAGGCAGTCGTTCTCAACCTTCCTAATGCCACGATCCTTTAATACAGTTCCTCATGTTGTGGTGACCCTCAATCATAAAATTATTTTTGTTGCTGCTTCATAACTGTAATTTTGCTACTTTTATGAATCATAATGCAAATCTCTGATATGCAGGGTATATTTTCATTGTTACAAATTGAACATAACCCACAGGTTGAGAACTGCGGCTTTAAGGTTTTCAAAGTGCTTTACAGATACCTCATTTTATCCTCACAATGATTCTCTGAGGTGTAAATGCAATTATTCTTCCCATTTTAGAGATCAGGAAACTGAGACAAACAGGTTAAGGGTTATACAATAGTAAGTGCATGAAGTGAGATGTGACTTAAGATCTTGCTGACTAGGTTAATCTTTCAGCAAACACCTATGACCATAAGTGATCCATTGCTTGACAAGGCTTAGGGATGACAAAAGTACAGTGTTTTAATTGTCAGATTTAATGGCCTTGTCCCAGCCTTGGCTTCCTTGACTTCTCTGCAGCGTTTTCTGCTGTTGAGAGCTGCCCAGCAGTCCTGAATGCATTCTCCACTCTGGGTTATTTTCTAGCCTCCCGCACTTGGGCTTTCCTCCAAACTGTAGGGCCACACAGCAGATTTCCTTTGCCTGGATCCTCATCTGCATCATGCCAGCCAACTGTGGGTTTACTGCTGGGCTCTATCCTGGGGCCTCTTTTTTTTCTCTCTATACTTTTACCTTGTAACTATAGCAATCCTCATGGGTTTGTTTATCATCTCAATGTAAATGATTATCAGATCTCTGTATCTAATTATCCTCTCAGCTGTGGTCATGAGGGAGGGAAGAGGTATCACTTGGATTTTTGAGCTACATTTCTTGTACATCCAAAACAATTCATTACCTTTTCCTCAAGATCTACTGCTTTTCTAAACTTCCTTATTGCTATTGAAGGCAATGTCATGTTTCCCATAACCCAGCTTCACAACCTTGGTGTCATCCTCAGCTCCTCACTCTAACCTCACAAAGTTATCAAAAATTGTCATTTTTGTTTTCACAGTTTGTCATCCCCTTCTCTTTACTCATAGAGTTATCATCCTAATTCAGGCCCTCATTACCTTGTGCCTTGCATTGCTTTGGGCAAAGCACCCACAGGCAAGGTTATGATACCCTGTGTGGACAGAAGAGGAAGGAAAAAAGGAAAGGAAAGGAATGGAACAGAAAGGAGACCTGGGAAAGATTAAAAAGGTCTTGGGCTGCATCCGGAACCTTCTCTAATCATCCTGATCTTGCCACTGGACCCAGATGGCTCTAGAGGAGGAAGTGAGGCTAGTGACTTTGCACAACCCTCCCTCACTTAAATCCAATTCACTTGAAAGTCTTGGCATCACCTTCCTAACGTCATGGTCTTCTTCAGGAATGAAAGACAGCACAGCTAGGTGGCACAGTGAAGTACAGTGAAGAATACAGGCCCTGGAGTCAAGAAGACATGAGTTCAAATCCGGCTCTGGGGGCACCTGACCCTTAACTAGCTGTGTGACCTTGGGCAGGTCACTTAACCTCAATTGCCTTGTGCTCCCCTCTCCAAAAAAAAAACAACGAAGGACAAACAAACAACTTGTACCTTGACTGTTGAAGTAGCCATAAAAATTACATGTCTCAAGTCTATCCCTACTCTTAATCTATCCTACATGTAGTTACCAAAATAATTTTCTTAAGTTACAGTTTATACCATGTTATACATGTTATATTTGCTTTGTTATATCATATTATATTTGCCGCACCAGTCTGTACTCCCAAGTCAATAAAACAACAGTATTTAGGATCAATAGAAAATCTTCCATTTGACTTTTAAAGCTTTTTTAACTAGACCTTTGCTACTTTTGCATCCTTATTACACATTACTCCTTTCTCTACAACACAACTCTTCTGACCTGTTTGGTGTTATTGTACTGGCTGTTTCTCACGTATGGAATGCTCTCCTTTCTTACTGTCTCTTCTTAGAATCTTTGGTTTCCTTCAAGACTCAGGATAAGTACTTCCTTCTCTATGAGGTGTTTCCTTATCCTGCCAGTTGCTAGGCAGGATGTCTCCCCCTTCCTCCCTACCTTGTATATATTGTGAGTGTAGAAACACATACTTATGTTTGCATATGTCTTCCCTTTCTGACTGTAAGTTCCTGTTATTTTCTTTCTATTTTTAAAGCATCTAACAATAGTGCCAGATATATAGTAGAAACTTAATAATGCTGTTTTATTGATTTAAGGGAGATTCCATATTTGAAAATAATTGCTGGAAAATTTGGAAAGCAACTTGGGTTAAAAAGAAAGATTTAGATTAGTGCCTTATACCAGAATATAATGACCAGTAATATAACCAAATATAATATTGAAAGACAACAAACTCACTTAATTGTAATGACCAGTCTGTCTTGAGAATCTGGCGGTGAAGTGTGACTTCTTCCTTTCATATATTGTTTCATTTTGTTTCATTGTTTTTGTTTTTAGACAGTTGAATAGTAATGGTGAGATAATGGGAAATGACAGTGGTAAAAAAAAAAAACCAGAAGACATAAATAAGACCACAAGCTTAAATATTTGTAACAAAGAAACAGTAGAAGCTTTTCAATAAAATCAGAGGTAAAACAGTTGCCCACTGTCTTCATTTTCTTTGACATATTACTAGTAAAAGCAACTGTAGATAATTTTAAAAAATTGAGTGAACAAACATAGGTAGAGTGACTAAAATAATCTGTTTGAGATGACATCTTAGTTTATACCAAGAGCTTTTGAGAATTGATGAAAACTTGAGATGACAGAAAGCTTCAGTAAATACACACAGTACAAATGAATCCAGAAACATCATTAGTATTTATGTATTTTATACTCCCAAACCCAGGAGTTAAAGATAGAAGAGAAATTCCTTTGTTAGTAACAATATTCATTAAAAAATGAGTCCTAAATAATTGTGGAGAGAATAAAAATTCTTGTCCAGGCTGTACCATTGTAGTATAAATCATAATATTCTCAAATTGCCATATAGGTTATTGCTTTGCCCATTAAATTGCCCAAAGGATACTTCCCTAGAATCACAGAAAATTAGCCTTTATGGTCATGAAAGTTATTAAGAGATATAATGGAAAAAGTAGGAAGAAATCATCATTGAAAGAAAAGTTACTAAATTTTTTTTGTTGCCCTTTTACTTAGAGATTTCTTCATAACAAGAAAAGACCCCAATTAGCCTAAGTACAATATATTTATTAATCTGGGAATACTTAAATTATGGTATATAAATGTAATAAAATATTGCTATGCCATAACAAATGAAGACTGATTTCAGAGAATCATGGAAAGACGTGAACATTTTTTTATTTTTGCATTTATTATCTCCTTTCTTGATTTCTTCTTTGTCCCATACTGAACAATTTATTTTTTAGAGAGAGGGAAAAGAAAATCTCTATAAATATGTGTAGTCCAGCAAAACAAATCTCACATTGACTCTTTCCAACAGTATATGTCTCATTGTGCATTTTAAGTTCATCATCTCGGTGGCAGAAAGTAGGCAGTATGTTTAGTCTTCCTTTCTCAGGACTTGCAGTTTGTCATTGCATTGGTCAGTTGTAAAATCTTTTAGTTGCTTTTTAAAAGAGTTTTTGTCACTGTGTAAATTGTTCTCCTAGTTCTGTTTATTTCACTTTGTACTAGTTTATAGAGATCTTCCTAGTTTCAATCCCCAAACTTTCTAGTTTGTCATTTCTTATGCACAATAATATTCTTTTATAATCATGTACTATAAGTTGTTTAGTTATTCCCCAGTAGGCAGACACCCCCTTAAGTTTCCAGTTTTGGCTACTAAGGAAAGAGTTGCAGTCAATGTTTCTGTATATATGAGTCCTTTTTCTTTTCTTTGATCTCCTTAAAAAAAAAAGATTATTGACAAATTTTATTTTTATATTACACTCATTTCTGGATTACCCCCAACTCCACTAGAGCTCTCTTGTAACAAAGAATAACAAATAAAACATAACAACAGTGTGATCCCATCTGAAGTACATGCAGCATTCCGCATCTATAGCATTCCTCTCAACCTCTTTGTTTTTAGAGTCTTTTTAAAAAAATGAACAGAAATCAGTTTTCTTTCCTTCTCACCCCTGTACCTCTTTGGAAAACGAAACAACAACAAAAAATCCTTTTAATAAATCTGCTTCAGTCAAGAAAAACAAATTAACATCATTGACTGTCTCTGTCTCTCTCTGTCTCTGTCTCTGTCTCTCTATGTGTATGTGTGTGTGTGTGTGTGTGTGTATATATATATATATATATATATATATATGTAAATAATTCTGCACCATGAATCAGTCACCTCTGTCAAGAGGTAGATAATATATTTCTTTATATCTCTTCTAGAATCATGAACAGTTGCTGTATTGATCTCTTTGGGTTATAGGTGTGGTAAAACTTTATGAAATGTTTCAAACTGAAATTAGGGATAGATAAATATTTTGCACAGTCACTATAACAGTACAATTAAAATGCTCCCTAGTACTGTCCAAGTTAAAGAATACATATATTTTCTGTTAATAATGTGTTTTTGAAAAACCTTTTTCTCTTTGGAAGCATATTCTCTCAAAAGAGGTTAGTGGTATGGTAGCCTAGTTGCTGTGAACAGACTTAAATCTTACCAGTGAAGAATTACCTGTAAGAAATGGCATAAAGGATAATATTGGAGATGTATCATCAAAAAAGTAAGAGATGGACAAGTTACTGTAGCAGTAGCAGAGGATACTTAAGGGCTTTATTAGTATATATGCATCAAGAATTCCAGGGCAAAGGTTCTAGCACATTGAGTATTTAATGGTAATGGATTGATGAGTAGACACAGACAGAAGTGTCACAGAATCCTTTGGATTACAGTCTGCACTTTTGAGGGGTATTTGTATTGATATGTGTGTGTATGTGTCTACACATACACATTCCTATATCTATAGCTATATATCTATATACCTTTACCTATACCTATACCTATACTTATACATATACATGTAGCCGTTGTGAGTGAAAAAAAGATTAAGAAGCTCTGCTTTAAAGAAGTATCGTAATCACCTTATTCTAGATACCATCCAGGTTATTTTTGTCTGTCAAAAGCTAGAATACAGTTAACTTCCTCTGGGATCTGACCAGGGTAAAATCAAGGCATCTTTGACTTTTTTCAGCATATCATACAGTGACTACCTGGAAACAAGCTTGTTTGGGGATTGTTATCAAACAGGCCAGGCACATTGCTCAGTTATATCATTGATCACCATCAGTGAAAAACATCGAGTGAGGGGCAGCTAGTTGGCACAGTGAATAGAGTGCCGACCTTGGAGCAGGAAGACCTGAGTTCAAATACGACCTCAGACACTTGACACACTTGCTAGCCATGTGATCTTGCCTTGCCTTCCCCCTCCAGAAAAAAAAAATTAATAAGCCATTGAGTGAGTTGGTAAGGGCTGTATGAAGTAAAATAAATGATTTTCTTTTGCATTTCATTGAAATACAAGATGAATGGAATAGCAAAGTGACAAAGAGCAGCATATTAGTCTTTAATAAAAGCAAACATTACCAAGGAAAATATGCTATTAGAAACTAATAGTCTGGTTTGTAGATAATTTTGTAGTATTTTTGAAAACAGGTGTATTTTATCTGTCTTCTATATGCAGACTATGTAAATTAAAATAATTTTGATGATCAAGTTAGTTGGAGATTAGGGATTTATGTTCTTCATCAGATAACTAGCCTTAAAAATTCCACAGAGAGTCTAATCCTGTTTTCTTGTGCCTGTATGTCTGTGTGTGTGTGTGTGTGTGTGTGTGTGCACATGCCTGCTGAGATGGAACTTTCTTGGCAGCTAAGATAGAGCAACTCTTACTACAAGATCTTGTTGAACAGGAGGAAGCATAAGAGTAAAATGATTAACCCTAGTATGTAAATTAAGTGAGAGGAACCGACCACCTCCATCTCTTGCTGATATCATTATTATTTGACAGAATTGCTAGCAGTTGCAGGCATATAACCCTGACCTATGGTTTTATTGCATCAGGGAAAATTGGATTTAGATCCTAAGAAAACATTTTAATAAAAAATTGGAACCCACACAGTTTTGGATTTACCTAAAAGTTAAAAAAACATTTGTCATGTTGAATTTGAAAAATAAGATAGAATTTCTTCTGATACACAGTATAATTATATAAACTTATTTTTTACTTCTAATTTCTTTATATTCTGTCTCTAAAGGATACTTGAGAAAAGTAAATTGCCAGGTAATACACACAATGCCAAACTGAATTGGCAGACTTTTTTTTTTTAATTTGGGACTACTCTGTATCAATGAGATCACTTGCTAATTAGCCAAATCTTGATTAAGCTTGAGAGAAAATATTCAAGACCAGGTTTTTTCCAAATTCTTTGACTGGTAGCTTGTATTGCCCGTCAGGTAACAAAAGAGACTGGGATGAGGACTGGACCTGTGATTTAATTGCTATAGGGAGCTACCAGATGAGGAACTTCTACCATTGTAGGCTAACACCCTTCTCTATAATTTTTAGTATTAAAGAGTTATGTAGAGTATTAAGAGGTTAAGTTACTTAATTAGGGTCACAGGTATATTTATAACAATATAGACCCATTTTTACTTGAAATTTCTTTATACTGTATCTTTAAAGAGTCCTTGCATAAAGTAAATGACCAGAATTGCATTTTGCTAGCAGATGTTACAGTTTTACTAATCTGAAGCTTATCTAGACAGAGTTGATTCTCCACACTCTCTTGCTTAACTGCATCTCTCATGTTCTAAAAATAAGAGCCTAAAAATTATGCATGTACAATACTGAAATTACTGTCTACCTTATTTCAGCTTCTTTGCCTTTAGCTTTCTCATTTGTAAAATGATGGTTCTAGATGATTTCTGAATTGCTTTCCATCTTTGACATTCTATATTTACTAATTTTTCTAGCAGACCTTGCATTCAGTCACATGATGTAGGAGTTATTTAAACTTTCTTTAATTTCCTCTGCCATATTTATCCAATTATTTGTATGTGATACTGCCTTCTTTCATCTTCTAGAATCAATACCATGGAATTAATTGATATTTCACTCAAATATTATTGATTGCAGCACTGTTCTCAGAACTTCCTTACCTGCAGATTTAAAAAATCTCATTCTTGATGCTACATCTAAAGCAGTATTTCAAAACTGCTTCCATTTCATCTTTCCAAACTTTCTCAAAACCCTCTACAATATCTTTCACAAAAATAATATATAAAAGTCTTACAATGGACTTCAGAATCTTTAATTCCATTACAAGCTGCATTGTTTAACTTTTCTCTAGACAGATAGTATCATTTTCTTTGTACATTGTAGATAAGTTAATTCTCTCCTATTTTTCCTAGATTTTGTTTTTCCTAGATTCAACTCTAAGCCATTATTGATGGTTCCTTTGTGTATGGATCAGCTCCTGCCCCCTTTCCCCCCATTCTGTCACTCAGAATTCATCTGATGACTCATCTCCTGAAATTCTTGGGTAAATGGGGAGGTATTGGATTATTCTACTCCTCCTGGAATATGTACAAATGCCTATTCTTAGAACTGTGCATTCATTTAACCATTGTGAAGGATTTATTTTCTTTCTTGTCCTGTTAAAGATTGTAAGCCTCCTGAGGCAGGAATTAGATTTTCTGGTTGTTTTATACCTCTTTTCTTCAAGGTACTAAATATGCTCTAGGCATTCGTTGTAGATTGAATTGAATGAACTTCCCAGGCTAATGACTTTATTTTCCTTTATAGTACTTTTTTTTTCTTCTGTAAAGAAAATGTGTTTGAAAGGAACCCTTTATTTTGTTTCTTCTAGTTCACAATTGGACACTTGAAGACACTCTTCAGTGGCTGATAGAATTTGTTGAACTTCCTCAGTATGAGAAGAATTTTAGGGATAACAACGTCAAAGGAACAACCCTTCCCAGGTGATTCCTTCTTTATTTTTTTAAGTCTTTTTATTTTTATTTTTAAGTTAAAAAGGATCTATTGAAAATGTCTTTGTTAGTGTGGAAACTGTGTGACTATTGTGGATTCAAATGAAAACGTAAACTCTCCAGAGACATATTTTAAAGAGCTATCATACATTTCTACTAATAAATATTTGAGATAAATGTAGATATTTCATTGATGAAATAATGGTTGGTTCCCAGTTTGTAGGCAACCATATTAAGACCATCTCTGTGTATAGGAAACATGCTGGTAAGAGAGGAACATGCTTCCTGTCCTCAGAGTTTGACAGGAGAAGCAGTCACTTTTTTTTTTACCTTGTATGAGGTAGCCAGCTTTTGGTGGCCGCAGCTACTTTGAGGAGGGGCCTGTGTATTATTATCACTATTGAATTCTGAGTCCCTTTGTCCTTAATACTATGTGGCCAGTGCAACTGTAGTGGGGTACACGAAGTATTTTAGAAGGAGCGTGTAGAGCAGTAGGATCTTTCTACCGCCCTACAATAAGCCATATATGGATCATTTGAAGGAAATGAGACTTTTTGGTGTGTGGACTTCTGTATCCTACCCTGTTCCAACAGAAGCATAAAAATTAGAATATTTTCTTCTGGTTCAGTGATTTAAAGTTTGAAATTATCTTTCAGACATTCTCCAAACTGAACAGAATCCTCTAGGTATCATCTGTCTGACCAGGGTAGAGTACGCTGGGACTTTTCTTCCCTTAGTCATAGACTACTTTAAATGAGGCCTTGTGTTGCACTTTCTTGGCTGCTATATGACACTATTGATGCACATTCAACTGGAGTCTCCTAAAATTGCCAGATCTTTGAGAGAAAGAATCTATTCTTTAGCTAGACCCTTCCACATTATGTACTTGTGAAGGAGATTAAAATCCTAGTGTAAATCTTTACATTTATCTTTATTAAATTTTATATGGTTGGTCCCAGCCTTGCTAGGATTTTGTTATGATGCTTGTTAGGGTATACTAACTATATATCACTTTGCCTAATAGCTTGCAAAAAGTTTTAAGTGAAATATTAGCTAAGTGACTACAGTAGTGTCCAAAAATTAATTCACTTACAACCATGTAGGATTTATACTTGGGATATAGGAACGATTCAGTATTAGGAAAATAATAGCACAGTTACATCTGTAGACAAAAAAACACCTTTGACAGTGCAGCTCTCATTTCTGTTAATCCTAAAAACCTTGGACATGGATGAACCCTTCTTTAATGTGATCCCAACAATATCTTGAATAATAGGAGGTAGCATTATTTGCAGTGGAGGAGCACTGGGAGTTTTCTTGGTCTCTTTTACTGAAACATCTTTCATGTCAAATCACCAACGGTGGATGTTTATCAAAACTCTGAGGCCATATCTTTTCTCTCTAAATTAATTGGATGACCAATATCCGTTTCCATAGGCTTACTTACCTCTGTGCAGATAATTTCCCTGTCCATATATCCAATTTCAGTATTTTCTGAGGTGGGGCTTCACATCACCAACCGCCTCTTGGACAGTTCAATCTGGATGTCCTGTAGATATCTCAGAAAGAATATGGCCAAAATAAAGCTCCATTTTCTTTTCCCTTAAGTCCTGCCCCTCCTCCAGTCTTTACTATTTCTTTAGACACCATCATCTTTATAATTTCCAAGCTTTGCAACTTCTGTATCATCCACACTTCTTGCTTTCCTTCTACTCCCCTTCTGTGTCGTTGCTTGCCAGATCTTGACTTTTCAGCCACCGTGTCATCTTTTATGTCTCTCACATCTCTCTCCTCTCCACCTGTACAACTGTGACCTAGACTTATTAATCACTCCTTTCTCATCTGATGTCTAGTCTGGGAGAGAGGAAGAGAACTGTATAACAACTTTCATTTATCAGTATTTTGAAAAAAAAATTTTTTTAACAAAACATTAGCAAAGAGGCTATAGTAATATATCCAAAAATTATTCACTTATAACCAATTGGGATTTATACTAGAGATATAAGGATGTCTGTTTTAATAGCCTTCCAGTTGTTCCCCTTGCCTCTAGTCTTCTTCTACTCCAATCCATCCTACACATAACTACCAAAAGATGGTTTTTCTTATAGTGAAGGTCTGATCATGGTACCTCTGTATCCACTGAACTCTGACAGCTTTAACCGTAGTATCACAGATCAAGTCCCGTCTCTGACATTTAAAGCTCTTTCCTATCTTTTCAGCCTTATTGCATCTTTTTCTCCACGTACTCTGTGATTCTTTTTTCTGTTCCTCAGGCATAACTTTCCCGTCCCTCGTCTCTTTGTCTCCGCACATCCTCAGTACTTGGGACGCAGCCCCTTTCGGCTCTTTCTCTTGGATTGCGTGGTTTCTGCTAGGCCTCAGTGCCAGCACCACTTTTTGCTTGAGCTCTGTCCTACACTGCTGCACACATCCTCTTCCCAGTCCCACCCTGGTTAATTTCTGTCTGTTTAGTGTAGATTTTGTGCGCACCTTTCTGTGTGTGTGTTATCTTCCTTTCTTTTTTTGTGAGGCAATTAGAGGTAGGGCCACATAGCTAGTAAGTGTTATCTTCCTTGGCAGAAGGAAAGTTGCTTGAGGAAAAAGAGTGTTGCTCTTTGTATCCTCAATGCCAAATATGGTTCTTGTCACATAGGAGATGCTACTCAAATGTTAACTGATGATCAAAACTAGTATGACCTCTCTTTCTGTTATTATTTGATACTCTCTGGAATTGCTAGGTACAGAGGCAAGATAGGAGAGAAATAAAGGTGTAAATATTGGTGAAGAAGAGGTGATAATACTTTAGGGTACTTCAGAGAATGAGAAAATATGCTCACCTAGATAATTATTAGCTTCAGGAAAGTAGAATAAAAATCCAAAAAGATATTATAATTTCTATATAATATGAACAAAAAAGTAATCCAACAATACTTTTATTAGGCATATATCCCACGTAATTCAAAGGCAAAATGGGAATCACTTTCTATCTCCCCATGTTTAGTTCATGAGAAGCACCATATTTAATAGCCTAATTTAGAGCAAACTCTTGGTTTCAAATCAATATCCTCATCATATGTTAATAATGATAATAGTAATATTATGTACTGTATATTAAAATGTTTTTTTAATATACACTCTTGTGCTTTTATGTAATGACCTGTAATGTAGAACAAGTAGTATCTATCCATTTTTTACACATAAGGACATTGAGACTCCAAGCTTAGGTGATTTCCTCAAATTCATATAGCTTGTGAGTAGGAAAACCAGTACTCAGAACTATATTTTCTGACTTCCAAGTCATTAATCAGTTTTCCCACTACCCAGGGTTTTATTTTGCCTTATTTTGTATTACATAGTTCCTTGGCATTCTGTTTTTAGCCTATAGAAAGCCTTACAATAATATTTTAAACAGTTGGAAGAAATGGTAAATATCAATTAGAATATTGTAAAGATAAAAGAAATGTATTTTTTCCCTCTCTTCCAACCCTTAAACTTTTTCCAGAGACTCCTTGGATTCGTGGATCCTAAGTTAAGACTATATGCTTTTCACTTTATTTGAAATACTAGTAATAACATCTGGCTATCATTGATTGTAAGATACTTTGATAATTACAAAGCACATTAATAATAATGATAGGAAACATTTTTATGCTGATTAAATGAGTGTTTTTGTGATACAGATGAAAAAATTAAAGCCTTAGGTAAATTGTTGATTACAATCTAGTAATTTAGTATAATTTTTGCTGCAGTTTTGCAAATAGGTTATAAAATTGTCATTCATATGTGTGTGTGTGTGTGTGTGTGTGTGTGTGTATCTGTAGGATTGAATTCTCATTTCAATATTTTTTTTTTCTTTATGAACAGGATAGCAGGACCTGAACCTGCATTTGTGATTTCTCAGTTGAAAATAATTGATCGGAGTCATAGACAGAAACTTCAACTGAAGGCATTGGATGTGGTTTTATTTGGACCTCTGACACGTTAGTATTCATTTTAACCCAAGAGGAGAAAGGATATTCTAATGGGCTATCATTTATCTGAGTGAAAAAAATAGCAAGAAATAGTAGGGAATACATAGGAAGAATTAATCATTGACTAATAGGAATTAGTTCATCCTTTAGAGACTTGGAGTTAAAATGTTCTACAGTTTTGTCATGTCAGAAGTGGGGTCTGAAATTTATAGAACTGATTGTTTATAGAAATGATTGATAGAACTCTGACTTAAACATTTGTATGCTTAGCTTGCATCTTTGAATGTTTTAAAACCTGAGCATTGAGGAAATGATCAATCAGGAATTGGGAAAAAAGTTTGAGTAAGCTAACTTAATCAGTGAAATAAATGGTTGCTGCTCACTGATGATGCTGGTCATTAAGATACTTGATTGCATTTACAATCTAGTTCTTTGGTTACCGACCTGTATTGGTTGTAATTGGTACTGATTTAATGTAAAGATAAATTATTAGCCTTTCTCTCACTTGGCATACTTGGAATAATATGAGGGCATTATATTCTCTGTTAGAGGCTGTTATTATTATTTTTTTAATCATTACCTAGTAGTTCTTTAGACTGATTAGGAATCAGCATGGAAGATTTTTGAAAGGAATTTTGTCTATTTCTCTACCATTTCTCAGTATTTATATATGTAGCTTTCTCTAAAATAAAGCTATCTTAATTATTGTTTTTTTTTTTAACTCCAGAAAGCTGCTGGAAATTCCTTAAAGTTTATATATTTTAAGGCAGAATTTTTTTTTGGGGGGTGGTGGTTATAAATTGTGATTGGGGTGTCTCATAAATAAACAGAATACATGAAAATATGTTATGATAAAATTTGAAAATTAGAGCACAGTGTGTTAAATATTACCCAAATATAGTTTTCACACACCTTTGGTGCTTTTTTGGTGTTTGCAGTGATTGCTAAAAATGACTGTTGGGGTGGTGGGTGGAATGAGTTTGTTGCTGACTTTATTTTGGTATTAGTATAAAATCTAGCTAGGTAAAACAAGTTACTAAAGCAATTTTCCCTGTTGTGATACAGAAAGACAAGATAGTACTATTGATATGTGCTAGAGGTGAACCAATAGTGAAAACTGTAGGTCCCTGGAAGCCTGACAGTCCTGAATTGCTGTACTTTACCCAACATACCATAGAGAAGAACCCTTTCTTAGCATTTTCCCTTCCAAAAGGTTGAACTCCATTCTTTGGGGCATACTCTATGGCAATTAAATGAGAAGATTAAAAAGAAATTGTCTCTGTATACTGAACTTTGAAAAAACAGGCTTTATAAAAAGGTAATTTTGAGGACAAAATATTATTATAAAGCTAATTTATTTAAAAAGTTATGTATGGAAACAAACATTAAAATAAAGAAACCTGTTAAAATTTATTGATTCATTAACTTTTAAAAATAGATTTTTCATTATAGAATTATTGAATGGTTCTAAACTCACATTAGAATTAGAAAGAAATGTGCTAAAATGGACAAATATATGAACTTTTAAGGGTTTGATTTACTTAAATCATTTCTATTTTATGTAATGATTTATTCTTTAATTGTAAAGTCATTTTATTTCTAATGATTTTACACTTCACTTATATACTCATTCACATCAGAGTTGGAGCCTAAGAGAAGCTTGAAATCAGGGAGTCTTGTTTGTTATGTTTTGACAACTATTTCATTATAATTAGTTTTATTTATTTAAAAACATTATTTTGAGAAGTGGATCCCTTGGATTCACCAGACTGCAAAAAGGACATGTGATACAAAATAAGATTAAGAACCAGTGCTAAAGGGTATAGGAATATTAGAATTTTAGTTTTATTCCTTTGTAGAATGTTTTTTATGGATTAGAGAAGTTTTTTGAAATTAGCTATTCCAGAGAATCCATAGTACTCATCAAATATAGACGTAGAAAAGGAAGCCTGCATGTAGAAATTGCACTGTGAGCTGTACTTCCTAAGCTCTGATACAATATTTTTTTTAAACCTTATTGAATTTTCTCTTCCCATCAAAAACTTCTTTATAGACTGATGTTGTCTGTAGCAAGGAATATTTTAGAGGTTCTTTCTTACTGTGTTCTGTGTTCCTGATAGCTAGGGCTTCTCTAGCTTTCTAGAGAATCTATAAATTAGGCTTTTGTTTAGTATTACATTATAAATAGTGTTCAGGGAATTTGTAGTGTCTTTACTGTAATAGGGATTGAAACTTCCATCTGGCAGTGAACTATTCCAACTATTCTTTTCCTTTGAAATCTGAACCTGATTGATCAATTAGATAAATTTAGGCAAATGACAGAGGCCTAGACAAGTATGATTCTTCTGCTCTTAGCATTGCAGGGAGATTTTTGTACTACAAATCTTTTTGCCATAAGAGGAACCAAGAGGAATGTGACTTTTATTATTCCTTTAGCTGCTGCCCTTCCTCTACCCTACTTTAAAAAAAATCAAATAACCCGGTTTAGGAGCTGAGATAGTAAATAAATTTTTTTTTTTTTGGAGATGTGGCAGGTTTAGTTAGCGATCTGTAGATTGAATTCTATTAAATATCGTGCACACTAGACCTTTTGACCTTTGATGCCAGCTTCTACCTAATAGTTTGTCTTTTTAATTTTCTTTGGTTCCCTGTGTTTCTCTCCTACTCTTGATTTTTTTTAAATTTGCATTTATTATTCACCAGAAGGGGCGGCTAGTTGGCACAGATTGCTGGGCCTGAAATCATGAAGACTCATCTTCCTGAGTTCAAATTTGGCCTCAGAAATTACTGTGTGACCCTAGGCACGTCACTTAACACTTTGCCTCAGTTTCCTCATCTGTGAAATGGGCTAGAGAAGGAAATGGCAGACCACTCCTGTAACTTTTGGGTCATGAAGAGTTGCACGTCACTGAAAATGACTGAAAAACAATAACAAATGTGCTAGAGGAATAGTGAGTGTCAGAAGAGTTGGAACTTTCTCTAGTAATAATCTAGTGTCCCATCTGCTTTCTCTATTCTTTCCTTGATTTAATGATGTAAAATGTACATGCGAATAATAGTTCGAACATTTCTTTTGTGATCAAACAATTTTTAAAAGGGATTAAAATTTAAACTTTTAGAATCTAGGTACTTCTTGCTTTTCCAAAGTAATTTTTCCTATGAGCTGCCATTCTAACAGCTATGTCACATGTATATATTGTGTTATTTACATAGGCCCACCTCACAACTGGATGAAGGACTTTGTGCTCATAGTTTCTATAGTAATTGGAGTTGGAGGCTGCTGGTTCGCTTATACTCAGAATAAAACATCCAAAGAACATGTTGCCAAAATGATGAAAGACCTAGAGAGCCTACAGACTGCAGAGCAAAGTCTAATGGACTTACAAGAGAGGTATGGGAGAAAAAAAAAGTCTTGTAAGCTGTTTAAGATTGTCATACTAATAGCTAAATACATAGGAAATTAAAGTGGTTTTTATAAAAATTTAGCATGGATTTATGATTTATGTACTTTTACAAATATATTTTTATTAATCCATTAAAGTTTTCCCCATTAAATGTAAAATTGTAAAAAACAATTAAGAAAAATTGAGTCCCAAATTCTATTCCTCTCTTTTACCCCTGCCCCTTCCTCAAGAAGGCAAACAGTTTGATATCAGTTGTATATGTTGAATCATATAAAACTATTCCATTAGCCATGTTACAATATAAAACACAGGCTAAAATAGAACAAGAAAAATGAAGAAAGTAAAAATAATGCTTCTGTATGCATTGAGTACTCTCTATGGAGGTAGGTAGGATTTTCATTGTGGGTACTTTGGAATTGGCTTGGATCATTGTCTTGATCAGATTAGCTAAATCTTGCACAGTTGATCATCATACTGTATTGCTGTTACTGTGGACAGTGTTCTTCTGGTTCTGCTCACTTTACTTTGTATCAGTTCATATAAGTCTTCCCAGGTTTTTCTGGAACTATCCTGCTCATCATTTCTTATAACAGAATAGTATTCCATCACAGTCATACAGTGCAACTTGTTCAGCCATTCTCCAAATGATGGGCTTCCCCCAATTTCCAACTTTTGCCACCACTACCACCACTCCACCCCCCCCTCCGCCCCCCCCCCCCCCACAAACTGCTATAAATATTTTTATAGAACTAGGTATGTATCTTTGGGATATATACCTAGTGGTGGTGTTGCTGGGCCAAAGAGTATGCACAATTTTATATCCCTTTGGACATAGTTCAAAATTATTCCCCGGAATAGTTGGACTAGTTCACAACACTAACAGTGCATTAGGGTCATGATTTTTCCATTTCCCTCTCAGCGTTTTTCAGTTTCTTTTTCTGTCACATTAAACAGTTTCATAGGTATGAGGTAGTATCTCAGAGTTGTTTTAATTTGCATTTCTCTAATCAGTATGAATTAGAACATTTTTTTCATGTGACTATTAATAGCTTTGATTTCGCCTTTTGAAAAATGCGTGTTCATGTCTTTTGACCATGTATCAGCTGAGGAATGACTCTTATTTTTATAAATTTGAATCAGTTCCCTATATATTTGAGAAATGAGGCCTTCATCAGAGAAACTTGTTACAAAATTTTTTTCCTAGTTGCCTGTTTTCCTCCTAATTTTGACTCCATTAGTTTTGTTTGGAGCAGAAGCTTTTTTATTTGGTGTAATCAAAGTTTTCCATTTTTATTTCCCACTATTCTCTCTATCTCTTGTTTGGGTTATAAACTATTCCCTTATAAACTAGAAGCATTTCCAATATGATTAGGGGTGAAACAAGGATGTCCATTATCACCTCTCCTATTCAACCTAGTACTAGAAATGTTAGCAGTAGCAATTAGAGAAGAAAAAGAAATCAAAGGAATCAAATTAGGCAAAGAAGAGACTAAGCTATCACTCTTTGCAGATGATATAATGATATACTTAGAGAATCCTAAAGAATCAAGCAAAAAACTTCTTGAGACAATAAATACATTTAGCAAAGTTGTAGAATATAAAATAAACCCACATAAATCCTCAGCAT
>CM053601.1:119735916-119752350 GCA_028646575.1 Pseudocheirus occidentalis | reverse complement strand
ACTCTGCTTCCTGGAGGGGGAAAGCTCTGTCCCAAATCTCTGGGGCCCTCACTGCTGCCGGAGCTATTAGTGGGATGCTGCAGACTCCCCCCAGCTCTGGCTCACTGAAAGTGCACCCCAGGACCACCACTCAAGACCCCGATCCAGATCCAGGCCACTCAACGCAAAAGCCCTTGGCCCCAATGGATCACGTCAGCCCCCCTGCTATCTGCAGGCTGAGGGCTCTGAAGCAGCCCAGTGGAAGCCGCTGCTGACCCGTTCCTGCTGCTACAGCCGCCTCCCACTGCTTCCTTGCCCTGCGAGCAGTTTGGCCAGACCCGCTCTTCTACTCCCCAGTTAGCAAAATCCTCTGACCTTTCTCTTAGCCTTTTTTTTCTTCTGGCCTGATAAATGTGGTAACTGTGCCTCCAGTGCAGCCGACCAGCTCTCCTATAGACTCGGCTCCCTGCCCGATGCCCCAGGGCCTGAGCCGGCCCAGTTTTGGCCGTGGCTCCCAGACTGCTGATAAGAGCCCCACCTGCTGAGCTGCCTGTAGCAACAGATGTGTTTTCTGTCTTTTGGAGAGTTTTGGAGCTTGAAAATCTGTTTAGAGTCCCATTTTATGAGTTTTTTAGTGTGTTTGTGTGGGAGCTGTGGTGCTTTGCTGCTTCTACGCTGCCATCTTGGCTCTGCCCCTCCTGAACTCAATCTTAAAGGAAACCAGGAACATTCACTGGTACAAGTGATGAGAGAGAATTCTATGCATGCTGGACAGCCAATGCAACGCAATAGGGAGTGGTGTGTCCTGTGGGAGAAATAGGAAGTAGGCTAGTGTGATTGTATCGTAGAATGCATGAAGAGGGGCAAAGTTTAAGAATATTAGAAAGACAGAAAGGTTCCTGGTGGGTTGTGAAGGTCTTAAAATTCCCAGTTGAGATCTTTATAGTTGATAAGTGATACAATTATTTATCTGTGACTTTAAAGAGTCTCTTGTGTGATTACAGATCAAGTTCTGGAAAGGACCAAGCTCTAGGCTCCAAGCAGTCTCAAGGGTCCCAATTCCCCACGTATTGGTTAAACCTCCACTGCACTTTAACTGAGATTATTAATCTGGAAATGATGATGGAAGTTAAACACCAGGAAGGGAAAAATGCTCTTGAGGGAATATCTTTATACTATGCCCAAGCATATCCACGACCACCTGCATCAATTTAAAAACAGATTTACCGACACAGGAAGAATTTTCTGCAAGTGTTTCTGTTTGTCATGCTTGTTTACCTCAGCTGGAAAATTGCTATAGAGCACAGTTTAAAGGGTGCCTTTCCTTCAGTCATTACTGGATGCTAATTATTGGCTCCTTTTGTTTGAAAGTTGAGACTAAGTTGTTAAATTCTTATTTAAAGTCAGATTTCCAAAGCTCTGCCTCTCCATCTAAGAAGAAAGAAACTGGAGTTATCAGAAATAGTTTGGGCACATCTAGATGAGTTGCTGTACTTGAACCCAGTCTCCTTCTGAGGTTGAGGCATTGTCTTGTCCATATATTTCTCCCCACTTGGGACATATGCATATGAAGAGGGGACAGGTGAAATACAATATCTTATGTTGGGAATGATGAAGCTACCAGGACCCATTATCTCTTCAGTTAACTAACCTTCACTGAATAAACTCCAGTGGCTTTCTAATGGGTCCTATTCTTTCAAAGCCATCAAGGCAATGTAAGATCCCAGATTCTTTCCTTTGAGGGTAGAATTGTGCTCTATTAGCGACTCAGTTTCTGGGATTCTACAAAAGATGAAGAGGACCCCTTGGATGCCACAAAGAAAGAGGGCATCTGTTATTGATCATAAGAAGAAAGTGAATTTCTGGTGATTGGCAACTTCCTAATAAGGTACTTGTAAGAATGTCACCAGAATACTGAAGCTGATTTGAAACTATGCAAGTGAAGATAATTAAAAGGAATTGAGAATATTTATATTGAAGAAGAGAAGATTTAGGAAAGCATCAGAGTTGCCTTCAAATGCTTGAAAGGTTGACATGGGAGAGAAGAATCATAATTGGTTGGGTTGGCCCCTAAAAGCAGAACTAAAAATGATGGTTGGAAATAGCAGAGAAGTGGATGTCAAATTCATATGTGAAACAAACAAACAGCTTCCTGACAATCACTGTCCAAAAGTAGATTAGGTTATTTCAGCTGGTGGTTTCCCCATCACAGGGCTTTAAGAAAAGGTTTTCTAGTGGTATTTTGGAGGACATTACTGGCTGTGTGACTATGGTCAAGTCTCCTCTCAGCATCCAGACAGTTCTCTAAGATTGCCTTAAGTTATGGAACATTTGGTATGCAGTGGTAGAGAGAGTTTCTACACTGGGAACTTCTAATATCAATGAAATCACAGGGACAGTACAAAGCCCAAAACAATGAAATGATGAGTCAAAGTGTTTCCAATCAACAGGGCTCCAACTGAATTTGTGAAGCACAAATTTGTAATGGACAAAATCAATTTTGTGACTTTCATCACTAGCAGCTGACAACTTAGGAGTAGAAAAAGTAGATGTCTTCCCTGGGTTGATGCTCATGAGGGCAGAAATGGCAAAAGATAATGGTTTCATTTTTATACTTTTAAGAAAAGGGAAACAGAGGGAGTCAGTCTTGGAGAAGTGCAAACAAGCCATTTTTGAAAAAAAAAAGGAAATTATTAGGATAGTAAGCTTGACTTCAATTCCTGCAAATACTTTACAATGGATCATTAAAGTTAGTGAATGTTGAAAAAGCAGTAATAATTACAAAGGACTACTATGGTTCATTAAGAACAAGTTAAGCTTGATTAGCTTTATTCAACTTATTTATCTATTTATTAATGCATTTGTTAATTTCTATATTAATTCAATCATTTTTCTATTCACTCATTCACGGCAGAGCTACTCATCCAGGCATTTACTATACCAATGAAACCAAAAATCCAGTATTCTATAAACATAGCTTATCTAGATTTTAGCAAATCAATTGATAAACTTTTCATGCTATTTTTATGGAGAAGATTGATAGATACGGACTGTATGATAAAATTGGATGAAAAATTTGGTTCAGTATCTCAGCTCTAAGAGGATTTGTTCATAGTTCAATGTTAACTTGGCAGTAGGTATATAATGGAGTGCTCCAGGGATCTGTAGTTGGCTCTGTGTTTAATAATTTTATCAATGATTTGTATAAAGGCATAGATAGCATACTCATAATTTTACAAATGATATAAAATTGAGAGTTACAAGAATGAATGACAGGGACAGCATTAAAAAAAATCTTGAGGGCTTTTCTCCCAAGCTCAGTGCCAGGTTCTGCTGCTTCAATTGCATCCCTAAAACAAGATGGTGAAGGTCAGAGTCAATGCATTTGGCCATATTGGGTGCCTGGTGACCAGGGCTGTATTCACTTCAGGTGGAGTAGACTTTGTGACCATCAATGATCCCTTCATTGACCTCAACTATATGGTTTATATGTTTCAATATGATTTCACTCATGGCAAATTCAAGGGCACTGTCAAGGCCTAGAATGGGAAGCTGGTGATAAATGGAAAAGCCATTACCATCTTCCTACCAATATTAAATGGGGAGATGTTGGAGCTGAGTATGTTGTAGAGTCCACTGGAGTCTTTACCACCATGGAAAAGGCAGGGGATCACTTGAAGGGTGGAGCCAAGAGGCTCATCATCTCTGCCCCTTCAGCTGATGCCCCAATGTTCACGATGGGAGTGAACCAAGAGAAATATGATACTTTCCTTAAGATTGTCAGTATTACTTCCTGCAATACCAACTGCTTGGCCCCCTTGGCCAAGGTAATCCATGACAACTTCGGCATTGTGGAAGGACTCATGACTACAGTCCATGCCATTACTGCTACCCAGAAGACAGTAGATGGCCCCTCTGGTAAGCTGTAGCATGATGGGTGTGGTGTTACCCAAAACATCATCCCTGCTTCCACTGGTGCTGCTAAGGCTGTAGGCAAGGTCATACCTGAGCTGAACGGGAAGCTCACAGGCAGAGCCTTCCGTGTTCCTACTCCCAATGTATCTGTTGTGGATCTGACCTGCCACCTGGAGAAACCTGCCAAATATGATGATATCAACAAAGTGGTGAAGCAATCATCAGAGGGACCCTTGAAGGACATCTTGGGCTACACAGAGGACCAGGTTGTATCCTGTGACTTCAACAGCAATACCCACTCTTCTACCTTTGATGCTGGAGCTTGTATTGCCTTCAATGACCATTTTGTCAAGCTCATTTCCTGGTATGACAATGAGTATGGTTATAGCAACCATGTAGTAGACCTCATGGTCTACATGGCCTCCAAGGAGTAAAGTAGAAAGCCATGGATCTTCATCCCCAGCCAAAAAGAGGAGTTCTACCACTGGGGAGCCCACATTCCTAACCTTTGTTCCTATACTAGGGATCCCATGTTCCATTCACATCCTTGTTCCAATGCACCACTGTAGTAGGGGGAAAAGCCTAGAGTCTTATATTGTGTACCATAAATAATGTCACCATATTCAGTGAAAAAAATAGTCTGGATTCTTAATTGGAGAAAATTGGGCTAAATCTAATAAGATGAATTGTTATGTTGAGCCCCCAAAAGTAGAACTACAAACAGTGGGTGGAAGTTGCAAAGAGGCAAATTTAAACTTGATATCAGAAAAAAAACCCAACAAAACTCAATCCCCCAAACTTCTTTCAGTTCTTAATAATATTTATCTCCTATCAGACTGCACGTAGCACTTTGTTTACAAGCATCATTTGTACTGTAGCTATTTATATATGTGTCATAGATACCTGATAGATTGTAAAATCCATGAGGGTAGAGATTGTTTTATACTTTTTTGCATTTTATTGATTTTTTAAAAATTTATTTTGTTCCTATATCACAATGTCTTCTGGCTATATCCTTCTTACTCTCTTTGAGCTTTCCCTTATGAAAAAAAGTTCCACAGTCAGATCAACCAATCTGATAAGACATGCAACATTCTACAACTATGGATCTGTTTCTAACTTTAACTGCACTTGTCCCTCCGTAGACAATTAATAAATGTTTGTCCATCCAATTCAAAATATGTACTTAATTCTGCTATGAGACATGATAACAAAAATAAAGGGACAGAATTGTGATATTTTTGAGGAAGAAAAGATTATTCTTAATTGGTGCAATTAGGGAAGACTTCATTGCAAAGAGGGCATTGGGTCTTGAAGAATGGCAGAAATGGAGGGCAAGAATGGAGTGCATGCCAGGTTGAGGGCAAAGGTATGGAGGTGGAGAAGAGAGGGACTTGTTCAGCGTTATAACAAATGGATGAGTTCTAAGTTATTTTCTAACTTAGATTCTAAGATAAATATTGGAGCAGGTTATTGGGGGAAGCTATAGAGTTTTTTAATACTGAGAAGGGTTTAAATGTGACCCTGACTGAAGGCTGGGACAGACTATATGACCTCTGTAGGTCCCTAGTCTCCAGAAGAGTCTATCTTTCTAGGAATGAAAGAAACCCTGGAGAGCTATGCCTGTTACAAGAAATTACTCATTTCACTGAGCATTGTTATCCCAGCAACCAATAGTTGAATTATGGCATACATAATAAGGACTCTCAGGGGCATCTTGAAAAATATAAGTAAAATCTTAAAGGTCAGAGAGTTTTATCCATTAAGTGTGATCTCCTGCAGATGAGTGAGTCCACTTACACATGCTGCTAATATTTTATCTAGAGTTAAGGACCCATTAGCATTTCCATTTATTACTATTTGTTTTTCTTCTTCCTGAAACATCAACAGGGTCGCTCTCTCTTTCTCTCTCTCTCTCTCTCTCTCTCTCTCTCTCTCTCTCTCTCTCTCTCTCTCTCTCTCTCTCTCTCTCTCTCCTCCCCCCGTCTCTGTATGACAGAGATATTTTTTCCTCTTTATATTTAGCTTAGAAATATTAGAATATTATACTAATGGTTTAAAGTACAGTAATTGATTACTTTCAGTTCACTGTGGTTTATTAACTAAATATTCTCATCAAGGGTAAGGGAAGGGATTAAGAGAAGAAAGATACATCCTTGAGACTTTGCTACATTGCAATTAGAAATACTTTCACATTTGTTTTTTGTAAACTGTATGAATGGATGTTTTAATGGTGGAAACAAATTGTCCTGTGAACTCTGGCCGAATTATTGTTAATTTTTAGGTTGCATACAAACTTACAAGTGGGTTGCATTTTAGCAGTTTGTTTGTAAGTTTATATGCCTGTCTTCCCCAGCCTTAAAAAAACCTTTCATTAGTTCCTACCATCCTTTCAAACCATCATGCTGCCTCTCTCCCTTTCCTCCCAGAAGAACCTGTTGACGCCCATTGTCTATACTTCTCTGTCTATATTCTTCTACTTTCTGTATTCTTTTTTTTTTGCTTTTTTTTTGGAGGGCAGTTGGGGTTAAGTGACTTGCCCAAGGTCACACAGCTAGTTTTTTGTGTTAAGTGTCTGAGGCCAGATTTGAACTCTGGTCCTCCTGACTCCAGGGCTGGTGCTCTATTCACTGCACCACCTAGCCGCCCCTTACTTTCTGTATTCTACTACCCACTTTCTATACCTTTCTGTACTCCTAAATCAGCCTTCTCTTTGTTTCTCACACACAGCCCTCTGTCTCTTGTCTCTGTATTAGTGGTCTCCCATACTTGGAATTTCCTCCCTAATCCTCCCCATCTTTCGGTATCCCTTCATTCCCTTCAATACAAAACTCAAGTTTTATCCAATTTTTTCAATCATGTCTGACTCTTCATGACACCATTTGGGGTATTCTTGGCAAAGATACTGTAGTGATTTGCCATTTTCTTTTCCAACTCATTTTACAGATTAGGAAACGGAGGCAAACAGGGTTAAGTGACTTACTTGCAGTCACATAGCTACTACGTATCTGAGGCTAGATCTGAACTTAGGAAGATGTCTTGACTCCAGGTCCAGCATTTTATCCACGGAACCATCTAGCTGCTCAAGACCACATCCTAGATGATGATTCCCTGACTGCTAGTATCCTTTTTATCAACTACTTTGTATTGAAATATCTGTATTTATCATATATATGCTTATATATGTATACCTGATAGACTGTAAACTCCTTAAGGGCAGAGACTCTTTCATGCTTATCTTTGATTCCCCAATACCCAGCAGAGAATCTGGCACATAGTAGGCATTTAATAAATGATTGTTGATTGATTTACTTGAGTGATAGGTTGATTGAGAATCTAGAATGTATTTTCCTGTAGAAACAGTGTTACAAATGTAAATCATTTCCCAGATTAGTCCATGGATTTACATTGGAACAAAACATGTTTGATGAGAAAAAGTAGCCAAGACTTTTGTGGAGACTCTGAAGGGGAGAATGTAAAGATATGGGAAAAGGGCTATGTATGTTCAGTAGCCATAAAAGGTAAAACATATGCACAGACATTCAATCAATAAACCTTTATTAAGTGCTTATTACATTCCAGTTTTATCCAGCACAATAGTAGGTGACTATTTAATGGAGAATTCACCCAAGGCAAGCACTCACATGGAGGTCAGAAGAAGCAATACAAGGACACTCTCGAAGGTCTCTCCAAAGAACTTTGGCATCAATAGTGAGATATGGGAGACACTGGCACAGGGCCACCCAGCATGGTGTGCCCACATCAAAGAAGGCTCTGTGCTCTATGAGCAAAGCAGAATTGCAGTAGCTCAAAAGAAACACGAGATGTGCAAATTCTACTGCAGTTCTACTTTGCTCATAGAGTACAAATAGTCCATATTGTGCCTGACTTGTAGTGAGGTCTTCCAAGCTTGATCAGTTAACAGCTGGACATATTTTACCTTGACTCCCAAATTGTGATGTCATACTCTTTGAGTACGAAGGACAACCAACAACATTATGTGTCAGGTATTGTGCTAAGCACTGGAGATACAAAGAGAAGCAAAGACTCAGTCCTCGACCTCAAAGAACTCATAGTCTAATTGGGGAGACAACATGCAAATAATTCTGTATATATAGGATGTATACAGTATAAATGGAAGGAATTGGGAGTATATAATAAGAACCAGGAAATGGCCTCCTACAGATGGTGGACTTTGAGCTCAGTCTTGAAGGAAGATCAGGCATCTGAGAGAAGGGCAAGAGGGGAGGCATTCTGGGTCTGGAGAGAGCACAAATGCTCAGAGTAGAGGGACAGAGTGTCACATCTGAGGAACAGCAAGTAAGCTGGTGTAGCTCAATCATTGAGTTCCATGGAGGGGAATGAAATGTAGGGGCTGGAAACAAGGAAGCACTTTTTAATATATATAAAAAAAATAAGTCCACAATTTTAAAGCCAGAAAATATTTATCTTGGGAAAAGCCAAACCTTATTTCAAATAGGGAAGTCTCAAATTCTGTGGTAGACAGGTAGCAATACAAAGGGGGACCCACTTTGGAAGTCTTGCCTAGGGCACAGCCTTGTCTAAACTGTGCTTCAAGGACATTAGAGTTGATGGCCTCATTCTCTATTATACCTAATTTCACTTTGAAACATATGGCTTTCCTTTTCCTACCACCAGCCCTATTCATGATTACTAGCAGTTCTTGTAATTAGGTTATTTTAAAAACTCATAAATGGAATGTAAAGAGGGTAGTGATCTGTAGAGGGCAGGAAGAGGAGAGAGTCAGGGAGGAGAAATGGGTGGAGATAAAGAGAGGGAGAGAGGTAGAAAGATTGATTTTCCTGAGATAATTGGGTAGAAGTGTGAAGAGAGATGTGGGGGCTTCTTGGGATTCATATTAGCTTTTCCAAATTTGAACATTATCTCAGGTGCAGCGAAATGATGTTTCAATATGAATCCTTTCCATTTCTTCTCAAGTTATATGTAAACCATGAAATAGTCACAAAATAGGCTAATTTTGTAGTAATAATTTGATTTGTTATATGAACACTTTCAGATTTGCACATTGCTATGCATGTAATGTCTTATTTGAATCCTTACAACCCCTCTGTGAGGTAGATGCTGCTTTATACCCATTTTACAGATGAGGCTCAGAGGGACTAGGTGACCTTTCAAAGGTCACAGGAGTAGTAAATGTCTGAAGAATGATCTAAAGCTAGGTCTTCCTAACTCCAACTACAACTCCATCTACCCCTGTATGCTGCTTCATGTAGATAATAATCAATTGATGAGGGATTTATCTAAGATCAAGTAAACTCCTGGAGAAGGAGAGGAAGGGCGACAGGGATGAGAGAGAGAGAGAGAGACAGAGACAGAGAGAGACAGAGAGGGGGGGGAGTGGAGAGAGAGAGGATGATGATGATGATGATAGGTTTCTCTTTCCTCAACAGTTCATTTCCTTCATTTCCTCAGCATTAATTCACATACAAGCATAGTGAAATGACTTTGATTTTCAAGTTTTGTCTTTATATCTCCTACAGACACTTTACCTGAAATAACCTTTCCTCTCCTATTGTACTGTACCTTTTTATATTCTACCAATCTATTTTCCATATATCTTCTCTAGTTCTCTATCACTGTTTCTTAACTTAGGCAGTATTCTTTTCACTATATTATTTTATTTTGGAGAGCCATTATCCAGCCTTCTTGCTCATGTATAATATATATTATATATCTATATCTACATCTATCTGTCTATCTATCTATCTATCTATCTATCTATCTATCTATCTATCTATCTATCTATCTATCTATCTATCTAATACATAGTGTGGCCACCAAAGGAGATCTTATGTTACTTCTTGACTGATACACCTTGTTCTATGTTTCTTCCGATATAAATAGCTTTATATTTAAGATTGGTTTACTAGGCAGAGGTTATTCTCCAATATCCTTTTTTTTCTGGCCTCATAACTATAACCATAAATAATAATAGTGACTTTTCTCACCATCAACTTTATTCTCTCGTTCCTATTTAATTCTTATATTCTGCTCTCTTTGTTTTATGAAATTGTTGGATTTTTTTACCATTAATTTTACAACTCTATAAATAGAATGAGCAGTGGCATTGGGAGGGGAAAAAGAAAGACTAAATTAACAGGTCATTTGAGGGGTCTATGGTAGGTTTCTGTATCTCCTAAAAGTTTTCTTTTCCTTATTTCCCACTCCCCTACCCTGCTTGTATCCTCAAGAAGAATTCCTAGGTCTAGAATAAAAGAGCTGGGGGAAGTTAATTTTTGTTGAGTTTGGATAATGGGTGGGGAGTGATAAGGGGGATGGGCTTGGGTAGGATTTGATAAGGGAGAAAAAGAAGAGTATAGAGGGGGAGATGAAAGGATTTAGTAATGGATTGGGACTCAGTGATCATCTAGTGAACCATTCTTTTGTATAGGTAAGGAAGCTGAGGGCTAAGGTGATTCAATCAAGGTCACACACGTAGCAAAAAGGTTGGAATTGAAACCCATAACCTCTGACTTGACTTTATTGCTCTTTCCACTGTATATCCCTGTCAAGGCAGGTATAGGTCTTAGGCTAGGATAGGGATAATTTATTCTTCTATTTAAACCTCGTCTTCCCTTGCTAAAAACTGAATCAGTCTATCGAGAAACATTTTTTTCCCTGTGGAAGATCAATATTCTTGCTCAGGGCTTTGTTGGACTGAGGCACCCACAGAAGTGCCTCAATTGTTTTAGCTTTTAGAGGGACCTACTAGTGCTTTTGCTCACCCATAATAATCTGGTTAATTTTTTGCTCATAAAGGGAATGGAGGGTAGTAATCAAGAAAAGAAAGGGGAAAAGTAAAAGGGGGAGGAGGGAGAATAGGAACAAGAAGGCTCACTGTGCCTAGGAAGTCATGTAGTGGGTCATATGTGTTTTAAACTTCATAAATATTTGAGAATGTGTTGGTTGGAAATTCATTGAATTCTGGGACACCATGAAGTGATAAAACTGAAGCATTAAAGTCATGTTTCTTCCTTAGATTAGGGTATCATTAAGGAGTTGAGACACATTAAGCCAGTATAGCAGGGGCCTACTACAGTTTTCACAATGAGGAGGCAAAACAAGGTGAAGAAGCTCAAAGTTCTTTCCAGATGGCTCAGGGTAGTCAAGCCATTTAGGATTCAGGACTAATGCACAGTCATATCTTCTTCTAGAAGTTGCATCCACATGCTATTTGCAGTTACAAGGAGAAACATACAAATGCTATTTCAGCATATTGCTAATTAGGATGCTACCCCAGGCTAGTGCAGATTAATCTCCTCAGATATGCTTACTGTATATGGTAATCATGATTAATTAGCACACAGTATTGGTTTGGAATGAGAGCATTTGGGGGGAATCTTGCCCTGTTTGTTTCCCATCGGGTAAGCAACTGAAATTTCCAGCTGAGACATCCTTTAGCACATCTCCTCCCAGCTCATCCTAATAGGGTCCATGGTGATAGGTGATCTAGAGATGATAAATAGGCAGCCAATAATATCCTTTCAATTACTCTTGTAAAGTTGCTACTTAGAGACCACAAGGGTACAGGATCAAGGCGATGGTGTTATATAATGCACGGTGAAAAGCTTGGCTAGAAGTGGAGGAAATTTTATTTTGGCTTAATGTCTGACCAGCAGCTAGAAAAGCACTATCTTGCCTCCTCTTTTCAAGGTGCTGCCTAAAGGTGACCCATTGAATATTGCCTTCAGACCTGTGGAGCTATGATTAGTGCCCTAGTTCTATCACTTCAGGATTTCCACCAGCACTTCACATATTCAGGGCCACTTGTTGTTGGCTGTATTGTCTAGTCAACATTATAATATAACTCTGGAGTGACCTGAGCAAGCACCCACTTGGCTTTAGATGGAACTTTGTAAGGCTTCTTTGATGCTGTGTATACCTTTGTGCAACCAGGGGTGCCTGCAGAGCAAAAACAATGAAAACTTCTGAATGCACACACTTCATTCTCATCACATAATAGCCAGGGATGCCCATGGTTCTCAAACTGCCCTTTCTTTCTAAAACAGGAGGAGGGAGTGTATATCAAAGAATTAAGACTGGCTAATTCTAGGTGAACCAAGAAGCCTCAAAGGAGTGGACTGCTTGGGTTAAGCTGGTGAGAACTTGAGTGACATCTCTGATAGGCGCACCCAAGGAAGCGGAGCCATCCCTTCTGTGGCAAGTTAAATCAGGGGTGAAGAGCTTAAGCCTGAAGCTGAAGCAGGGGACTCATTAAGTAGGAAGCAAAGCCCAAAGCCTAATTCCTTTGTGCCTTGGTGTGAGGCCAAGGTTTGAAGCAGTAAGCCTGACTTGACAGACGTCAACTAATAGAACCTCACAACCCCCTTGTGAGGCAGATGCTTCTTCCTTGGTGAATTTCTATCTCTGGGAGGTCACCTGCCTTCTCTTAGAGTCCATAGTATCTCAGTGTTGTAGCTTATAGTGGGAATATATATATACTGTATATACCTTGGAGATAGTGTAGGTTTGGTTCCAGACCACTGCAATGAAGTGACTATTGCAATAAAGTGAGTCACATGAATTTTTTGATTTCCCAGTGCATATGAAAGTAATATTTAATTGTAGTCTCTTAAATGTGCAATAGTATTATGTCTAAAAAAAGTATGTATCTTAGTGAAAAAAATTATTGCTAAAAAATGCTGTCATCTGAGCCTTTAATGAGTCATAATCTTTTTGCTGATGAGGGTCTTGCCTTGATGTTAGCTGCTGACTGGTCAGGGTGGTGGTTGCAGAAGGTTGGGGGGGGATGGCACTGTGGCATTTTCTTAAATTAAGCCAACAATGAAGTTTGCTACATCAATTGATTCTTCCTTTCACTCTTGCCTATAGTCAATTGACTCTTCCTTCCTTGAATACTTAGAGGCCATTGCAGAATTATTAAGTGGCCTAATCTCAATACTTTCGCGTCTCAGGGAATAGGGAGGCCCATAGAGAGGGAGAGTAACAAAGAATAATGGCCAGACAATAGAGCAGTGAGAACACACGGAACATTTACTGATTAAGTTTGTCATCTTATATAGACATGGTTTGTGGGTATCCCAGAACAATTACAATGGTAACATCAAAGATCACTGATCCCACATCACCCTAACAGATATAATAATCATGAAAAAGTTTGAAATATTGTGAGAATTACCAAAATGTGACATAGAGAATTGGTATGAGTACATGCTGTTGAAATAATCCCACCAACAGACTTGCTTGATTCAGGGTTGTCACAAACCTTCAGTTTGTAAAAATTACAGTATCTGTGAAGAGCAATAAATTGAAGCACAATAAAACAAGGTAGGCCTACCTATATTCTTTTGGGGCCCCTTATTACAATTGTAGTAGCTGATAGTTAAAAAAGGAGAAAAACCCAATAAAGTTACTTTAAATACTACTGTAGGGCTGAGGTTTAGGAAAAGCCAGGAAAGATGACAGCTGAGGTGCACATAGTACTTTAAGATTTACAAGGTGCTTCATATATATGATCTCATCCAATACTTAGATCCTGTAAAATGGATTCTACAAATGTGTTATAATTTAATTATATGGAAGAGTGAGCTGAGCCTCAGAAGTTAAATGACTTGCCTATGGTCAAAAAGGATTGGAGGCAAGACTGGCATCCTGTGTTCTTTTGACTATTCCGCACTATATATCTAAGAAAAGAATTTTGTAGGGGATTCTTGTTGGAACAGTGCACTTTGGGGTGTAGATTAGAACACAAATCACTTCTCTCCTCCCAATCCTCATCCTTGTTGATTGACCTTGCTGCAGTTTTTGACACTGTTGACCATTCTCTAAAACCAAATCTTTTCTTTTCCTGCATCCTTCTAAGACTTAATATATCTCTAGCAAATTATTCTCCATCTCCTTACCTGGCTCATCATCCTCATCCTGACCCCTTAATTGGGATTATCCCAAAGGGTCTGATGCTGGCTGTCTTCTACCCTTTCTGTACTTTTCCCCATGTCAATCTCATTCATTCCCATGGCTTCATGGGAGTATCTCTAAGCAAATAGCATCCTTGAATCCCTAAACCCATTCTTTCAAATTTGTCTTAAATGCCACTTACTCTTTGAGGCCTTTCCTAATCCTTTCCTGTGGGTCTGCAAACTCATATAGGATTTTATTTTGTACCTTCCTAATATACTCGTCATTCCTTAATTAAGTTTGTCATCTTATATAGACATCTTATGTAGGGACATCTTATGTCCTTACAAGAATGTAAACTTGATGAGAGGAGGGACTATATCTTATCTCAATTTTGTATTCCCTCTATAATGTTTGCACCATTTCCACCCTACATGAGATACTTAATAAATATTTGTTAGTTGAATGAATAAGGGATTCTTACATGAGTCCTCCTATTCATTCATATTGTTACTAACTAGTCTTGTGACCACAGGCAAATTGCTTACCCTCTCTCCATTCCAATCTCTTTCTCTATAACATAAGGAAATTGAATTGCATGTTCTCTAAAGTCATAGGATTTTTAGAAGGCCAAAATAATCAATTCCAATTTTCTTTGTTTTATAGATAGGAAACTGAGACCTTGAGCAGGGAATCAACTTACTTACTTCCAACTCCAATAGTTGGAGATTCCATGAAATACATTGGGACCGTTTTGAATTACTAAACCTCCACTCAACCTGCTCTCGGTTATTAAATTATTACCAGTTCCCCAAAGCCTAGCCATATAGACTCACTCTGTTTATATGCTAATGCTGAGTTTCCTAAACATCGTCAATTATAATTTCATGATGGAAACAGTATCATGTGAAAATACCTCTTCTTACCAAGTTTCTAAGGCTTGCCAATTTATTGTTGCACCAGGGAAGATAAGCAGTATTGAGGCTGGTGTTATTTCTAAAGAGTAGGCCATAATACTTGGTGTTAGCTATACCTGCTGTGACTTGGAATCTATAAAACCAATTTCATGGTTGGGAAATTCAACTTTTTTATTTCAGAATGATATATCAGCAATTACGAGACCAAGTAGCTAGTCAGAACATTGATCTAAGGAAGAAATAATCAATTAATTGATAAAAATTTATTAAGTACTCACTCCACTGTTCTAAGGACTGAGAATACAAAAAAAGGGCAAAAGACCATCCCTGTCCTCAAGGAACTTGCAATCTAATGGGGGAACTAATATACAAAAAAAATACAACCCCCAAACAACCCCAAAACAAAACAAACAAGCTGTATCAAGGATAAATAGGAATTAATTTTTATGGGGAAGGTCTTTAAGAAGGATTAGGAAATGTTTTGAGTAAAAGATGAGATTTTAGTTGGGTCTTTAAGGAAGCCAGGGAAGTCAGTAGATGGAGTGGAAGAAGGTGAGTGTTTCAGGCATGGGGGAAATCTAGGGACTAATATGTAAGAAGACTAGAAAGGTAGAAGGGGACTAAGGTTTTGAAGGGCTTTGAATGTCAAACAGAGCATTTTGTATTTAATCCTAGAGGCAACAATCCAGCATTCTGCTTTAGTCATTTTATCAAGACATTTTTCTTTTTTTAAGAATTATTTTAATTATTTTCTTGTTTATATCATTCATTTCCACGAGATTTTGAGATAAAAATTTTCTCCTCGTCTTTCTCCTACCCACAATCCCAGAACAGCGATCCCACTGTAAAGCCCCTCCCCCAATCTGCTCTCTCCTATGTCCTCCCCCATTGCCCCTCTAACTTTCTGGTAGGGCAGGATGGGTGTCCCTACCCCAGTGCCTGTATATCTTGATTCCCAGTTGCATGTAGTTAATAATAATAATAATAATAATAATAACCATAATAATAATAATATATTTTTAACATTTGATTGTAGAACTTTAAATTCTAGATTCTTTTGGTTCCTCCCTTGTCACCCATCCCCACTGGAAGGACAAGCAATTCCATACAGGCTGTACATGTGTAATTATGCAGAACATCTCCACAGTGGCCATATTGTAAGAGACTGATTATATGTCCCTCCTTCCTATCCCGTCCCCTTATCCCTTGTTCTATTCTCTACCCTGTCCCTGTACCTTTACAGAAGTGTGTGCTTCCAGTAGCCCTCCCCCCCCACATTGCCCTCTCCTCCATCATCCCACCTTTCATCCCCATCCTCCCTACTGTCCTGTGTGGCAAGATACCCAGTTTAGAGTTTGTCATTCCTTCCCTAAGCCAAATTCAATGAGAGTAAAGTTGACCCTTTCCCTTTTGCCTTCTTGTTCTTCCCATCCATTGTAACAGTTTTCCCTTGTCTCTTCTATGTGGGATGATTAACCCTATTCTGTCTCTCCCTGTCTCCTCTCATTCTGATCCTCTCCCACCTCAGAATTTAACCTTTTAAAGTATTATCACTTCCTATTCAATTGATCCTATGCCCTCTATGTACACATATGCACACATACTCAGATATGTATTCATATGCATATATACCTTCCTATATAGACTTATGTGTAGGTATACGTATATATACATTTGTGTTCCCTTTATCTATCCTCATACTGAGAAAAGTTTCATAAGTTAC
>CM053601.1:119711683-119735416 GCA_028646575.1 Pseudocheirus occidentalis | reverse complement strand
GTGGAGGTGGCTGCTGCTTCTGCTGCTTCAGCTGCTTCCTTATCCTGAGGGCAGTTTGGTTGGACCAGTTTTCTCCCCCAAATTTAGCTAAATTCCACTGACCTTTCACTTAGTCCTTATTTCTTCTGGCTTGATAAATCTGGAAACTGCCACAGCTGCCACTGATCCACTCTCCTGGAGGTTCCAGCTGTGGCTCCCATTGACCACCCTGGGGCCAGGCCATGGTTTTGGTTTCTGGCCAGAAAACACAGAGATGTGTTTTCTGTATTTTTGTGAGTTTTGGAGCCCTGAAATTTGTTTAGAGTCATATTTTATGGGTATTTGAGGTGACTATGTGGGAGCTACAAAACCTTGCTGCTTCTGTGCCACCATCTTGGCTCTGCCCCCCAAAACATTTTTCTTCATTGTCTTATGGTCATAAAGGAAGAGGCTTAATATAACCTTAAAGTCTCAGTACTGCACAATCAAAACAAAACAAGATAATTTAATAGTATTTTGGAAAAGAAAATGGATTGAAGAGAGGCAGTGCAAGGTAGATGGCATACATAAAGCTGGGACAGTGATTAAGGTGCAGGTTCAGTGGTGCTGGTTGTTGGCTACAGTTGGGGAGGTACTTGTCACCTCTTCTCCCAAGACCTTTTCTCTCTGGAAGTTTAATCAGCCAAACCAGCTATTGTTGTAGGCCAAGACTTTCAGTGTCCTTGGCCACATTAGCTCCCCAGTTCTACAAAGGTCATTAGGCAGATATGCAAGGAAAGTATAATCTTGTTGGGTGGATCTCTCATTGATTTCGTGAATATCTAAAGAAAGTACTGAGTTAATTTGCAAGTCTTGATTGTAATATACTGTTTGTTTGTGCCTCCTGATATGATCCTAGGATAAAGAGCTTACCAAGTGATTGGCTTTGGGCTGGGGTAGAGAAAGATCAAGACCAAGGGTGGTTCCTTGCATTCTGCTAAGGGTATATAAATCTTGTATCTTCCACGTATCCTTGGCTCTGTATGAAACAGTTCTGCAATAAACAGACTATGGAATACATCCCTGTCTCTCTCCCTCTTTCTTATTCAGCTAGAAGCTCTCTCTCTCTCTCTGTCCCTTTTTTCACTCAGCCGGTAGCTAGGCCTAGACTGTGCTAGCCACAGTAAGTTATACCAATCAGCTCACTTTTTTTAAACCCAGGAGAAATTGAATAGCCACTTAGCTTCATGTAGTTCCTTCCCCTGGTGCATTATGTACTTTATATTGGACAAAAAGTTAATAGCAAAGTCATAATAGCTAACAATTGCTAACATCCAGGCAGAAGTTTGACTCTCTGCCTTAATTTATGATCATCTCTAGCTATCTCCTAGACTTATTGTGTCTGAGGCAAAGATCAGGATATGGGAAGTGTTTAGGTCAAAGAAGTAAACAAAGTATACTGGAGTCCTTGTTACTGTACAAAGACAAGGAGGAGAAGTTGGGGAAAGAGGAGACCTTTTTTGGACCTTGATGAAGAGAGTACAATAGGTAGTTTCAGCCCTAGTCTTTTTCTTTAGGAATTATGGGGAGCGGAGAGGAGGACATGGTTATCTTTTCAGTCTCTCCTTTGATTTTCTTCCTTCACCTGTTATCCCTGGGCTACTCATTCTTTCCTGGCTTTGTCTGTGGAGTCCCAGGCAGAGCTGGCACTGTCCCCATTGTGCTGCTGATGCTTGAGGTCCTAATTCCTTCTTTACAGTCTGTATCTCACAGGTAGTGTGTGTACCAGTGAAGTTTAGGGCAGAGACAATTCTTGCCTTCTTGGAGCTTGTAGCCTAGGAGGGATATGACGCTTACATAGATCACTACGTTTTGTTGGATTTAATTATCTCATCGATGTGGGTACCCCTTTACTGGGGCAGATTGCAACCCATCCATGCTTTCTCATTTTATGTAATTCTTGTTTGTATCCTTCCATAAATCTTCGGAAGCAGATCTGTTTAAAATGTTGTCCTTCCTCTAGCTTTTAAAAAATTTTGTGATTACTACTTCAACCCTTTGGCTTCTGTCTCTTGCCTTAATGTAGGGTCTCATTTTAGGGGTCTAAGATCATGACACATTAGTTCAACTACTTCTATCCTAAATGATGTGAGCTCTTCCCTTTTTTTGTTTATAGATGTGCTTAAAAATAACTTTTAGCTAGGTGACAGAATTGATGGAGTTCTGGGTCTTGAGTCAAGAAGATTCAAATCCAGCCTTAGATAACTTCTAGCTATCAGACCCTGGATGAGTTGCTTAGTATCTGTCTGCTTTGATTTCCTGAACTCTGAAATGGGATTATTAATAGCACCTACCTCACAGGGTTGTTGTGAGGATCAAAATGAGGTAATATTTGTAAAGCATTTAGCACAATGCTGGGCACACAGTAAGTACTTAATAAATGCTCATTTCCTTCCTTTCTTTTATATTTCATATGTGTGTGTGTATACACATACATAATTGTTAGCAGCATACTACTGCCTCTTTATGTATATCATGTGCCTCCGCACTGACCATTTGGTCACCTTTGGCCAGTTAAGTGGTATAGAAGACAGAGAACTGGACTTGGAGTCAGGGAGACCTGATTTCAAATTATGCTGGAGACACTTGCTAGCTGTGTGATCCCAGGAAGGTCTTTTAACTCATTATCTTCAGTTTTTTCATCTGTAAATTGGGGATAATTACAATTTCTACCACACAGGGTTGCTTTGATAATCCAATGAACTCAAAGGCAAAAAGTGCTTTGTAAACTAATGCCTGTTAGGTATTATTGTTACCTGACATTTTGATTTTTCTTCCATTGAGCCAAAGTTCCATGATTTATAATCATATAGACAATCATCAGGAGAATTTTGATACTGAAAGAATGTTCCTTTCCTAGCAGAGAGCTACGTGGAAACATTAAAATGCTGCAGACTTCAAAATACAAAGTTGTAAAAATAAGACAGTTTACTCTTCCACTCCTATTAAACTTTGGGCCCATATCACTACCCAACATTGGTGCCTCTCTAAAATAGGCTGAGAGAATTCTTGGACTCAATTCAGTCAGCACAACATTACCCACAGACAAGAGCATCTGGAGAATCTAATCATTGTTCCTTTGGTGTGGACTGTGTCCTGGACATCCTCCAAACATCTCTTGTAATTGTATGTCTATATGTTTTCCTTGTTTGAGATTGACAATAAAAAGGATTGTTGCACAGATTTTTCTCTGTGGTTTCATCTATAAAGGATTTGTGTATATTCTTAGCATATGAATGGGAGAAACCTTAAAAGACCAGATTATTTAAAGACTGCATTTTGCTCTATAGGGTCAAACTCTTTCTTTTAAAAATAAAGAAACAATATCCATAACAAGTCCTTATGTCTTCTTGTTTCTTCTCAAATTCTTATCAGTATATCCACAATGCATGCATAAATCACTTTCATTAATGAAGATATATCATTTATGAAGATGTCAAAGTAGATGGTTACCTTTTTAGGGATAATGATATCACCTGGGCTCTTTTATTTTTAAAATGTTCTCCTATTTGTGACATCTTTAGCATGAGCTCCAGAATGAATGCTTTTAAAATGTTCACAACCATTTCCTCTATATGTATTTGAGGAGAGCCAGCAGCAATTGAGAACTATATTGTCTAATGTTCTAGTTTCACTGCTCATATAGTACATTGGATACTAAGAAATTAGAGTCCAAATGTGGAGATTGCAGTGCCATAGAATATGAGAATAAATAGCTAAGGAAATATAGGAAGATCTGTTCCATTTAACATAGGTTTGTTGTCTTTCTAGAGTCATATATACATAGTATTGGAATAATCTGACACAGTTGGGTTTGGTATCATGTTATCTGTAGACTCATTTTCCAATTTACTGTTTGTTTGTTGGTTTTTCCATTTTGTGGGAAGACTGCTCATAATTTTCATTTTAATTATGATATTTTTCAAATTAACTTCTATTGTAAACTGTTATTGCTGTTGCCTACCATTTTTCTTCACAAGATTATAAAGTATTTCCTGGCTAGCATGACTTCTACATTCTTTTGTCCTCTTAGTGGTAGAAATAATTTTATGTTCGTTAAACTTATGTAAGAATTGCCAACAATCAGTCAACGTTTTTACTTTTATCCATGTCACATTTTTTCAGAGTAAACAACTCACTTAAATAGGTAAAACTGGAACTGTTATGGTTGCATATAATGCCTTTTCACCTTGATCTTTCCTTCTTTTGGTGTTCATTTTTTCCCTTAGCCTTCCCAAGTTAATGATCTGATGACATAGATAACTGATTCTAAAATGGCTCCCCAGACACTTCCAGTTAAAACACAATTAACTTCATTTTTATGTGATTTAGAACTTGTAATGTAAAATTCTTTTCAACCTCCTTCCTGAAGAAAAAATTCATGAGCCTGTCTTGTCCAGATAATAATGAGATTTACTCCCTTGTCCCATGATATAAGAATTGGGGAAAAAAATGGCCTTAATTCCAAAAGACTATTTGCCCACTGTTCTGCAATTACAAGCAAGAGAGTGGAGGCAATAGTGAGGTGAAGGCCAGTGCAATTGTCATTCACAATATTACATTAAGGGCCTTAGACAAGCATAAAACAAAGTACTATTAAGGGGAAGGTTATCAATGACTGGAAAGAAGAAGCAAGAGGAGGGCCTCATGGAAGGTTTTAACAGAGAGATATGAATTCTATATGTAAAGAGAAAGAGATAGTGGTACCAGGCATGGGGAGCAGTTTGAGCAAAGGAACAGACATAATAATAATAGTATCAGATAGCATTTATATAATGTTTACTATACTAAGTGCTTTATAATGATCGCATTTGATCCTTCTAGTAGCCATGGTAGATGCTATTATTATGCCCATTTTTCAGTTGAAGAAACTGAGGCAAATAGATCCAGTGACTTGCCCAGGGTTACCTAGCTAGTAGGTGACTAAGGCCAGATTTGAGCTAAGTTGTTTTTGTTTTTTTGACTCCAGGTTGGGCTCTACCCACCATGTGACCCAGATGTTGCTGCTCTTGTTCAGTCCTTTTCAATCATATCTCTACAGTCTCATTTGGGGTTCCTTTGGAGGGATAGCAGAATAGTCTGCCATTTTCTTCTCTGGCTCATTTTACAGATAAGGAAACTAAAGCAAACAGGATCAAATGACTTGCCCAGGATCACATAGTTAGTAAGCTTCTGAGGCCAGATTTGAATTCAGGAAGATGAGTTTTCCTGACCTGAGGCCTGGCATTCTATTCACTGTGGCACCTGGCTGTCCCACTTAGATATTCAATTTGATTCAATTCAATAAATATTTTTAAAGTACCTACTGTATTCTGGGTACTGTGCTAAGTGATGGGGATTGTTGTTGTTTGTCCTTCTTTCTCTGTGATATTAGGGGAGGTGATGTCATAACATGAAGTGAATTGGATTTAAGTGAGGAAGGTCTGTGCAGCCTCACTTTCTCCTCCAGAGCCATCTGGGTCCAGTGGCCTGATATAGATCAAGACAACCAGAGATGCTCCAGGATGCAGTGGGGGACCCTGGTCTTTTTAAGCTAAGGTCTTTAACAGGGTTCAGTTCAATTGAGATAATACCCATTCAGTGATTAAGGTTAGAAAGGAAATGAGACAGAGAATGACTTTTTTTACCCAAGCAAAAGTCTGGGAGGGTAATACTCTGAGTTTCCAGTCAAAACAGAAACAGCTACTATTTTCACACAAGAGGCTTGGGCTGGGACCTGTTGTTAAATAGTAAATAGTAAAGGTTTCTCTTTTGGCCAGTAACCTTGAAGGATCTTCCCCTCCCAGTTTGATTTCTTTTTAATTAAAAGGGCCATCCCTTTAATTCTTAAATAGGCCTATTCACTGAATGGGCATTATCTCACTCAAAGTGAGAATCTGAAAAAACCTTAGCCTAAAATATCCAGAGTCTCCCATTGCATCCTGGGTCATCTCTAGTCTTCCTGATGAATATCAGGCCACTGGATCCAGGTGGCTCTGGAGGAGAAAGTGAGTCTGGTGACCTTGCACAGCCTCCCTCACTCAAATCCAAGTCAACTGCAAGTCATGTCATCATTTCCTGTTGACATGGTCCTCTTTGAGAATCAAGGACAAACACTTTCCAACAACAATTGCTGGCCAATTAATGAGAGCCAGAATGATTTGGATTTAAGGCATGGTCCTTAAAAAAGAAATCTAGCCTGTAAATCTGAAGATATCTTGGGAGGTTTCAGCAATCAAAATTTATGTTCCTTTGGGAAAAGCACCCATAGGTAAGGGTATAATACCCTATGTGAACAGAGGGAGTGAAGAGAGGGAGAGAAGGGAGAGAAAGAATGAGGAAGAGAGGGAAGGAAGAAAAGGAGGGCAGTCCAATGTCACTGAATCAAAGAGTACATTTTGGGCAGTAAGGTATAAGAAGGTTGGAAAGGTAGGAGGGGGCTAGGTTGTGATGTGAGAACATAAGGATTTTTCAAGAGGCAAAGAGTAGTTCAGTCTGATTAGCATAGAGGGAAACAAGATAAGGCTACACTAGAAAGTTAGTAAAAGTCTATGAATGCCAATCAGCAACATTGAAATTTTACTTGATTGACAATAAGGAGACTATGATGACTTTGGTTTATAGGAGAGACAACAAGAAAGGTTATTCTGGAGATGTCACAAAGGGTGGATTCTAGTTCCTGTTCACTTTCTTCTTTTTCTTTTTTAATGTTTTATTTGTTTGTTTGTTTGTTTTTTACAACCTAGTCATTTATGGATGTGCCACCCATCCCATTCCTGGAATTTCTTTCTCCCAGCTTTGTAACAAAGAAATCTGGTTCAACAGAAAGAATTTATAAAGTAACCTCTTGTGACAATGCTTGCAATGCTTTATCCCTGGAGTACCCTACCTGTCTACCTCTGTTTGGTTAGCTTGCCTTCTACAATCTCAAAAGATTCCTACCTTCTAGATCCCTTAAAGCTTCCTCCTTCCAGCAGTACCGCTGCTACCCCAGCCCATTTTGTGTAGAGGAAATGAAAGAACATATCATCAATCTTTATTTGTCCCTGAACTCCTATTAGCTCCATTTATCTCAATCCTTCAAGGACCATCTCAAAGTCTTCTTGTACTATGAAGCCTTGCCTCATTATTCTGACCTACATTGAAATCAAACAGCTTTTGTAGTTTGTAACAATCACAATTATGATGTGATCATATATTGTATATTGATTTGTGTGCGTGTGTTTCACGCCTTATATCCTCAATGAGATTATGATTTCTTTGAGTACAGGTAGCAGGAAAGGAAAAGGACTAGACCTATGATTGCATTGGCATAGGGATCATGTCTGAAATTTCCTTTGTTCTTTCTTTTCATATTACACCTCGAATGGGGCTGTGTGTACATTTATTGTTAAGAACTTCAAGTGAGGAAACTCCATCAATCAATTTAGAATGGCAACTTTTTTGTAATTTATAGCCTTTGAGAGTTTTCTGGGCACTGAGAAATTAAGGGACTTGCCCAGAATTACCCAGCTCCCAAAACAGATCATGGACTCATGACTGGGTTGTAACAAAACAGATAAAATATTAAAACAGCAACAACTCCTACAACAGCCACCACAACTACAGAGAAAGTGATTTCCCAATGCTAGGAACTGATTATTCAATTGGCTTTAAATAGCCCCACCATATACTCATGATTGGCAAGTGACATTATTTTTCATGCAAAGGGTATCTTGAAAACCAGAAATACGGACATTTGTGAAGCAACTGTAAAAGCTATCAGTATACATTGTAAGGGAATAAGTTTTTTTTAAAAATAACTTTAATACTTATAATATGATTCTAACTCAGGGTTAAGGGTAAGACTGGGTGACAGATGCTTTGTTCTGAATGTCTTCCCTGAAGCATGCTGGCAGTCGGTAGCAGTTTGCAAAGTTTATATTTGAGATGTTTTTTGATTTTTCCAAAGAGCAAGTCACTGCTGGGCTGTCAGCAGCTTCAAATCCGTCCTAGTGGGAATGAATCCTGTAAAGAATACTAGGCATTCGGTATGAGAAGCAGGCCTTCTCTTATCCTGCCTGATAGGGTCAGGGAAGGGGCACTCTAGCGTTCTACTTTATGAAGTTTTCCCTCAGGGTCCCATCTGCTTCATCAGATTCTGGCTCTGACTCATTGATATCTGCTCCCTGGTAGTTGTTTTTATAATCTGAAATCAATAAGAAGTGCTGTCAATCATTCTAGGACACCTTGGGTGTGAGGTGCTGTCTGTCACGACCTGTGATTTCTAGGAGAGACCCATATTGTAAACTCCCTGTCAATCTGGCTGTGTTCCAAATGAAGTATGTTAAGTCATAGAATTCCTTGTTCTGATTTAAGGAGGAAATCCAAACTGAATGAGAATCTAATCAGATTGCCAGCTGCCTATGATACAGGGCTAACTGCTACCAGAAGCAATTGGATCATGGGATTTAATGCCAGAAAGGACTTGAGAGATCATTTTATCCCCCCCTTTGATTTTTATAGATGAGAAAACTTGAGGTGTGTTGGGGAGGAGGAGCCATCTGCTTAGGGTCACACAGGTAGGAAGCAAATCTGGTGCTAGGATTTGAACCCCAGAGTTTCTAACATTGATTCCAGGTATCTTTCTATTCTGGTGTGCTGCTTCTTAATCATAACTTTGCTGAAAAGAATAGAAATAATTTATGTTTAAATCTATTTTAGGACATCCCCAATAGATGAAAGGGTTTGGTTCCCTGTAAGCCCAACAACCCAAATTATTGAATTTTTAAGGTCCAGGCATTGTAATAGTAATGAAATTTGACAATCCCTTTGTATTGCTAAGCTAAGAGGTACTTAGCATCTAGTTTTGAATTAAGCCTCTGTTAAAGAAACAGAAGGTATGAACCATTGTTGCTGACAAACAGGAAGGGGATGAACATCCTCCTCCCCTATAGGGAGGAGCTATACCATATTTAAGGAAGAGCACAAGCTGGATAGTCAGAACTTCTCAGGATAAGCTTCATGGAGGCAGAGCAGCTACTTCTGCAGAGAGAGAGACAGAGACAGTGACAGAGAGACAGAGACAGAGAGAGACAGAGAGAGACAGAGACAGAGAATTTCTGTCAGTGAGTATCTGAAGGCTGGGCTGCTGCTGCTGGACTAGAACTTCTGTGGAGAAAGTAATTTTGATTTTGAGAACAGGAGAAAATGATTTTGATTTTGAGAATGGAGCTTCCAAAGACTTCCAAGGGCCCGCTGGAGCTGCCAGAGGAAGCATGTCTGTGGTGTTGGTACTTTGTCTGTCTGTGGCTCTGTTATGTTTTCTCTTCCCAGGAATAGAAACTGTGAAGGACTTGAGGTGTACTGGACACTGTGAGCTTCAATATATAGCAGGAACTGCACCAATAGCTGACAAGGAACTGGGAGCTGTCTAGCTTTGAACTCAGGTGGCAGCTGGTTAGATTCTGGTGGGAGCTGGGACCATGGAAGAGGAGCCATGGAAGCTGAAAGTCTGCCCTGTGTCAAGATGAAAAGACCTCTCCATGGGTACTGAGTAGGGACTTTGCAATTTAATTGCAATTTAATTCACCCTGGAGTTAAGTACTTTGACTTTTGTACTTTGTGTTTGAACTGAATGATTGAGTTACTAAATGGTTGTACTTAGTTCAAAACTATGTGACAACTTGGTGAAAACTATGTGGCCATTTTAGTGATAAGTGGTTGAGTTGTGACATGGTGAATGCTGTATTTTGATTTTCTATGATAAGTTGTAACATTGAGAATGTTGTACCTTGATTTTCTGTGAATGTTTTGCTCTGATTTGTTATTGAATAAATAGAGAGTTCACTATACTATGTAATCAGAACCTTGGAAGCTGTTCACAGCAGCAATCCTCTGGAAAGCTGCTCATGCATGGCTTTACAGGCATTTTCCCATAATTATATTCCAGTCATTCATCCAAGAATTACTTCCTATCATGTGCAAGACCCTGTGATACAATTATATAAAATGTATACAGTTTTTGTCTTCTAGGAGTCTATTTGGGGGGTGGGGAGGGAGACAAGGCAATTGGAGTTAAGAGACTTGCCCAAGGCTAATAAGTGTGTCAAGTGTCTGTGACCAGATTTGAACTCAGGTTCTCCTGACTCCAGGGCCAGTGTTTTATTCACTGTGCCACCTAGCTGCCCCAAGGAATCTATTTTCTTGTAGGGGATATAAGGTATATACAGAAATAAATACAATACACAGAAGGTCAATTCTATATAGGTGGTATAAACCCATTGTTATAGCTATGGAGAAGGAAGCACTTTCCATTACTTCTCATGCTTAGAAGTATATTATGTGGGAAGTTTTTTAAAACCTGAAGCAAAGAATTTCATGTGGTGAAAACCAAACAGTGAGATGATGACAAATCCATATTTTTGATGAAAATCATTCTAATGGAAAATATTAGAACTGAGGATTTAAGACCTAGGGGCTACTGGTAATTGAGAGAAAAGAACAGACATAGATTTTGTTGTAGGATGTAACATCAAGATGCTGTCAATTGAGTTATCTTCTACATAGGTAAACATGAAAGCCAATGGAGGACCTCATTGTTGGGGACAATATAAGGATCATACTAGCTGATGACTGAACTTTGGGCTTTTCAGACCAGATGAAACTTCTCTGAGGGTTGCTTTGGAGTAAAGAGGGGTCAGTGAACCTATCTTTTTGGCAAAACTCTGGCATCTTTCTCTGGTAAAGCAGTTTTTTACTTGAAAGCTCTGGCTCTGAGGCCTTCTTACACTAGATAAGGATCCCTTCTCCTGGGATAAGTTTGTGAAATCTGTTGTGAAGCCAACAGATAGGGAAAACATTTACTTATTTGAGCTTTTCTACTTAATTGTTAATATAATAGTATGCTATTATACCAGTATAATAGTAGGAGAGTGTAAGTCTCTTCCTTAAAAATAAGTGCTCTGGTAAAGTCCCCTGAATGTAGCCATTTCAAGTGAGTATTATGCATCTAGCAATATCATCCTATTATTTTAGATGAAATTGATGTGGCTAGATTCAATCCAATAAACATTTATTAAGTACCTATGTGTGTATGGCACAGAATAAATCTAAATGGGACTCACCCTGCCTTTCTTCTTACTGGTTTTAGTGCTATAACCCTATTTGCTTGGCAGATTTGGGGTTAAGAAATTCCTTTCAACTTTAGCCATACCCATGGTCATCAATTTTTATTTCAACTCCCACTGGGGACTCCATTTAGAAAAACTACAAAGGACCTATGTGGGCGTTGGGCGAGAAGTTGCTTTAAACCTATAGTTGTCCTCAGTTGCCATTCAAATCAACGTGGGGAAAGGACCAGGAGGAACCAACCAGTGGCTGAACTCTTGGCTAGTCCTTCCGTTTTGCATCCCTGCCAGGAATAAAATTGCTAGCCTTTGTTTGGCATTCTTTCAAGCAAAAAAAAAAATCCCTATTAACTTAAATAATAGTGCATATATTATTTAATTTCTGTTTTTTATTTATAATCCACAAATACCCCTTATACCAAAGGCTGAAGTAAATCAGAAAACCAAGATACAAATCAAATAACTTGCTTCTGGTTCATTATAACACGCACTTCTTTCAAGTGTAATTGAGAAGATAGACTAGAGTCTAAGTCCTTGTCCCTCGCAGAGGGCCCGTGCTTGGTCTTCTAGTAAAGGGCAAGCACAACCAGAGGTTCCTGATTGGTCCCTTTATCCTTTTGATAGGAAGGGATTAGGTTTACTCTGCCAAAGAGCATTGGATACTAAGTCAAGAGATGTCAACTACCCAGTAGACTTAAAAGGAGAACTAGCTTCTCCTTTTCCTCTTTCTCCTCTTCTTTCTTCTCCTTCCCCTCCTTACTTCTCACTTTCCTCCTTCTTCTTCTCTCTCTTCCTCCTCCTCTTTTTCTTCTTTCTCTCTTACTCTTGCTTCCTATTTCGTATGTGTCAGAACTCTTCAAACTCTTCTTTGGACTTGTAATGATGGGGTTCTTCAAAAGCTGCTGTGACAACTGCAGGCTCATGGTAGCAAGAACATGTGCCTATCTGGATGAACCTGGGACTCAGTTTCAAGTCTGTAGCAGCCTTTTCTAATTTGTTTTTTTTTCCCTGAGCAAATAATGACCAAACAGCAACCCTGAGATAGAGGTTTCTAGAACCAATTATATTGTGGGCTTGAGTGGTCTGGAGTCACTGAAGCCTTTAAAATGTGCTGGTGCGAAAGAAGGTGTTTTCTGCAGCTATGTTTTTCACTGAGAAGTTCACAGGATCACAGAATCTGAAAGTTGGAAGGGACCTCAGTGGGCAGTTAGTCCACCATCAGAAAGACGAGACATATGGGCATATCTGGCTGGCTAGAAGATAGGGAACTTGAGTAAGTTACTGTTCAGACACTGCAGACTGAAGTAAAAATAAAATCTTATAGGTGTCCTACTAGTCTTCAAGGAGTTCAGGAATTTATAATAGGAGTTGTGAGTTGTAACTTCATATTTTAAATATTTGCTAATGCAATATGATTTTTTCACATTTTAAACATTTCTTTCATGGAGAAAATAAATAGCTGTCCTATAGATGATATTTACTATTTTGTACCTTAAATATCTTTTTGACAAGGGACTCTGTTAAGCCCTTTCAGGGAGGTCTTACCTAAACTTTATTTAACAGATTTTTCCAAAAGGTCTACTGTGGGTTGGGGATCCTAATGAGTTGGAAAGTTCGAAGACAAAAGCTTGATCTTTCTCTTTAGGATCAGACTCCCTCAGGACTGAACTGTCTGTGTGAGTCCTAAGCAAGAGGCTCCCTAGGGGAAGAAGGGTACCTCCTGGGCTTTGGGTAATGGAATATTCTATTTCTCCTTTCTCTGGGTCAGCAAATATTTCCATTTTTATAACTTCTGACTTTTTGTCTGTTTATGCTTATAACTCAATTTTCTATTTGGAAAACAAGTGTTAATAATGCAATATTTCTTATGTTAAGGACTAAATGCTTTATCTAACTAAGAGTTTTTCTTCTCCTAGGCTGTGTCAGGAGCTCAAAAGATCTGGCTTTTATCTCAGTTTCTTCTCCAATTATCTTTGAACTGCATATTAAAGGGATACATGAAATGAATTCCATTTGTATTATAGAAGGTGGGGACACTTAGAAGGTCACAATTGTTGTTGTTATTCAGTCATTCAGTTATGTCTGACTCTTTGTAACCCCACGGACCATAGCACGTCAGGCCCTTCTATCCTCCACAATCTCTCCAAGTCTGTCCGAGTTTATGTTCTTTGCTTCCTTGACAATATTTATCAGTCTCACCCTCTGCTGTCCCCTTTTCCTTTTTTCTTCAATCTTTCCCAATATCAGGGTCTTTTTCAATGAGTCCTGTCTTCTTATTATGTGACCAAAGTAGTTAAGCTTCAGTTTTAGTGTTTGACCTTCCAGTGAATAGTATGAATTAATTTCTTTAAGTATTTACTTTTCTGATGTCCTTGCTGTCCAAGGTACTCCCAAAAGCCTTCTCTGGCACCACAATTTGAAATTTTTTTTTTTACAAGGCAATAATGGTTAAACGAGTTCCCAGGGTCACACAGCTAGTGAGTGTTAAATGTCTGAGACTGGATTTGAACTCAGGTCCTCTTGACTCCAGGGCTGGTGCTCTATCTACTACATTAACTCCCTACCTCTATAGTCCAGCTCTTATAAAATTGCTACTGGAAAAACCATAGCAAACTTTTTTTGGCAAGATGATGTCTCTACTTTTTAGTATGCTGTCCAGATTTATCATAGCTTTCTTTCCAAAGAGCAATGTCTTTCAATTTCATCACTGCAGTCACCATCTGCATCCCAAGAATATGAAATCTGAGACTGCTTCCATTTCTCTTCCCTCTGATTGCAAGGAAGTGATTGTAGCAGTTGCCATGATCTTAGTTTTTTTTTTAATGTTAATCTTTAAGTCAGCGTTTATACTCTCCTCTTTTGACCTCAAGAGGCTTCTTAATTCTCTTTAACTTTCTGCCATCAGAGTAGTATTTTCTGCACATCTGAGATTGGTGGTATTTCTTCTAGAAGCTTTAATTCCAGCTTTTGATTCATCCAGCCTGGCATTTCGTAAGATGTACTCTTCATATAAGTTAAAGAAAGAGACACTTTGTAGCCTCATCATACTCATTTTCCAATCTTAAATTAATAAGTTGTTCCCATGCTTGGTTCCAACTGTTGCTTCTTGACCCACATACAGTTTCCTCAGGAAGACAAGTAAGACCATTGGATGATCTGGTAAGATCGCCATCTCTTTGAGGACTTGCCACATTTTGTCATCATACTCATAGTCAACGGTTTTAGAAACCTGAAAAAGGGGAGAAAAAGTTCCATAGGGAGAGGGGTTAGGAGTAGGACAAAGGAGGAGGAAAGAATGACATTAAAAGGAGAGGCTGGACATATCTAAATAAATATTTTCAATTTCACAGTTCTGCTGAGGGCTGACCTTGCTTTATTCTTCATCTTGTTACAGCACTGGTGTCAAATTCAAATAGAAATGGAGACCACTAAATGAACATGAGGATCCCTGCTGGTGTATGACTGCTGTAACCTGAGTCCCAGACTGATGGACTTTACCATGTATTAACATTATCCATGTTTTATTGTATTTTTATTTATTTTGTTAAATATTTACCAATTACATATTAAACTGGTTTGGACCATTCTCGGGAGAGCTGGGTCTTTGTGACCCCACTTGGGGTTTTCTTGGCAAAGATACTGTAGTGGTTTGCCATTTCTTTCTCTAGCTCATTTTACAGATGAGGAAACAGAGGCAAACAGGGTTAAGTGACTTGGCCAGGATCACAGAGCTAGTAAGTGTCTGAGGACAGATTTGAACTCAGGAAGATGTCTTCCTGACTTCAGGCCAGGAAGCCTGAGGGCAGCATCCCTGATACCTCCCTGTTATAGTGTTTATACTTTAGCTTTTATTGATTTTAGACATGGGGCATCAAACAGTATTGATCATGGGCTTAACAAAATCCAGACTTCATTGTAGTTCCTTTGTAAAAATGATTTTGAAATGTTTAAAATAAACATTTTTTAATGCCAAGTCCAGACTTGTTAAAAAACTTTTCTTGAGGAAGTAAGGACCATAGTAACATCTGTTTGACTGGTCTGTTAATAGACTTTCCACTCTATTTTGCTCATGGATTTTAGGATCTTAACTAAGTTTTAGACTTCAGCATCAGATCCTATGTTGGCTCACTAAAAAGGACACTTGTGACTGGTAGCCCTAAGTGAGAGCCATTGCTTTGTCATTTTGAGAATAAATGAAAGTCTAAAGACATGTTCACAAGAGTGTAATTGCTGCTTCCTTGCTCAGGAGAAGGTTATGAAAAACATTTAAAAGAAAACAGCAGATTATTATCTCAAGAGAAAAATAATCTTTTACTGTAAGAAATTTCCTCTGTAAAACATTCACTATTTTTCTTATTTGCCTTTTCTTTTTTTGATTAAAATCTATGTTCTTAAATTTTTTTCATAGGAAAGACTAAAATTTTGCTTTTCAGTTATTTTCTGGGATATTCTTGCATGAGTTAAACTGTATGACTCCTTTACCTTGTTTATGGTAAAAAAGAAAATTGTTAGACTTTGTTGTTGTTCTGTTGGGCCTGACTTTGTGACCCCACTTGGGGTTTTCTTGGCAAAGATACTGTAGTGGTTTGCCATTTCTTTCTCCAGCTCATTTTACAGATGAGGAAACAGAGGCAAACAGGGTTAAGTGACTTGGCCAGGATCACAGAGCTGCCACTTAACTATCCAATAGTGGACCATCATCACCACCATCACCACCACCACTACCACTATTTATATCACTATTTATATTTGACATTTGTAAACCTCATAAAACACTTCGATATGTTAACTCATTTTCCCTCACAACACCACTGTGAGATAAGTACCAGAGCCATCATCTCCATTTTAAAGATGAGGAAACTGGGACTCAGAAGGTCAAAGGATTTGTCCATGGTTATAGAGATAGTATGTATCAGTGATGACATTCAAACCTGGTTCTTCTGGACTCCAAGGCAGGTATTATATTCATTGAGCAAAGCAGTCATGTAGTGATTAAAAGATTTAATTTCAAATCTAAGCTTTGCCACTAATTGCTTGTTTGACCTTGTGCAAGTTACTTTAACTCTCTGCGTCTACATTTCCTCATCTATAAAATGATACTTTTCACCTCTCAATGCTTTAAATTTCTTACAGTAAGCAGTGGGTTTTTTAAAAAAAAATCAGCAGTGATTCCAGTGTCATAGACATTTAAAAATATTTGTTGAATAAAAATTAGAATTTGAAACCAAAAATTCAGGTGATCATAGAAGTGATATGTGAGTTGGTAAGAGTTTTGGAGGACTCAGAAAGGATGTGTAATAAATAGTGAGTCACTGTTCCTGGTTGGAAAAAAACAAATCAACCAGATTGTATGTTTGGGAAGGAAAAAAGAGGCCAACATTCATTTTTTTGCATTCTCCTTGGTGCTGATTTTGCTTCTTGTTAGTGACTTTAATCAGAGATTCAGTCACAGAAAGTTAGCTGAAAATCAGATTTCAGATGTCATCTAGTCCAGACTTTCCTTTATTTGTTTTTTGTCCAGGAGGAAATTCAGACCCAGAGTAGTAAAATGAGTTGACCCAAGATCATAAAAGAAATAAGTTAGAAGAGTTAACCTGTAATGGTAATGGGAATCTGAAGATCTTTCCTGCCCCCTGGGCCCCTTGATAGGCTTAAGTGAATCTGAGAACATTCCCTGATTTGAAAATAAACTCTGCCCCCTAATATGCTGAATGTGGTCACATGGAGCCTGTGGTGGGAGGCTTGTTTTTTCAGGAATGCCCATACCTTGTTACTTTGTGATTGGGCAGTGGGTCAAGAGAGTTGTGACATTCTCTGAACCAGGAGAAGGCTATATATACCTGATGTCAGGTTTTGCTTTGGGGCTCACTTTGGGAAGAGTTGTGTGATTTGGCCAGATGAGATTCTGGGCAGCCATTGAGCCCTCTGGCTTTGAAAACCTGGATGTTGGTGCTTCCCTCGTTGGTAACTAAGTATGGATGTAATGGTCAGACAGCTGGAAGCCCTGTTTGCTGGTTTGTTTCTCTGCCTGTATTTTTTTTGTCTATTTCTGTTTTAATTTTATTTTCTGAAATAGCTAAAGTGGGAAGGAAATAGCTAAGAAAGGTGGGAAGGACAGTAGCATAGCATAGTGACATGTGCTTGGGGCTTAAAAAAACAGATGTGTAGGAAGTCAACCCAGGAAGGGTTGACTTAGAAAATATCTATGGGCAGCTAGGTGGCACAGTGAGTAGAGCATGGAGAGTCAGGAGGACTTGAGTTCAAATCCAGCCTGAAATTGTGATTAGGTAACTTCTGTTTGTATTTCCTCTGAGGTTCAGGGTACTGACTTTTCCCCTGATCTAGGTAAATGATATATGTTTGATTGATTAAAGAAAGATTGTTAACCCGTTTTGAGTTGCTTTCATTTAGAAAAGCAGATCTAAGAACCTGTGCTAGCAGCTGCCCGGGATATTCTAGGGTGCTTGCTGCTACATAGCCCAAGCAAATAGAATAAGTCAATTCCTCAAACCTCCTGGTGGTAGGAAAGCATGGGCCTAGAAGTCAGGAGACCTGGATACTAGTCTTGAACCTGCTGGTTATTTGTTGTGTCAACTTGGCGGAGCTATAACTAGCATGGGACAGATGGAAATTTGTCCCAGGGATCCAACATTTGGGGAAGGATGGTTGTGTTTCTTCCCTGTAGCAATTACTTTCATTTTACCTTGCCATGTGGTCCTCCACCAACCTAGCGGTCCTATCACCATATTACCTCTCTTGCAATCCTGCCTTCCTTCTCTATCTGCACAGGGCAATGGGTTGAAATATTCTCCCAATGCAGTTGGCTCTTGGGGTAAACATCCCCCTTAACTCATGCGAATACTTCCTTCAGAGGAATGAGCAGATGAGAACAATTTGTTCCAATGGACACAAAAGTGACAGAAGCAGGTACTATGGAGCACTTAGGGCTTGGTCAGATATGAAAGACATCAAGGTCATCCACTGTATATAGGGCCATGGCTCATAGTTTTGACTTTTGTCTTGCTACTGGAAAAGAAAGTGGCGGTTGGCCAATTTGAGCAACTTGTGTTCACTTAAATCCAATTCATCTATGAGTCAAGCATCACCCTATGATGTCACTGGTCCTTCAAAAGTGAAGGATAAACACCAACAGCAATTGGATCTGTGATCAAAGAGTCTACTATACCAACTGGCCCTGCCCTCACCTGCACTCACTGCAGGTGAAAACATTTCTAGTTATGGTTCTATGTGTTGAGCAAATTATTTTATTTCTCAGAGTTGTATTTTCCTTTTTCATAAAACAAGGGGATTAGGTTAGCCTTTTTAAAAATTAAAATTAAAAAAATATTTTTGCTATTTGGAGTTGGGAGGGCAGGGAAATTGGGGTTAAGTGACTTGCCCAAGATCACATGGCTAGTAAGTATTAAGTGGTCTGCGGCTAGATTTGAACTCAGGTCCTCCTAACTCTAGGGCTGGTGCTCTACTCACCATACCACCTAGATGCCCATAGATATTTTCTAAGTCGACCCTTCCTGGGCTGACTCCCTACACATCCGTTTTTTAAGCTCTGAGGACATGTCACTATGCCATGCTCCTGTCCTACCCACCTTTCTTGTGGGCCACTTTAGCCATTTCAGAAAATAAAAACAAAAACTTTCCCCATCTCCTAAAGTAGAAGTTACTTTAAAGGCTGACTATTTTTCTCTTCTTTTGGTTCCTGTGAGATGCTGCAGAGGAAGGGGGCACACTGCTTTTTCTCAGCAGGAATAGAAGATGGTGAATGATAGACACGCCCTGAAGGGCCATGGTGAGAAGTAAAGAATATGGCTACCCTAGAGCCGAGGTCATGCATGCTAAGAGCTTTCATCACCCCAGGTTTGGTAAGAAAGTTGTCTGTTAAGAGGGGCAGAGGGCAGCTTCACTCTCCTAGCATTGCCCAAGATATCTGGCAGATAGTCTTTAAAAATATTTATTTATTTTTAAATTTTTAACATTCACTTCCATAAGATTTTGAGTTACAAATTTTCTTCCTGTCTCTCCCCTCCCCCCACCCAATATAGCAAACATATTACACACCCCTTCCCCCAATCTGTTCTCTCTTATGTCCTCCCCCATCCTCCCCCTTACTTTTTTGTAGGGCAAGATGGATTTCTGTACTTCATTGGCAGATATTCTTGATACTGGAGGAATGACAGCAGAGTCTACAGTCTGATTGAAACCAGTGCCAGGGATGATCTGGTGAGAACTTTGTCTAGCTCTCTATCCATCTGTTTACCTGCTGACAGTCTTCTTAGTCTCTGATTATGGGACTCAGCCCTGACTTCTACCTACTTTTCCTATTTTAGTTCATTTCTATAAAATGATTGACAGCATACAATAAATCAAGATCTTTTTATTTCATTTATTAATATGATATGAACTGTGGAAAGATTAAAGTCTCATTTATATAACCTGAGATGAAAGGAGGTGAAATATTATAATTATCTTTTCAAGCCAAATTTGTGCTGCCATTTAAAATTAACCTATGCAAATAGCAGGTTAAACCCAAAGAGAGTGAGCTCCTGGATCATAAAAATCTGCATATGAAATCGTAAGTATTTCTGAACAAGGCAATTGGCCATTTACTGCATAGACATGTGCCAAAGGGCACAGGTCACTTATCGAACAGTATTTTAATTTTGATCTGAAAATATTTCATTGAAAAAGATTTGATTCAGGTAAAACCAAATCACCTCTTAACAGATGTTTGTTTGCCTTTTCAAAGTAATAAGAACGTTTGATTAGAAATCAGATCTTTGGCTCTGGTATCAATTAGCTGTTAGAACTTGGGCTGGTCATTTTCAATTTCTGAACCTCAGTTTGAGCTCTGTAAAATGAACACATTTGACTAGAAGAGTTCTACATTCCTTTTCAGGTCTAAGGTTTTATAGTTTTCTCTAAAAATCCTTAAGTATGCTTTGCAAACAGATTGTCCAACTGGTTCAATACTTAAGAATAACAACACCAAATACCATCTAATGTACATTATTAATCAATCAGCAAGCTTTTATTAAGCACATGGGTATTGTGCTGTAAGTGCTAAGAAGAGAAAGACAAAAGAGTCTCTATCCTTGAGCAGCTTACATTTTAATGGGACAATATGTCCACATATTGGTGCATAGAGAATTTCCACAAAATGAATACTTGGGAGAAAAGGGATTAACAGGTGGGGTGGTAATGATTGAGGAAAAATAGCTTCCAGTAGGTGATGCAAGCTGAGCTTTGTAGGAAACCAGGGATTCCAGGAATCAGTGGAGCTGATGTAAAGACACAAAAACATAACATGCAGTGTCTTGTATACTGGGAAACTGAAGATTTTGGAGGGGACCAGGCTTTGAAGAGCTTTAAATGTCAATGGAAGAGTTTAAATTTCATCCAAAAGGCTAAACATTGGAGCCTCTGGAATCTACTGACTATGAGGGTGTGACATGCATTTCAGGAAAATCACTTTAGCAACTGTGGGGAGAGATTGTCAAGGAAATTAATTAGGAGACTCTAGCAAAGGTTCAGGTGAGAGGTGATGCTGGTCTTATCTAGGGTGGTAGGTGGTGACTATGTGAGTATAGGGGTATATGGAATATATTGGTGCACCTAGAAACAAGGTTTGGTAACTGATGATGAGGTTATGAGACTTAATGAAAGGAAGAATGGAAGTTCAATCTGCAATTAAAATGGCTGGTAACTGGTAAAGTGAGAGGAGAGGAAATAGATCTGTCAAATACAGATAGCCTTTTCATGACATTTGGCTGAGAAAGGGAGAAGATGTTATAGAAGATAACTAGTGGGGATGGTGGTAGCCAGTAACGGTTTGGGGGGATGGAGAGATTTGGGTTGTGTTTGTAGATAGCTAGGATGGAATCAAGCAGCTAGGGAGAAACTGAAGACAAATGAGAGAGAGGGGGAATGACAGGGGAAGCAGTCTGCTGGAGAAAAAGGAGGGGGACTGCAATTAAGGGTACATGTAGAGGGTTTAATCTTGGGGAGAAGAAAGGTCATTTCTTCAGTAGACTGGGATAAAGGAGGAAATAGTGGGAGATGATGTCAGGGGTTTAGGAATGAAGAGTAAGAGGAGCAAGTAGATGACGAAGAGAGAGGAGGGAGCTCACAGTTAATGGGTTCCACCTTCTTAGTAAAGTATAATGTAAAGGCCTCAGCTAACAGGGTTGAGGTAAGGGATAGAATAGAAATATTGCTGGGAAAAGAGAAAGGTTCAAACAACCCCTGTGGAGAGAGGGATGGAGAATCAATTTGGGAGGAGTAAAAGAATTTCCATGTTGTAGTAAGAGTGCAGTAGAAATAAGAACATCCATTTGTGGTGGACCCAATCAGCATAGTGGCACTACTTCCTTCATTGAGCAGTATGTGAAGAGGAGCAGAGGTCATAGACAGAGGAGTATTCTACTACTGGGTTTTGGCAAGGCTTGAGTGGCAATAGGAAAAAGGAACAAGGATAAAAACTAGCTTGAGGGAGAAATCCCCCCAAAGAGAAAGTGAGGTACATAACACAAAGGAGAAAATACTGATGTTTTCTTTGTCTTTCAGCATGGGAAAAAGGTACTGGAAGGACAAGTTCTATAAATCTCTAGTATTTTAAACCTCATTTAAAAAATCATTGTTTCTATGACTCTGAAAGTTAAAGTTAAATCCATAGTGATTGTTAAGAAGAGTCAGAAAGAAGACATTGAATATCTTGTCACCATATTTATTTCTGGAAAATGTCTTCAGTTAATTATTCTGCTTTCTCTAGTTAAAACTAAAATAGGGAACAGATAATAACTTAGAAAACTTCATCAGATAAATGGCTCCCACTTACTTGGGGGTGGTAAATTTCAGCCCTACCTTCATGCAAGTGAAATTTTGGGAAACCCAGGGTGGTTGTAGCTGTTCTGCTCAAGTATCTGTTTCAGGAATTAAATGATAATCATAGTGTGGCTGAAGAGTGAGAAGGAGAGGTTGTAGTTGCTGGCAGTCCTCAGTCATTGCTTCCACCAGAAAGAAGGTTCAGCCATTGGGATAATGGGCTGCTTCAAGTAGCCCCTAGAAGGCAATGAGAACAGTAGGGCTAGATACAGAAATGTTGATTTGGGGAATAGAAGGAGCTGAGAGCACAGAGGGCCCTTGGAATGGATCCTCCAAATCAAGAAAGGACTTCAGTTCAAGATCTGGATCTTAGAGAAGAGGTGTGGTGTAATAAAAAATGTGTTAGACCAGGAGTCAGGAGAGAGCTGGACTCAAATCCTGCTCCTGGCACGTATTAGCTCTGTGATTATGGGCAAGCCAATTAATTTCTGTACCTTAAGTTTCCCTTTCTGTAAAATAGGGATAGTATTTTTGTGATTAAATGATATAATTGCCCTTTCCCCTCTCCAGTCTGTTCTTCATATATTCTTGGCTATATTACTTCCATGCTCAGGAGATTCTTACCTGCTTCCTGTTGCCTAATATCAATTGGTCCCCTTCCTTACCAACTCCTTCCAATCTATCTATCTATCTAGATGTATTACACATAATTTCCTTTGACACAGTCTATGGTCTGGAGACTTTTTGCTCTCTTGCCACATTATAAAGCCAATAATGGCCATAATGTAAAGCTAAGCACAAGAAGCTTTCCAGAAGACTGCTGCTGTGAACACCCTTTCAAGATTCTGATTACACAGTATAGTGAACACTCTACTATTCAATAACAAATCAGAGCAAAACATTCACAGAAAATCAATATAAAGCATGCATCATATTACAACTTATCACAGAAAATCAAAATACAACATTCATAACAGCTTATTACTAAAATGGCCACATAGTTTTGACCACAGTGGTCACAAAGTTTTGAACAAAGAACAATCATTTAGTAACTCAATCATCCTCAGTGTCTCCTTTTTTGGCAAAAGCTATTCTCCACCTCCTCACCCATACCTGGAATATGCTCTTTTTCTTAGGTAGATATTTTTTATCTTAAGCATGTAAATGTTGTTTCATCTTATATACTACAAATTCTCTGAGGGCAGGGACTATAATTCCTTTCCTCTATGTATCTACTTGTTGGTTGATTCATAGTGTAGGGATAGGGATAGGGATAGGGATAGGGACTGAATCTGTGATTTTGTTCTTATAGGGAACTTCAGAGAAGGGAAATTCCACCTACCAACTTGTGTCAACACATTTTCTGCAACTCAAAGTGTTAAAGTGTTGAGTAGAATTGTTTGTCCTTCCTTCTTGAAGAGGACCATGAGATCAGGGAGATGATACTGCTGTGCAAGTGAATTAGATTTAAAGTGAAGGAGGGCTGTGCAAAGTTGCAAAGTTTCACTTTTTCCTCCAGAGCCACTTGGGTCCAGTGGCCAGATATAGATCAGGACAACTGGAGGTGGCCCAGGATGCAGTGGAGGATGTTGGTCTCTTCAACCTAAGGTCTTTAACAGGTCTCAGGTTAACTGAGGCAATGCCCATTCCGTGATTAAAGCTTAATAAGAAATGAGATGGAGAAAGGCCTCTTTACCTAGCTAAAAAAAAAAGTGATCTGGGAGGGGTCGAGTTTCTGGCCAAAACAGAAATTTTGTATAGAAACATATAGAATTCTTTCTTTCGTTTT
>CM053601.1:119655471-119711183 GCA_028646575.1 Pseudocheirus occidentalis | reverse complement strand
TTCCTTCCTTCCTTCCTTCCTTCTTTCCTTCCTTCTCTTACTTTCTTTTCTTCCTTTCTTCCTTCCATTTTCTTTCTCTCTCTTTACTTCTTCTCTTCTTCTTTCTTTTTCATTTTTCTTCCACTTCATCCTTTATTTTTTGCATGTGATATCTGTATTTCTAGTATAGCATAAATTTATTTGGTGTTGAGTTCTTGATTTTTCTACGAAATGAAGACAGGAGCAACCTTAAGAGTGCTGGCATATTTTGACTCCACATGTCATGCTGTGATTGTTTCTGAAGCAATTCCATGGGCCACTAATCTTCTTTCATTTGACTGCAGATACTTAAAAACTGATAGATGATTTAAAAATTTCCAAAAGCAACAGAATAGTAAAAAATGACTTTAAAACTAGGATAAGAGTCTATGTGTAACCTGTCTCAGAACTACAAAAAATCATCTAATTGAAATGTATTCCTGTAAAATTTGTTATTTGTTAACAATAATAGACTAGGTTATTTCTTCAAACACCCACTTTCTTCACTGCCATCATTTTATTAAATCAAGATGTGGGTGTTCATATTTAGTTTTTGACCACAAAATTATTTTGAAGGAGTCTGGGTGAGGTTGAATAGTTTTGCTTTCATTTAAATTGCCTGATGGAATGAACAGCCTCATGAGACACTCTATGAATTTTAAGGGGCTAGATGAGCATTCAAGATGCCTCCATCATGGAAGAGAGTAAGGTGAATTGCAAAGGCACTAAGAAAGGGAATAGACCCAGCCCATTATCTGTCTGAAGTACCTATACATGTTACATGTACCAATGGACTAACTCAATGGACTTTCAATAGAAATGTATACCATAATCCATGCAACATGTTTTCCTAGAATTACAGATTTGCAAAATTAGAAATTGCCTCAGAGTCATTGAATACAACCCATATCTGAACAAGAATCCCAAGTACAGTATATTTGAAACAGTGGTCATTTAGCCACTGCCAGTGAGAGGAAATCCATTATCTTTTGGTGTAGACTATTTTTTTTTGAGATAGCCCTTATTGCTAAGGAAAGCTCTTTGCATCAAATGTAAATCTGCCTCAATGCAGCTTTCATCCATTGCTCTAAATTCTGTTCTCTGGGGCAATTCATTTTCTAGAGGAGATCTTAGAAGGAAGGGATCTTGGAGATCACTAGATCTACCCCTCTCATTTTACAGATGAAGAAACTGAAACACAGAAGTTAAATGATTTGCTCAGAGTTCCACAATATTGTGTCTGAAGTAGGATTGGAACCCAGTTCTTCCTGACTCTAACTGGAATGCTCTCTTCAGCATACCATGCTTCCTTAAGTCCTGGAAGGCAGCTTTCATGTGCCCCCTAAATCTTCTCTTCTTCAGGCTAAACATACCCTGTTTATTAAAGAAATATTCATATGGAATAGTCTTCAGATTCTATTCCTTTGATTATTATCCAACTTATCAATTTGGCACCTAGAAATGGATATACTTCAGATAGGTTCTGATCAAGGCAAAGTTCAGTGGGGTCAGCTCCTCTCTTGTGTTGTAAACTGTTTCACTTAGTATAGCCTCACATTAGGTTGTTTTTGTTTTTTGCAGTGGGGGAGGGGGGAAGGGCTGATTTTTCATACCGCGACCTCATATTTAGTTTTCAGCCCACTACAACTTCCATTTTTCAAACTGCTGTACAACCACCTTGCCATTCCTTACTTGATACCTTATGTGAAGCTGATTTTTTTTAGCCCAAGTACAAGACTACATTTATCCTTATTTGTTTAATCTTATTTGGGTTTATGCATGTGTGTGTGTGTGTGTGTGTATAATATTATATATTTTTTTCTTTGTTAGTCTTATTTTATTTCCAACCTCAGGGTAGGGATACATTTACTGTATCTTTTTACTTATGTTTAATATGCTGCCCTTTCCCCTCCATAATGCTATACCTGAATTTAAAAAAAAATCTGTTTTCAGTTATTTCTTTAGATATGTTTTTGGATAAGCTGTGCCTTATACTTGGAATGTACACCCTTCTCATCTTTTCTTGTTAGAATTCAAAGCTCAGGTCAAGTGTTGCTGTCATTAGGCTCTTCCTGATCTCTGCCCCGCCTCCCCTAGCTGCTAATGTGGTCACTTTCAAAGTTGCCTTGTATTTATATATTTATTTCACACACATAAACACACACACACACACACATTTTCATATATCCAAGATGTTTTACTTCAGTAGAATATAAGCTCCTTTGGAAACAGAGTTGTTGTTTTTTATTTGTTGTTTTCCTAGCACCTAGATCAGTGGTTCTCAACCTTTCTAATGCCGCAATCCTTTAATACTGGCATGTGGGTGTATCTGCATGTGGGCGTACCCGCCTGGAGACTATAGAGGAATGGTGTCTTGGTTCCCAAGACCATCAGAAATACGTGTTTTCCAATGATCTTAGGTGACTGCATTCGACCCCCCAAAGGGGTCACAACCCACAGGTTGAGAACTGCTGACCTAGATTATCTGGCACAGAGTAGGCACTTATTAAATATTTAGCGATTAATTGGTCAGTTGAACCACTTTGTTTTCCTTTCCCTGATTCCTCCTATTCCTCCTTCTATCCTCCTATGTCCTCTCTATATAAATAACAGTTTGAAGTATTCATTAGTGTAATAAGAATAGTAACTCACATTTCTACAGTGATTTAAGATTTATATTTCATTTTTCTCACAAGCACTCTTTGAGGTCAGGAGCATAAATAATATCCCCATTTTACTGGCAAGAAAACTGATGGTAAGAGAGATGAAAGGATCATAGAATTGGAGAATAGGTCAGGTCGTAGAATTGAGGTATGTTGGAGCTGGGATTTGAACCCAAGGGTCTCCTGAGTTCCTATACTCTTTCTACTATACCACCAAGGCATTCAGGAAATGTAAGATAATGAGCCCAATCCTTTGACTTGATTTAGAGAGCAGATTTACTTACCTGGAGAAATAGGGTGATGGTTGTGCCATTTACCTTTTGATGCCTACATACTTTTCTGGCTGCCATTTATAGCACTTGACTGTTTACCCAGCATCTTTAACCCTGTGAGATAGATAATTCAAATATCTTTGTGCCTGTTTTACATTTAAAGACCCAAGAGGCTCAAAAAAGTGAGATGACTTGGCCAGAGCCCTACAGCAAGTAAATGATACCGCTAAGGCTCCAGCTTAGGTCTTGTGGCTTGAAGACAAAATGTTTATTTCATCACTGATGCTGCTCTAACTTGTAGGTTCAGTTGGAAGGGACCCTAGAGATAATTTTCCTCTCGCCTCTCATATCTGAAGGAATGAGGCTCAGCGAGAGGTGATTTCATTTTTCCAAAGTCACACAGGTACGTAGCCTATTAGATATAGACTCTCAATTCAGTGCTCTTTCCAGAACACAGCCCTACCTCCCCCAGTACAATGCTGTGATATAGCAGCATAAGCTAAGCAGATTTGGGAGAGGGTCAATACATTCTATTGAGAAGAGCCTGCCCTTTCATAATTTCCAGTTCTCCTTCTTCAAGATCATAGGCTTGGGCAAATTTCAACTGGATGCAAATATCAGTGTCAAGGCAAATGACCCTTTGCAGTAGATACTGCAATAAAATCTATTCTCAGAATTGGAAACATTTCCCCTAAAGAGCTAGCATCTTGTCTGTCCAGCAGCAGTATTTCATTTACAATGAAACTGGTTGTAAAAGGGTAATAATAGAGCCATAAAAAACTGACTGTCTAAAATATTAGTTTAGCCCCTATCTTATTTATATGCAGCATTGTTTGGGGACGTCTTTTTTATTAAAAAAGGATGTCTCATCAAAATGCAGGGGCCCGAAATAAGCAGTGAACAATAGAAATGTATTTTTCCATTTTCTTGGTGGTGTCTTGTGTGTTTAATTTTTATCTCTAGTAACAACTCCCTTTGTTTATGGAACTGAAAATGGGAACTAATTTTCAACGCCTCAAGGAGGAAGGATCATTTGCAGACGGAAGCGCGAATAAATGTTCTCTGGTTATCACTTCATTTCTTTACCAGCAGAATGTTGGCAATTTGTAATTTCCAGATTAATTATGAGTCTGGGCAAACACTCTGCGTTGTCATGCCTCACAATTAATACTCAGACTGTTTTGAAAGGAAGATAATTTGGGGTTTCGTAACTCATTCTTCAGGGATAAAAATAAAGAGGAGAATCCACATTTCAAGTTTTTCTTCTGGAGGAGACAACCATTGATTAATTAAGTTGTCACAGAACTGTAAACAATCTCTGTCAGTTATTTTGCAACTTTAATAAAGTTTCTTTTAGAAATTTACATCAAAATTTTAATCAACATTACATGTATTATTTATAATAACAGGGTGGTAGCAGTGCAGTGTATTTATAAGCATTGTGTAGTGGTTCAGAATTTCAAGCTTGATCCTTCATGAAAGTTTAATTTAGAAACTTAACCCTTGTAGGTAAGCACAGAATGAATCTATTCCTAGCCCTTGTGAATGAAGACTTGCCTGAATTTTTCAAGGCTTTCCTTAAGCCTGAGGGGGAAATGCCTAATATCCCCTCCAAAAGGGTCTAATTTTTTCCATATCTTTTACCATTTACTTCTACTGGAATGTTTAATTTTCAACATGACAGCATACTCAATGATGTTATGTTTAACTGAGAGACAGTGTAGGGCAATGGACAGCATGCTGGACTTGGACTCAGGATGACCTGGGTTTGAATACCACATCCATCATTTACCATCTGGGTGGCCCTGGGAAAGCTGCTTGATTTCTCTCAGACTTAGTTTTCTTAGCTGTAAAATGAGAACAAAAATCATAAAACCTATCTCACAGGATTGCTGTGAGAAGCAAGTGAGATCAAATCCTTGCTTGGCATATAAGTGTCTTCCCAGCCTGGCCCCTTCCTGCCTTTCCTGTCTTCTTACCCATTGCTTCTTCCTGTGAATTCTACAGTCCAGCCATATTGGGCTTTGCTTTACACATAAGACATCTCCTATCTCTGTGAGTTTGCACTAATTACCTCTAATACTTCTTCCATACTTTCTCCTCACATTTTTTTCCTTCCTAGCTTAGTTTAGATTCTGTCTTCTCCAAGAAGCCTTCCTATTGCCATAGCCTTCCTCACCATGATGACTTTCCTTGTACTCTGGGTGTATCTCATAAGTACTTAACTTGTGTATGTATCATTTATCTCCTTAGCATTATAAGTTCCTTTAGGAAAGAGAGTTTGGGGTTTTTGTTTATTGCCTCTTTTTTTTTTCTTTTTGCCATCCCAAGATTTAGCACAGTGCCTGACATGTAGTAAGAGCTGATAAATGCTTTGCGAGGATTGATTGATTGACTGACTGATAAGGCATATAAGATGCTTAGCAAACCTTAAAGTATTATTTAAATAAAAGTGAGTTGCTGTTATCACTTTGTTTTGATCCTGCACACTGAACTCTCCGTATGCAAACTCATTTCATAAATGCAGTCGAACAGCTCATTAGAGAGTCGTTTGGGCACTTGGCGATTAAATGATCTGTCCATGGTCATGTAGCCAATATGTATCAGGGGGAGGTCTTAAATCCATCTCTTCCTTATTCTAAGGCACTTCTCCTAGTATGTCATACTGCCTCTCCTTACTCACCGGGATGTTAATGCAAACATTCTTTAAAAAAATGAAATAGAAGGAATGCAATAGGCTATTGAAAAAAAAATAAGAGAAGGAAGGAAGTGAGTAAGGATGTATGAGTATGTCATATGTTAATAATCATAGGTCATGGAATTAGAGAGAGGCATCATGGCAGAGTAGATAAAGAGCCAACTTCATAGATAGGAGACCTTGGTTCAGGATCCTCCCCTGACTCCTGCTGGGCCTGTGTGACCTTTGGTAAGTTACTTAACTTGTCAGTGCAGCTCTTTAAGACTGTGAGTTGCAGAGAAGGTATTGAGCTCTATTTGTAGAGAGAATTTCCTTCATCTACAGAAGAAAAGCTGAAAGAAGTCTTAGATATCCTCCAACTTACCCTCTCCTCTCTCCAACTCATTTTTCAGATGAGAAAATCAAGGGCTGCAGAGGTTAAAATGACTTGGCAAGGGGTCCTATACTAAGTAACCAAAATGAGATTTAAATGTGGGTCCTCTAAATTCAGATCCAGTGATTTTTCCTTGTCCTTGCTGCCTCTGACATTGTGCTTCTCCACAGGAGCTAACGTGAGAAGTGATGAAGAAAGAAAAATACTTTGTTTTCATGTTATTTAGATAAGGACAGATAGCATTTTTATAAGTGATTTATACTTCATTGCATTTTTAGAATTTTATAAAAGGGAAAAAGAGAAATGCAATTTAAAAGTCAAATTTTTTTCTTGAGTATATGCTGGTTAGATTGTCAATCACATTAGCTTAATTTAGAACTAGAAGACTATTATTAAATATTTAGCACTTACTTTTGCAGGGGTAGCACATTCAGTAAACACAGACCCTGTCTTCTTCAAGTTTCCAGTCTAAGGGAGAATTAGAATATTCTGAGGAAACTTGAAGCAAGCCAGCATTCACCCTGATTCAAAATAAGCAAACAGATGAAGAAACAATTTTTCCCAAAAAGTTCTGCCATTTTGGAAAAAAAATCCAACAAATGTCAAAACCTGCAAGTCTCACCAGTGTGCCTCAGTGAATTTATTGTCTTCTAATGAATTTCTTCTTTGGGGGTGTCTGAGGAGCACCAAGGGCTTCATCAAGGTAAACTGAGTCTGAAATACATTGAGAATCAGACTGCCTGAGTGGGAGTTTGAGACAGGAATGACTTGGAAGGCGTCCAAAGATACAGTAAGATTTTCCTTGAGAGCTGTAACTGAACTCTTTCTCTTTTGTTGTTTGAGGGCTTCAACTTGGGAAGAGGGCTCCAGTCTATTTATTTCTTTGCCTTTTGTGAAGCCAGGTGGCAGAAAGGGTGGCCCTTGGTGGGAGCTCTCAATGGGGCTGACTTCCAGATATCAAGAATCCATGTCTGGGCACCTTCATCTCTCCCTTCATTTTCATTTCCCTTTGTGCATTATCTTCTCCACTAGAATATCAGCTCTTGGAGGACAGAGACTATCTTTTTTTCCTCTTGTATTTATGTATCCCCAGTACCTTAGCGCAGTGCCTAGCAAATAATGAGTACTTAATAAATGCTTGTGGCCTGCCTGCATAACTATAGTACAAAGTGATCCAGACTAGGAATGAAAGGACGTGAGTGTGAATTTGCCTGTGACCCTTTGCATGGCTTTGACAAATCACTTAACCTCTCTGACTCTCAGGTTCTTCTGCACAATTTCTGAGTTGTAAAATTACCTCTAATGTCCTCTCAAGTCTTAAAATTCTATGATTTTTCTGTGCTTGATATTGTTATCTATTCTTCCTTTTATGAATCTACATGGTGGATGGATGTTTGTCCAGTTAAAGGTGGTAGCTTTTTCTTCATCTCCCTTTTCAGGAGGCTATGAAAGAATGAACTTAACATGTAGTGGGGAGGATTTTGGTATTTGAGAGAATTTCCAGATTATAAAGGTGGTGAGATACTGGTATCTAAAACCAAGTGTGGTTTCCAACTCTTCTCTTTAGAATTTAAAGGAAAAAGGCAGACTGATGATTTTTGAAAGGGATTTGATTCCCTGTAGAATAGTTCAGATCACCATGGAGGTTTCCTTCCTTTGAGAGATCTTCAATTTTATTTAATAAAAGGTTTAATAACTTATTATGTACATTGCCTCATATTAGGTGCTGTCAGGCATACAAAAGCAAATAAAGAAGGAAAGAAACAGGCATTTATTAAATGCTTGCTACTTGCCAGGCACCATACTATTCTTTGTGTGCATTGGATCCTTGATGTTTCCATTTTCTGCTGAGTTAAGTGTGTCCGCTGAGGCAAGGTTGCTTGGTGCCAGGCTGGTCATCTCCCATCTGCCCCAAAGCAAACACTTCCATCTGAACCAACATAAGGCTTCTGCTTCCTCTTGCTTCTAGCCCAGTCTCCAAAATATGATGTAGAGAACCTCCAGTGCAAAGAAGAGCCACCTTTCCTTTGACTTCAGACCTCCTGTCTCCTGCTGTGCCCTTTGAGGTTGGGGGAGTGAGTTGTGCTCTTCCTTCAGTGATGAATATTCCTACACTTAGTAATTTCTGTTATATCCCAGTTACTCAGAACTCCTGAAGATCATCATGCAAAACTCATTCTTCATCCCCCTACTACCCTTTTTCCTCATTCCTATTCCCATCACTCCTTCCACCCCAAAGTTTCATTCTAACTCCATCCACCCCTTCCACTGTACTCACAGGAATCCCTATTCCATAGGCAACATATTTCCCTTCATCTTAAATGTATTCTGCTCCTACGTCTTCCATCTACAATCTCTTATTGGGAACTGGATTTCCCCTGGTGACACAGCCTCCCTGGTTACTCTTCCTAGTACTGGCAACACTTCCACTTATTCTTCTTGGCTCACTGGTTAAGGTAATAGAATTGGAATACTCCTTGCTCCCCATTGCCACTTCCAGATTCTTCCTCTCACTCATCAATCTCTTTTACTTTGAGGTTCATATTATTCATATCTACCTAGTCAAAATCCTGGTGGCTGTTGTCTAAAAAAAACCCCAGTGTCATTTTTCTTCCTTCCTCAATGAATTTGATAATTGGTTTACAATTCTTCTTTCCTCTCCACCTATTGCTTTCATACTAGATGACTCCAACATACAAACTGAATTTCCCCCCAATACTCTGACCATTCAGTTTCTTAACCTATTTGTTTTTGAGTTACACCTTCACCACATCTCAGCCACACACAAAGATGGTCAGACCCTTAATGTTGCCATTCCTCACAGATGTACCACCTTTATGTTCAAGAATTCTGACATCCCCTTGTGCAGCCAGAATATATTGACTTTTTACTTCTTCTTCTGCCTTCCTTTATATGTAACCCTGCTCTTTATCCATACTATGGCCTCCAGTACCTTAACCTTTTAATTTTCTCCCAAGCTATCTCCCTTGCATTAGTCACTCTTTTGTCTTTTCTCCATCTTTAATCCTTGGTGAACTAATTCAACTCTACATTGTCTTTCTCTTTTGAATCCCTTGCTCCCTTATCATATCTCTGATTTTGCTCCCATAATTCTAAGCCTTAGGTTACTCTCACCATTTGCTGCCTTTGCTCCTACACACACGCTCTTGAACGAAAGTGGAAAAAGTCACATAATCATTCTGACTGGGTCCAGTACAAATTTATGTTACACACCATCAACTGGGCCCTTATTGATGCTACACAATCCTATTTATACATTCCTTATCAACTCACTATACCACTTTCCACAGTGGCTCTTCCAAACTTTTTTATACCTTTTCATAGCTCTCCCTCTACCTACTCTTTTAGCTGAGAATCGCCTCATATTTTATTTTTAAATTAAAAAAAGAAGTCATTATCTCTCTTTTTTCCTCTTCCTCCTCTTCTGTCACTCATGTAACTTCTGCCATTATGTCCTCCTTTATCCCTGTCTTATGTGATGTCCTTATTTCTTACCAAGCCTAATCCCTCTACCTGTTCAAGCAATCCCATTCCATCCCATCTCCTCCAGCGGATTATCCTTTTGTCATCCCTACTGTTTCACTTATTTTCAATCTCTCCCTTTCTACTGGCTCATTTCCTACTGTCTACAAACATGCCCATGTCTCCCCTATCCAGAAAAACCTTTACTTGACCCTTCTGTCCCCATTATCTCTTTTGCCATTTGTAGCTAAACTCCTAGAAAAAGCCATTTACAATAGGTACCTCAATTTTCTCTCCTGTTACTATTCTTAACCTCTTACAATCTAGTTTCAACCCTATCATTTCACTGAAACTGTTCTCTCCGAAGTTACTAATGATCTCTTCATTCCCAAATCCAATGGCTCTTTATCAATTCTTATTCTCCTTGACTTCTCTGCATTCTTTTTCACTCTTGGTCACTCTTCTCCTTGTTCTCTTCTGGTCTTCCTCTTACCTATCTGAACACTCTTTCTTTGTCTCCTTTGCTGGATCCTTTTCCAGATTTTGCTTTCTAACCATAGGTGTCCCTCGGGGTACTGTCCTGGGCCCTGTTCTCTTCTCCCTCTATTTTGCTTTACTTGGCAATATCATTAGTTCCCATGTATTTAGTTCTCATCTCTATGCTGATTATTCTCAAATCTATTATCTTTCCCCAAACTCTCTGCTAACTTCCAATCTCCCATCTCCAACTACGTTTCAAATATCAGGAACTAGATGTCCAGTAGGTATCTTAAACTCATTGTATCCAGATTGGAATCTGTATCTTTCCCCCTAAACTGTCCCTCCCCACCTTTCATATTACTGTAGAGAGTAACCCTTACCTGTAAGTGCTCTGCCCAAAGGAATGTAAATTTTGAATGCTGAAACCTTAGGAGTTATGTTGGGGTTTACAGGCTAGATTTCTTTCTTAAGGATCATACCTTAAACCAAAATCACTCTGGCTCTTATTGATTGGCCAACAGTAGGCCAAGCCCCACCGGTCATTGTTTGGGACCTGATAGGCTCAGGGTAAATGTAAATAGCAATTGTTTCTCTTTTGGCCAGAAACCTAGAGGGTCTTCCCCTCCCAGATTTATTTACTTTTTAACTAGGTAAAAAAGGCCATTCTCATTTCTTATCTAGTCTTAATCACTTGAATGGGTATGGCCTCTGTCAACCTGAGATCTGTTAAAGACCTTAGCTTAAAAAGGCCAGGGTCTCCCACTGCATGCGGGGCCATCTCCAGTCATTCAGATCTTGCCATTGGACCCAGAGGGCTCTGGAGGAGAAAGCGAGGCTAGTGACTTTGCAGGGTCCTGCCTCACTTAAATCCAATTCATTTGCATGTTATGGCATCACCTCCCTGATGTCATGATCTTCTTGGAGAATGAAGGACAAACAACAACAATGACAATAACAAGAGGTCATAACCCTTCTCCCAGTCCCTTAGGCTCATAACCTAGGAGTCATATTGGATTCCTTGCTATTTCTCTCCCCCCATTGCCAAGGCCTGCTGTTTTCAACTTTGCAAAGCCCCATCCTCTTTCCCCTCAACCAAAAAACCAAAAACCTATGCCTGCTTCTCTTCTCTAACTCTGCCTGCACTCTAGGGCAGACTCTTATGCTGAGACAATGGCCAAAACAACTAGACAATGGTAGGTCTGCCTGCCTCAAGTCTATCCCCATTCTAATCTCTCCTTCATTCAATCATTAAATGGACTTTCCTAAAATGTAACTTGGGTCATTTCACACTCCTTCCCCCCACTCAATAAACTCTAGTGGCTTACAATTGGCTCCAGGATCAAATTAAAAAACAAACAAACCAGTGTCTGGCATTCAAAGCCCTTCACAAACTAGCTCCTCCTGTCTTTCCAGTCTTCTTATACCTCACTCTTGGACATGTACTCTGATCCAGTGACACAGGCCTTCTGGCTGGTCCATGAAGAAGATACTCCATCTCTTAGCTCTGGACTTTCTCTCTTGCTGGCTGTCCCCCATGCCTAGAATGTTCTTCCTCTTCTAGACCTACTGTTGACCTCCCTCTCTTCCTTTAAGTCTTAACTAAAACCATAACTCCTACAGGAAGCTTTCCCCAACCCCTCTTAATTCTAGTGCCTTCCCTCTATTAATTATTTCTTATTTATCTTGTTTATGGTGTGTGTGTGTGTATGTGTGTATGTCAGTGTATGTTGTCTTCCCCATTATAAGTTCCTTGGGTCGAGGACTGTCTTTTGCCTCTCTCTTTTTTTTTTCTTGATATCCCCATGGCTTAGCAGTGTTTGGCACTGTAGGAATTCAATAAATTTTATCGATTGATGCTATGTGCTTTACAAATATTATTTCATAATAATACATTAATGATAAGGAGCTTGTTGTCTAGTAGAGGTGATACATACCCACAGAAATATAGTGAAAGTAAAGTATGATAAGTATATAATACAGATCCAAAGAGATCTGTAAAGTCATCAGGTGAAGAAGACATTGCTTTTGGATAATGGTGGTAGTAGTGGGGATCTGGGATAGCTTCAACAAATAGGTGACATTTGTGCTGGACATTGTAGGAAGGGAAGAACTTCATCTGGTGGAGATGGACTAGGGATGATGGAGTGCTGGGGTGTGAATGGCATTTCTACCCTAGGGGAAGATAGTTGCAAAGGAATGAAGGAAGGAAAATATAGTAAATGTTGAAGAAGTAAATAACCTGGTACTCCTGGAGTATAAGATAGAAAAGGGAAAATTAGAGGGAAATGAGATACAATGAAACCAGACTGTAGAGGGCCTTGAATTTCATGCTATATTTGATAGTCCATGGGGAGACATGAGAGGTTCTGACCAAGGAGTTTAGATATCCAGAAACATTTAGGAAGAAGATAGAGTTGATAGGATTGATGTATTGGAAAGGTTGAAGTAGTGAAAGAAGCCAAGAACTTGCTCTTTTCTGTCAAATATGATGGAACTAAGAAACTGTGCTCAGAAATACCCTGCCACTGTATTTGAGAAACAATCAGCAATCATTTACTTCATGCTTCCCTTCCCCCATCTTTGATTCCTGCCTCCCTCCCATCCCAACAATCTTTCAATTCATGGCATTTGTACAAATTCTATTGAGTAACTATATTTAGACCATGTATATACTTGGAAAAAAAATACTGAACAAAGGCTGATTTCTACAATAGGGAGCACCAATGAGGACATTTGTGAATTAAGCTTTTTTTTTTCCTTTTTGCAACAAATAATCACACAAAGCTCCACCTTCACTGCAGTTGCCATTATGTGATTATGTTGTTTGGCCTTGGGGTGTAAATTTATGAAGTATAAGACGCTTCCAATGAAGCAGAATGCTTCAGACTAAACAAAAGCATTATGGTCAACCATAGAAACACACTTGTTGAATGGATTGTCTATTCATTGTGCTCCCCTATAACGTTAGCCTATATTTGATTATTTTTTTGCCATGACATACAGTTATACTTTTGGCTTTGCTTTTTAAGAGTGTAAACTTTACATCGCTTCTAATTTTGACTGTACTATAATAAAATTCATATATATATAATATTCATGTAACCCTTTAAGACTCCCCAAATACTTTATATATATACTATATATTATCAAATCTGCACAGCAATTCTGTGAGGTTAGGCACCACAAGTCTTATTGTTCCCATTTTCCAGATGGAGGAACTAAGGCTCATGGGTCTTATCTTACCTATTGTCACACAGCTAGAGTTTCAGATGTGGGTTTCAGACCCAGACCACTAATGACTCCACTCTCCACTACACCAGAGTGTATAATCTATAGAACCACTGCTTATGTCAGTATGCATTTGGCCCCATCTTCCACATCACTGAGACACTATAGAATTTCATAATTTAGGTTTGTTATCATGGCTTTGGATTAAATGATGCCAGTACAGTCTAAGAAGGCAGGGAATTAATTGTATAGTGCTCTTTAGAAGAACATATATCAAACCAGTTAAAAGAACAAAAAAAAATGATATAGAGAGTTAACCTTTCAGCTATCTAGAAAACTCACCTTTTTTGTATTTTTTTGCAAGGCAGCTGGAATTAAGGTCACATAGCTAGCCAAGTATCAGAGGTCAAATTTGAACGCAGGTCTTTATCCACTGCACTATCTAGTTGCCCACAAAACTTACTTATCCAGACTGATAAATTTCCTACGACTTCCATAGCTGAGGTTTGGGCAGCATAGCTTCCCAGGTGTTTTTAGGGATTCATTGATTCTAATGGCTTCTGGATCAGTGGTACCACTTCCCGATTTCAATCCCCTGACCTCTTCTTGCCCCATAGTTGCAGATTTAAACAAACAACAGTACAAAACACTGAAGAAAATTAATATGATTTGACAAGGAAGAACAATGTAAATCTTACTAAAACTCCTGTTGACATAAATACTGTGATAATAGGTGGCTGATTGTGAGATCCTCTCTGGGCTATCCTCACAAAGGCACCAAGTTGACCTTGCTCTACTTTTTTTTGTGTCCCAAAGAAGGCCTCATGGTTCAGACGTCATATCTCATTTTATTTTCTATTTGGAGCTGATACTCCTTATTGCCATCTTTATTTTGCAGGCTGTGCATTGATACGGCCCAAGTATGAGGATTTTTAAAAAAAACCAATGATGTTATCTGTTTACTATTCAAATGCAATTTTAAATAGTTTGGCTCAGCACATTTGAATCAAAAATCCTATTAAAGATGCAATATTCCTTTGCTACCTCGTTGGTGGATACATTCACACTGCATTCCTTTCTCAATCGAAATATAATACTGTATACCTGTTCAGGGTGATGTGATTTCCAGCATTGAATTTGGAGTCCTTAGACAGGCTGTTCACCTTCCTATCATGGAAATTTGGTATTCATACATAATTTTCCTTCCTACATTTACAAAGTGCATTATTAGCCATGTTATCATGCCAGCCAAGGCTGTAACACTTTCATTTTAAATCTTCCAGCTTATCTTTTTGCTTTCACCATCTGATGGAAATCTGAAAATTGCTGAGTTAAGATAAATACCCTCCGTTTGTTTCTTCTTTCTGAGGGGTGTGGTGGGGCAGAGGATGAAAGGGGGAGGAGGAAGCTGCAAAATGTTAATTTGCTTTCAAGTTAAAAGTACTGACACACAGACTGAAGATAAGCATATCTAATTTTAAATCTTCCATATCTATTGTAACGTCTAATTGCATAGTTAAATGAACTGTAAAAGCGGAGCCCGCTGCTGTAACCTCTAAACAATTTTACACAGTTCTAGAACATTTGAGATAACAAAAGAAAGCTTTTCTCCTCTGGTAATACTTGTACTTCTTCAGAGGGCACAGTTTATTGAACAAGAGATACTTTCTGCCTGGGCAGCATTTTCCAATTACTGAGCACGCCCCGTGTGGGGAAGGAAACAATCAGAAACCCCACATGTCCTTCGGGCTGCACCAAAGAGCTTTCAGCCCTGAGCCAGTCCTGCAAACTCCACTCTCTCCATGGGCTGCTGCTAGCTGCTGCACGGGGGCGGGTTTCAAAGCCCACTTTAGAAGTTGCTTGGATGGTGCATAGGCAGGAGTAGACTGCCTGCAGTAATTGGTCAGAAGGGATTGCTTGTGAGAGGCTCAGAGTAATAATCACCATCAGTTACCTCATCATAATTGTACTCCTGCTTCACAATAGGTGGGTGCATATTTTCAGGATTTTTATTTTATGAGGACTTGGTGTTTTATTTGGAAAACAGAAATAAAACCATGATGGGGTATTCATTTTGAGAGAATATCCACCTGGGTCTCTGTGGGAATTATGGTAATTAAGGGATGAGGAAAGGAATTGGTCCATAGTTTTCCAGGTCAGGGATGGGCAAACTGTGTCAGGGATGTCATTTGGTGGCACCTGGACCAATTATTAGTGGCACTCCCCAACACACCCAACTTTTTTTTTTTTGGAGGGGAGAAGGCAGGGTAATTGGGGTTAAGTGACTTGCCCAAGGTCACATGGTTAGTAAGTGTGTCAAATGTCTGTGGCAGGATTTGAACTCAGGTCTTTCTGACTCCAGGGTCGGTGCTCTATTTACTGTATCACCTAGCTGCCTCACAACTTTTTTTTAAAGTTTATTTACAGAATCTCAGGATTTCAGAGTTGGAAGAGATCCCAAAGATTTCATCTGCAATATACATGATAGATGGTCATCCAGCCTTTGCTTAAACACCTTAAATGAGGGAGAACCTGCTATCTCATTCCATTTTAGGATAATTCAGATTGATAGGGATTTTCTCCTTGTAACACAACTGAATCTCCTTCTTTTCAGTTTTCCCCATTTGCTCTGAGTTCTGCCTTTTGGGAACTGGCATCTTTCTTTTTCCTTTATAGAATCTAAAAACTCTGAGAACTTGGGCTTTGAAGTCTTACTAGGGCAAGAGAGTTGCCTGGGGGCTCTGAGACAGGCAATTGTTGTTGAGATGTTTCAGTTATGCCTGACTCTTCCTGACCCCATTTGGGGTTTTATTGGCAAAGATATTGGAGGGGTTTGCCGTTTCCTTCTCCAGCTCATTTTACAGGTGAGAAACTGAAGCAAATAGAGGTAAATGACTTGCTCAGGGTCACACAGCTGGTAAGTCTCTGAGGTCAGATTTGAACTCATGTCTTCAGTCCTGATACCCTATCCACTGTGCCACCTAGCTGCTGGAGATATAGGAAAACCTGGGTTCAAGTCTTACCTTTGATCTCTGTGATGCTGGGCATGTCTCTTAAACTCTCAGTACAACAGGCAGTTTCATAATTCTCTTGGCTCTTCCACACAGTCAACATGAAGTAAAATATACCTGGAACATTGTAAACTTTACAAAGCACTTTCTGATGAAAGAGTTCATGAGAAGTTAACACTGACTTGCCCTGCATTGGATAAATACTAAATGTCAGAAGTAGGATTTGAACCTGTGTCTCTCCTGACCCTAAATCCTCTCCACAGTTCACGGTACCATGCTGTCACTCTTTTCTCAAAGGTGCAGTAGTTTCTATTTCAGCACCTGAGGCATAGAAATCCTGGAGTTCAAAGGGGTCTTAGAGCGCAGTAACATCCCTTTACTATGTTGAAGAGGAAACAAGGCCTCACAAAAAGGTGTAATGAATTGCTTTAGATCACAAAGACAGTGTATGGCATCCTGACATTCTTCTTTCATGCTGTTTCAGATCTGTCAGCTGGTGGTGGCATCTCCTCTTCTCTATCTGTAGCAGCCTTTGGAGATTAGGACACTGACTAAAAAGACCATCTTAAAATTGTTTTGTTGTTGTTGGTTTTGCTTTTGTTTTTGTTTTTAGCAGAACATCAAAGACAATTGCTTTCTTTCAATAGTGTTGAATAGAAAAAACAATGCTTCTTTGGAGTTTAATTTTATTTTCCTCAGTAAGATTGGAATAATTTTAAGCACTAGACTGGTAACCAAAAATCTCTCATCTCCTTCATGTGAGGTATCTTTAAAATGAGAGAATTTGCCTAGGTGATATTTAAGGTTCCCTTGAAACTCTAAATACTATGACTTGGACTTAAGGTCCCACTTTTGGTACTTATTTGCTGTGTGACCTTGGACAAATCACTTAATGTCTCTTGGCCTCAGCCTTGTCATCTGTAAAATGGTCACAGTAATATCTGTTCTGCTAGCATCATGGGGTCTCAGTCATTCTCAATTCTCCCCTCTCTCTCCTGTGTTATGTGAAGTAATGAAAAGGCAGTCAGTAGATTATTCCTATGTTCCAGGCACTATGCTAAATGCTGGGTGTATAAATAAATGCAAGCAGGCAAGATGGTCCCTGTTCTTAAGCAGTTTACAATACAGTGGCCTGAACACAATACATAAAGGGGCGCTAAAAATTGGGGGAGACAGCACACAAACCACTACAAGGCTAGAAAACTCCTTAGAAGTGACATGGAGGCTTTGATCCAGGCGAGTAAAGTAAAAGCCCCCCTGTGAGAGTTTAGTGTAGTTCTATGGTCAGAGTCTAAGGTTCAGGTTGGAGAAGGGTGAGGATGCAGTGTAGGAAATAGAAGTTGGAACCGGTTGGAATCTAAAAAGATGGATGGAATCCAGATGGTGGAATGCTTGAAATGCCAAACCATATACATAATCAGCAGCCACAGCTTATGTCTACTTGACCTCCAGAATTAGTCTCACTTGTCTCCTCTCTACTCACACAGCTCTGTCCCAGTGCAGTCCTCTCTCACCTTTCACACAGATTATTGCGATACTGTCCTAATTGGTCTTCCTGTTTTCAGATTTTGTCCTCACTTCCTGTCTCTCATCTTCCACACAACTTTTAAATGGATACTCCTAAAACACAGATCTGAGCATCTCATTCCTTTACTCAAAAATCTTCAGGGACTCCCTCTAGCCTTTTAAAATTTAAAATCCCTAGCCTCATATTTAAAGCACTCCGCCATCTCATTTCTTTTTTTTTTTTTTTTTGGAGGGGGGAAGGCAGGGCAGTTGGGGTTAAGTGACTTGCCCAAGGTCACTGGCTTGTTTTTTGTTAAGTGTCTGAGCGCAGATTTGAATTCAGGTCCTCCTAACTCCAGGGCCGGTGCTCTATTTACTGCGCCACCTAGTCACCCCTACCATCTGATTTCTACCCATCATTCTAGTTGTGTTTCATTTTCTTGCTATTTGTTCAGTTATTTCAGTCTTGTCAAACTCTTCATGACCCCATTTTGGTCTTTCTTGGCAGAGATGCCGGATTAGTTTGCCATTTCCTTCTTTAGTTCCTTTTGCAGATGAGGAAATCCACAAATGGGGTTAAGTGACTTGCCCAGGGTCACCCAGCTTAGTAAGTATTTCAGGGCAGATTTGAACTCAGGTCTTCCTAACTCTAAGCCTGGCACTCTTTCCACCATACTGCCTAGCTTCCCCTGTCTTATTTTATATTCTTCCCCTTAATGTGTTGTTTATTGCTGTCCTATGGGCCTACTTAACACGCAGCATTCTCTCTCTTGCCCATATGCCATTGCTCACATGGGATCTTCTCTGTGTGGATTGTTCTCCTTTCTTATCTCCATCTCTTAGAGTCTCTCACTTCCTCCAAAGGAAGGCTCGGTCTTCTTGATTTCCTTTTTCTTAGTACTCTGCTTCTGGAAACTACTTTGTTGATGCTCTGTGTTTACTTGTATATGTACAAGTTGAGTCTTCTCAGTGGAAGTCAGGGGTCCTTGAGGGCAGAGACTTTTGTTTTTACCTTTGAATAGTTAGGGCAAAGCTCAGCACCTCTTACTTAGCACCTTCTTAATAAATGTTTTGAATAGAAAAACAATCAATAAATGGCAATCTGCAAAGACATACAAAGGCTTCTCATTAATGGGATCAGTTTAGACCTATTTAAAAACTTGATTAAATTTTTATTTTTAGGATCTTTTTATTTGTGCAAAGGAAAGAGTCACGTTAACTGAGGCAGTTTGTAACAAGTTCTTGGGCCAGGGAGTTGCTGAAGGGGATTTGCTGCTGAGAGTCTAATGTGTCACTTTACTGTTAGTATACTTTAAGCAAGTATTAGTCTAGTTTAAATAAGCTCTCAGCTGGAGAGCTGACAAGGAAGGGGAGGGGAGGGTGCAAAGAGTCATCCCACAAGAGTAGAGTACAAAGTGACCGTTGGAGGGCTTTTACCATCCCAGAGCCATGACACTGACACTTAGCTGTTTTTATTTCTTTCTCCTCTGCCACACACAAAAGAAAAAAGCCAGAACTCTGTGTGCTAGAAAGAAAAACCAAGGATGTTCCTTTAATTAGCTTAAATAATCTAGGAAAAGAGAACAGACTGCCTGTGGCTGCGAATGAGGACAGAAGATAACTGACCACTGGAAGATAAAGAGCCTGTGGGGCTTTGATGCCAAGCCAGCCACAAAGGTTGAGTACAAACCGGTGGGAAGAGCTTTCATCAGGGACTATGGTCAGGCTGCTAGCTGCTTAAAACATTAAGAGGGCTGTGGCAGCTGGGAGCTTTGGATGGCTCAAGGTGGCTGAGGGGACACAGTTCTATCAAAGGCAATTAGTACTGGGGGCTATTGCTAATATGATCCTGTCTGCTATTTCTCAATTCATTCAGTTATTCAGCAAATATATATCAGGCATCTATCTAATCCATCGAGTTACTGGACTAGGCATTTGGAGAGATAAAAGTTTGGGTTAAAACAGACTCTGGAGGTTTTGGGCTCCCCCTCTCCCACCCAAACCTCTGAACATTCCACTCTATCTGGATGCACTTGCCTTGGTGAGTCTTTCCTCCTATGCCTGTAGAAGTTAGCTCCTGCATCATCTGTCTTGTGCTTGGCCACTTAGACCTCCTAGGAAGGGTAGAATGGAGACCTGTGGTTCTGGAGACCTGGGATCACATCCTGGCTGTGTAATCTTGGAGAAATAACTTCTCTGGGCCTCAGTTTCTTCATCTACTAAATGAAGGGATTGGTCTAAGCAATTTCTAAGGCCCCTTCCAGCTGTAAAAGCATGATTTGGTGATATGGCTCTTCCTTACCGACACAGGCAGACACTTGCCTCATCCATAGGCAGTTCATACCTCAGTCTAACAGTCAGGTCACACCTGCCTCAGGCCAACTAGAACTCTGTTGCCTTCTGATTGCTGCTTCTATGACTCCATCTCTGCAGCCTGGATTTTATCATCATTATCATCATCATCATTCATTTTTTTTCTTTGTGGAGAGGGGAGGGCAGGGCAGTTGGGGTTAAGTGACTTGTCCAAGGTCACACAGCTAGTAAGTGTTAAGTGAGGCTGGATTTGAACTCAGGTCCTCCTGACTCCAGGGCTGGTGCTCTAGTCCCTGTGCCACCTAATGGCCTCATCATCATTCTTCTTATATTTTTGTTGTTGTTGAGTTCAGATAGAAATGCTCTTGGGACAAATGGCTATCTAGCTATTATTCTATCATACTTAATGTTTCATGGGCAGCTAGGTGGCACAATGAATAGAGGGCCAGGCCTGGAGTCAGGAAGACTCAACTTTCTGAGTTCAAATCCAGCCTCAGACACTTACTAATTGTAAGACCCTTGGCAAGTCACTTAAGTACATTTGCCTCAGCAACAACTCTTTAAGGAGTGGATGAAATAACCACTACTGGTAATTAAACAAAATCATTGTGATGTAAATCCATTTTCTTCAGTCTCACTGAAAGCATCTTTGAGACAATTTCTTATAGGATAATGGGAATATATACCTCATCCTGATACCACCTAATATTGATTTCTCTATCTTATGTCTATATTTTGAAAGTGTTTTTGTTTCACATAGTTTGGAGACTATTCAAATTTGTCATGGTGAAATTTTATACGTGCCTAAGTGCCTGGTGGAGTAACTGGAGTAACCGCTTTTATGGTACACAAATGATTACTTCTTATAGCTGAATAAAAGTAGTTTTGTCATTAATCGTTGAATAAATGTAATATCATTATTAATAAAAACAACAATAGCTTGCAAATAGATATTTAATTTTCATTTTCTGTGACTTTGTATAGGCTTTTCCTCACGCCTGGAAAGCCCTCGTTGCTTACCTCTATCTCATAAACTCCTGGTTCCCTTCAAAGCTTCTCTCCAAAATTATCTTTATCTCCTCACTGTGGGTGCTGGAGCCAGTGCTAGTGCCTGGCCTCTCCCAAATCACTTGTATTTACTTATCTATGTACATGCTGTTTTTCTCCAGTAAAATGTAATCTCAAAGTCAGGGACAATTTCATTTTTACTCTTCTATCTCTAGTGCTTAACACCTTGTATGGGACATAGAAAAAGCTTAATAAGAGTTTGGTGACAGAATAGTGAGTTGTATTTTTATATAATAGTTTCCTCACAACTTCCTTTCGAGAAAGTTAATGTAAATGTTATAATGTCAATTACATGGCCAAGTCTTCATTAGTCTCACCAATCACTTTGCTGCCTGCAGCACTTCTCCCACTTCAGCTCAGCTGATTGGTGATTGCCTCTCCCAGACCACTATGTCAGTGACTGCCCCCACCAGGCTTCACCATCCCTCCATGCTCTCTTGCTATATTTCCCCCTTCCATTGCTAGCTCCTGCTCCATCTCACGCTTCAGTTCTGGTACTATGAATCGTGATCAAAGCAGCTCTGGTATTGTTCCAGAATATGATGTGTAAGTCTACTTCCCCATGGTCCCTCTCACCATTCCTTTCACCTTCTAGATCAAGGTGCTCCTCTTTGATCAATATCCCTCAACTCACCTATTAGAATGTAAACTCTTCGAAATCAGTGTCTACCTTTGCTTTTCTATTTGTATCCCAGGTATTTAGTACCCTGTAAGTATTTAATAAATACTTTTTATTTTTAATTGAAATTCCTTCAATCACTTAATAAATCATTTTCTCCTGTTTTCTAGAGTAGGAAAATGGAGGCTCTGAAATGAAATGGGAAGTGGCTTGCAGAGGTTGTACCACTATTGTAGTGCCAGCCGTAAGATTAGATACAAAGGATTTTGACTCAGAGTTGAGTTCTGTTTCCATTTCAGTACGCTACCTTTCACTTCATAATTGCTGGATTTTTGTTGTTTAGCCATTTCTTACTCTACGGGTTTTCTTGGCAAAGATACTGGAGTAGTTTGCTACTTCCTTCTTCAGCTCATTTTACAGATGAGGAAACTGAGGTAAATGGACTTAAGTGATTTGTCCAGAGCCACACAGCTAGTAAATTTCTGTGACCTGAATTGAATTCAGCTCTTCCTAACTCCAGGCCTGGTACTCTATCCATTGAGCCATGTATCAGCAAGCACCCTAGCATACCCAGGGTGGCTGCTAGCACAGGTTCTTGGATCTGCTTTTCTAAAAGGAAAGCAACTCAAGATGGTTAACAGTCTCACTTTAATCAAGCAAACACATATCATTTACCTAGTTCAGGGGAAAAAGTAGGCACCCTGAACTTCAGAGAATACAAACACAAGTTACAAGCAGACCAAGAAACAAATCAGCAGACAGGCTTCCAGCCATCTGACCATTACATCCATACCTGTTCAGTTACCAGAGATGGAAGCACCAACATCTGGGTTGCTCAAAGCCGGGGGACTCAATGGCTTCCCAGAGTCTCATCTGGCCAAATCACACAACTCTCCTCAAAGTGAGCCCCAAAGCAAAACCTCACATCAGGGTGTATATATAGCCTTCTTCTGGACTGGAGAATGTCACAGCCCTCTTAACCCACTGCCCAATCACAAAGTAACAAAGTGTGGGCATTCCCGAAAAAAGAAGCCTCCTGCCACAGGCTCCACGTGATCACATTCAGCCTATTAGGGGGCAGAGTATACTTTCAAATCAGGGAAGATTCTCAGAGCCACTTGAATCTATCAAAGGGCCTAGGAGCAGGGAAGATCTTCAGATTCCCATAAAAAGCCATCTAGTTGCTAGGATTTGACAGTAAGTTAGGATGAAGAATGACTTGATAAAGGGAAATTAATAATAGAGGTGAAAAATATCCATTTTTACCTAAAAATTGTTTTTAAAAACACAGTTGAAATTTTGTTTTATTTCTTTTTAAAAAAATGTGTTTGATTTAAAAAATACGCTTGTTAATGAATAAAGTAGTGAACCTATCATCATGAACAGACTTGTGTAGTGGTGTGCTGGAAAATGTTTAATACCTGGGTCTCTAGGAAAAATATAGACATGACACACTTTTAAGTCTAATCTTCCTTATTAAAATTTTCTCCATCACTTTATAAAGTCTATATAACCCACAAAACAATAAAGAAAATATTTTTGATTTATAGCCTTTGCCAGTTTCTGAGGTATAAATGCTTGTACTGGAGATTTAGCAATTGGTTCATGGGAACTGGTTCCAGCTGACTCCAGTCTACTGTTAGTTATAAATGGTTGGGAGCCTGAATGCAGAATCCTTTCTGATGCTTAGGCAAATCACATACCTTATAATTCTGATGATTTAAACATTGCTATGATGGAATGGTCAGATCAACAGAGCTAGCTTCATAGGACCTAGGTTTGAATCCCTGCTCGTCCACTTGCCACTTATAGGTCTGTAAGCAAGTCATTTAGCTTCTTTGGGCCTTAGTTTTCCTATTTGTACAATAAAAGGGCCAAAAGAGATGGTTTATAAGGGGTTCTAACTCACTTCATGCACTGTTCTCATTTGGTGGAAGTATACCTAAATTCTAAGCTTAGAAATATTTTTTTGAGGCACGCATAAAACCTCTCTAAAAAGCTGAAGGTATGCAATGTAAGTTCCAGAAGGATAAGTGTCACACTTGCATGCAAATGTGTTTTTTAATCAAGTCAAGATTTTGAAATTCATGTGTAGTTGTGACTGTTTGCTTCTCTGTGTAGGGCCATCAAAACAGCGGCTATGAGGAACTCCGAAATTTTATAATTTGCAACTATGACATGTTCCAAGTGACAGCATTGTAAATACTGAATAATAATATATTTCTGACTGAACCCTCAGGAGACAAGAGAGGAAAATGAGAATGGAGGAGAATTAAAACTGACAAGACAGAGACTGCACAGAAGATAAATAACAAGTGCCGTTCTGTCAGACTGACACAGGGTTCTGAGCCATTCAGCATGATTGTATGATTGATGGTATCATCTACAGTAGAAATGTCCAGTAATACAAGAGCAGATAACACACCATCAACAGTATTGAGAAATAAATCATTGAACAATATTAACTTGCGCTATTGTAACGCTAATGTCAACAAAATGAAGTGATAACATTGCTGCCAGTGGGGCCCTGTGATGGCTGTTTGGATCCATGTTTCTGTAATTTGGCAAGAAAGTTAAAGTGAGTGTGAGACAACTTGTAGATTAAGTGTGACCGTGTGCATAAGGATGATAGTCACAGACATAGTATTATACTTATCCTTTAACAATCTGATAATGGAATGGTGGGGAGAACATAGTTTGCCTGCAAAGATAATCCATACCTTGACTCAAAACTCCTGAGTAATTAACCATTTCTTCCAAATAATTTCCTCTAGGAATTTTTGGGATAAACTCTCTGGTTACTTCCAAAACTGCAAAGTCTTATATAAATGAAAATTATTATAATTACTATTGAAATTAATATATCATGTCTCAGGGCTATTTATATTTTAAATTTTATCTTATAATGGAATAAAAGGCTTGCATCTGCATTTATGGCATGAGAAACTAAACCAATAAGCATCTGTTCAATGGCAATTATGCCTGATGTTGTGCTAAGGGTTAGTATTAGAATGTGGTTTTTTCTTATAAAAGGCAGTGAAGTATAGCAGAAAGAGAAAGAGATTGAGAATTGGAGGATCTGGGTTCAAATTCCAACTTGGTATGTCTTTGGGCAAATAATTTCATCTCTCTTCACTTTAGTTCTTCATATGTAAAGTGAGATACTTGAGTTCGACGATTTCCAAGGTCTCTCCCAGCTCTAAATCTTATGATCCTATGAGGAGCAAGGTCAGCTTTTGGTAAAATTATAATATTTATTGTTAGCAACTCACCCAGTACTTTTTTGTTTCCTTTCTCCACTCTTCCTTCCCCTCCCTACAATATCTGCTTCTAGCTTACTGTTCATACCCCCAGTGGTTTCCCTCTTCACACCCCCTTCTTCCCATCAAAGCTTGCTCTCAGGAAAGGATAAATATCACCCACAGTGAGATTTTTTAGCTTTGAAACTGATCAGCACCATGGCCAGGGAAAGCAACCCTCCTGGAGTCAGAACCTAGGTTGGAGGATAGCAGTGAAACTTTTGTAAACTGAATTGAAGAGTACAATGTTAGTCCGGAATTTAAGGAAGAAAAGAAGGAAAGAAACTGCCTCCTACGTGTGGGATCTGTATACCAGACACAGTATTAAGCATTTTACAAATATTATCTCATTTGATCTTCACAGCAACTCTGGGAGGTAGGTGCTATTATTAGCTTCATTTTGCAGTTGAGTACAGTGAGGAAAATAGAGGTTAAGTGACTTGCTCAGGGTCACCCACCTAGTAAGTATCTAAACCTGGATTCAATCTGAAGTCTTTCTGACTCCAGGCCTAGTGCTCTATCCACTGAAGCACTTAGCTGCCCTTAGGGCAGTCTGTTACCTAGTACCTAGGGTTCCTGACTTTTATGTTTCCAGGTAGTTTATATTGTTCATAGAAAGATTGAGACTCAGCAGAATCTCCCACTTGCAAGAAGGGTTAAAAGTATTATATGGGTTTATGTAGGAGAAATATCCCTGACCTAGGGATATCTTTGTGTCTTTCTCCTGCTGCACTTTCTGACAGAGAAGCAGACAGGGAAGAATGTTTATGTCTCCTTACCCCTTTCCTTTCTGACCTTTGATATTTTGGGAACTTCTCTGATGTTGTCTCCATGGGCTGAGGGGTGTATGTTCTGGTGGAAACTGAGAATGTGTTGAGAAGATCTTTCAGTAACAGTTTTGGTGACAATTCAAAGAATTATTATTGTTGAGATGTTACCCAATCTCCAAGCATATTTTGAGAGTTCAGATGTAACACTATTTATAACTAATAAGTTGAAGAAGGCCTTAATTTCCTCTTGTGCTACAGAATTCAATTTGAAAACTGCAAAGTCTTATATAAATGTAAATTATTATAATTACTATTGAAATTAATATATCATATCTCAGGGCTATTTATATTTTAAATTTTATCTTATAATGGAATAAAAGGCTTGCATCTGCATTTAAAGACTTTCAATCATTTTGAGCAGGTGAGGAAGAACTTTTGGGAAGAGAAGAATAGGTGTCTGGAAGATACTCCTAAAATAATTTCTAAATAGGAAGGAACTTATGATTCCTAAAGGAAGTATATTCATCTGTATTAAGATGCTTATAATATAATTAGGAATAAAAGACATGGGTATAGGTATATGCTGTGAATACATCAATGCAGTATTCACAATTTCTACAGTAACTATAAGTATGCTGATATGGTTATTAATCATGAAATGTAGCAGGTTCTCTACATGAGAAATATAGCCAGAGCATTTATTCAAATACCAGAAAACTGAGTCCCCAAACCAGAAAGTCAAAGCCAACACAGTAGTTATGAAGTTGGCACATGTAGTTAAAGGAGTAAACACCCACATTCTCAAGCCTTCAAAACAGGATAAGCTACCTCAGGCAAAGATCCTCCTCTCCTCACTCACAACCACTGCTCAGCGTCCAGGCAGCTTGCTCCCAGCAGCTCTGACCCCTCTGCAATCCTTGTTCCTGGCAGTCTTCAGCAGGAGTCCTTAGCAGAGATTCTGGCTGCCTCAAAGAAAAAAGGATTTCATGCCATTGCTGCTTCCAGTCACCAACACTGATGCTAGCTTGGTTCTGGCTTTCTCTTGTTCCACCCCTTCCAGCTACATCAGCAAGTTGAAGGGGCATGGAAGAACTTCAAATCCCAGTATCATTACAAGGGGCAGCTAGGTAGCTCAAAGAATGGAGCACTGGCCCTGGAGTCAGGAGGACCTGAGTTCAAAACTGGCCCCAGACTCTTAACACTTACTAGCTGTGTGACCTTGGGCAAGTCGCTTAATCCCAATTTCCCTACCTTCTCCCCTCCAGAAAAAAAAGACATGGGTATAAGAGGTAAAGCATGGTACAGTGGAAAGAATGCTCGTTTTGGAATGTGAGACTCTGGTTTCAAATCTTACCTACTGTCTGGTGGATCTCAAGCAACTCACTTTACTTCCTTGTTTTTCTTTATCTGTTAAATTACTGGGATGGACTCAGTGGACTTCAAGGTCCCCTTTCAGCTCTATCTCTACAATCCTATGATGTGATGATCTGTAAATGAAAGACCAATTCAAAGCAATATGTAATCAACATAGAAATTCAGAGAAAGTCAAGGTCATTATACTGTGGTTAATAGAATCAGGGAAGGTTTCATGGAGGAGGTAGTATTTAATCTGAGTTTCAAAAAGAGGTAAGATGGCAGAAAGGAAGAGCTCCATGATGGCAAACATGTAGAAATACTGTGTCTCCCAAGTTCCTAGAGCAGGTTTTGTACACAGAGTACAACTGATAAATTGTTCTTGAATTTAACTAGTGCTATCATCTAGAATGTCCGTCCATTGTGGGTCCTGCTATATAAATTCTATCTTCCAAGATCCAGTTTAAGTTACACCTCCTTTATCTTGCTTGTCTATTTTAGTCATCACTTGCCACCATCTCCTTTATATATAGCTTATAATATACATATATACATATGTACCTATGTTTTAAGAAAAATAGTTTTTTGGTTTTTCTAGTCATTTAATTCTTAAAAATAAATTTCTATCTTTCTTTTCCCAACTAGATTATATGTTTTCTGGAGTCAGGGACCATATTTAAAATTTTTTTTAATATACCTTAAACAGATTTGAGCACATACAATGTCTTTAATAAATAAGAGTCATATTATAAGGGGCTTTAATAAATTAGAGTCATATTGTAAGGGGCTTGAGGGGTTTATCTGCCTATTCATCCAATTCCCTGTAAAACTCCCCTGACAGATGGTCATCTAATCTCCACTCAGACCCTTCCTGTGACATGGTATTCACTATATAATGAGAAAACCTATTCCATTTTTGAACAACTCTATTTATGAAAGTTCTCCCCCCCATTATATTTGACTGAAATCTGTCTCCTTATTCTTTCTTTTGTTTCTAGTTCTACAATCTGGAGCAATGTAGAGTAAGTCTAATATCTTTTCCCTGTGATAGTCCTTAAGATATTTGAAAATACTCATCATACCCCTCTCCCTCAAGTCTTCTCTTATTTGGGATAAACATTCCCTGTTCCTGTAAATGGAAACATAAGATGTGACTTCAGATCTTTCACTATACTGGTCCCTTCTCCTTGATTCATATCTAAAATGCGGTACCCAGAATTGAACATTCGGAGATCTCACTAATTTAGAATATAGTAAGACTTTAACTAGATGCTATCAATAGAAGATTCTAGTAAGATTTTTGGTACCTTTTTACACTGTTTATTCTTATGTAAATAAATTCTTTTTCAGATAAACTGTAGTTAAAAATCTGATAACTTGATGCCTTTCAGCATACAACAGTTTTGGTGAAATGTTGCCTATAGTCAGGAAATGACCTAAACAATGTATTACTTCATGTCCCTTCCAGTCCTAGGAGTCCATAATTCTGTCCTGGGCAATGGAAAAAAAATACAACATATCTCTTAATGGAAAAACCCCAGTAAGATTAGGGTTTGGGTCCTAGCTCTTCTACTTATACGCTGTGTCAACTTGGTGAAGAAAACAAATATTATTTATCACAGAGATCATGGGAAATAGGCATTCCCAGTAATGAGAAATCTTACTCAGAAACTTTCTAGCTTCAGTAGCTTGAAGTCTTATACCAAGTAGGTCTTCCAGGAGGTATTGCCTCTTCATTGAACTCTGCAGATTGCATTAGGTGGCTTTGGCACCACTTCCCACCCCTCTTGGCCATGTGGTGTAGTATAGTTCCCCTGGTACCACTAAAACTCCTCTCTGGTGCTGCAGAAGGGAATACTCCAGAGTTTTCCTGTCTTGGCAAGATACATAATTCTCCTTGCATTATAGCTCTAATGTGGTACTAGACAATTCTCCCTTGCATTATGATTCCTGCTTACTAGTCTTAAAGAGGTTTGCCAAGGGATCAGAAACATGCTCCTACCCCTCTCCTCTCCAAATGGGTCTCTGCCATCTAACCAGGTTACTGCATGTCAACTCCAAGGTCTTATGTTCTCTTTCCCTCAGGTACCAGCATTCTATGCCTCTTCTGAGTGCACACTCTTACAGGCAGAAAATCACCTCAATTACCTTGAAAGTCCTTCATGAATTTCTCTTGGAGGCAACTTTGTTGGGTGGGGTTGTTGGTCCTGGCAGTATAGTATTCTAATGACATGAAACTGTGACTTGCCATGCCTAAAGTAGAGGGTATTGTGTGGGGGAAGCCATACAATCCTTGGAAATAAAATTTGCTGGGAGAACAAAGGGAAAACAATCACCCAAAAAGAAATGGTTAAAGTCAATCCTTTTGTACTGGAACCTTTTCCAAGTGTCTTAATGTTATGCCTTAAAAACAACTATTTAAAACAGACACATCTTATTTCCCATATTTTATAGATGAGGAAACTGAGATCCATAAGCATTAAGTGAATTGCTCAGAACTGAAACTAAAATCCAGTTTTCTGATCTCCTAGGCTCCTGTTCTTTCTATTAGGATTTTCTATTTTGGATGAGATTATTTCCCCATCACTTTTAAAAATCATACCCTAAAAAAAAATCTATTCCACCAAAAGAAGCTTACTTCACTTGAAGTCCTTTGAGAATGCTATCCTACAGAATTGCTGTAGCAACCAGCATGGATTTCATTCTAAGCCATTTTCTTTTAAAAGGAAAAGAGAGCTCTCTGACACTTTATTTGAATAGGAACTATTAGCTCTGTGTCTCTTTCACCCAGTCTGTGTGACACTGAGCTCTGAAGAGACCCTGAGTCTCTTATGGAGGTGGCCCATTAGAGGCATCAGGTGGGCAGGGCAAGTCTCCACGCTCCAGCTTAAAAGCTCAGACACTTGCAGTTCACCAGAGGTAACAAATTCTATCAAGCTGTTTGTAGAAGCTAGGACCCTTTCTTTGATTTTCCCTGGATGCTGGTTTGCCTCATTCTTACTCTAGTCCAGGACTACTGATTCTCCTGCTTTCGGATCCCAATACGTCATTGTGGATCTGACCTCTGTCACTGTATCTTCTCATATTCCTACTGAAATCCTGATGTCAGTATTATCCTCTATATTTTGCAGACATATATCCCTTGCCTCAGTCCTTTTACATATTGGTTTCAACATTCTTGTTGCTGATATTCTATAGCTTAACCTGGTCCTATACACATGGAATTAGTCTTTTGAAATCTCAAGCACCTCAGGTCTCAGGGTCCATCCCTGGTCCAACCCAGGGTCAGGTCAAATGGGACAGTCTCAAAATTAGATTTGATCTCAGTAGCTTCTGGACTATATAGGACTTTCATTCCACTGTTATTTTTCTTTAGAGATCTGACACATTTTGAGTCAGGATAGTGAATTATGAAAGAGTCTCTTAGCAGCTGTTAGCAGTTGTTACAGGATTGAGGAACACAGTTAAGGGGCTTTCTGTACTTGGATTTGGGAAAGAACATGTATTTAAGACAGCTTTGGATGTACTTCAGTGCTGGCATGTCACTATTATATAGGGTATTTCCCTCCCTCCAGTACATTCATGGTGCATCATTTCAGAAAGAGGTAAGTGAACAACTAAGTCTTCAAAAATCTTGTGGCACTTTAACTGCTCTTGGTGTTGTGGTAGGTGGCCCTGTTGCTATATCTCCATGGAGGGCAATCAGGAGCTTATGTGGAGTGTCTTTGTTACCCTGAGTTCTTGTCTTCACATTGCCCCTCTGAAGCAATGATGTTGTAACCTTATAGATTCAACCTGAGAGATTATATTTGATCCTCCCAAACTGAACTAAAACCCCATCATTGGAGAAGTTGACCAGGGTTACTCCCTCCCCCAATCTCCATTTGTTCCAATCATCTCCAACTATTTGTGACCCCATTTAAGATTTTCTTGGCAATACTGCTGGAGTGACTTGGCATTTTTTCTCTAGCTCATTTTACAGAAGAAGAAGCTGAGGCAAATAGAATTGAGTGACTGGAACAGGGGTCACACAGCTAGTCAGTGTTTGATGCCAAATTTGAATACAGATCTTCTAGACTCCAGACCTAGTAGACTATCCACTGTAGCACCTAACTACATATAAACAAACAAATAAACACACACATATAAAATTGATGCCTCTTGCTTTTTATATCCCCCAAACTTCCTAATATACCCTCTTTGCCCATCAAAGTCTCCTCCTATAGCAAAGAAAAAGTTAAGCATAATCAACCAGCCAGACAGTGTCTGATGGTATATGCAGCATTTCACATGCATAGTCCTCCACTTCTCTATGGAGAGAAAGGAAGAGCATTTTATCACCTGGTCTTCAGGAGCAAATTTGAACATTGCATTTATTCAGTCAATAAGCATTTATTAAATTCCCATTGATGTTCCAGGCTCTGTGACTAGTGGCAGGGATACAAAAAGAGGCAGAATATAGTCCCTGCCCTTAAGCAGCTCACAATCTAATGAAATTTAATCTGGGATCAATTGTCTGTTAGGGCTGCTTTTTTTGTACATGATGCATGGCATTCTTTTGTTCTCCTATTCTGTTTTCTTCAGCCTGCATGATAGCTAACATTTATATAGCACTTACTATGTGCCAGGCATTGTGCTAAGGACTTTATAAATATCCCATTTGATCCTCACAACAACCCTGGAAGGCAGGTCTTATTATAATGCCTATTTTAGTTGGGGAAACTGAGTTAAACAAAAGTTAAATGACTTGCTCAAAGTCATATAACTAGTAAGTGTCTGAGAGTGATTTGAACTCAGGTCTTCCTAACTCTAGGCTCTATCTACTATACTGCCTAGTTGCTATTTGCATTGTCTTGCTCATTGCAAGCAATTTTTTCTTTATAGCAATCATTAGCAGCTATTTAAAACAATGGATCTTGTTCTTCTAACTTCAAGAAGCTTGATAATTCTTCAATCTCTTGAGTGCCTCTGAAGGTCTTTAACTTATTTTCTGAGGATTAATTAGTCTGTTTATCCTAGTAGTTTGTTAATTCTTGCCTCACACTCTCCTCTGTAATTTAGTTCAGCTGATCCTGTTTCATTGTGGGCTTGAAGAAGGCTTGGAACATTTGATTCTTCCACACCAAAAGATGGTGCAATAACACTAACAGTCATTCAAGTGTGCTCTTTAAGAGCTACAACTTTTGCACATTTCCTTGGAGTAATATCCATATTTACATTCCACAGAATTAAAAATGCAACAAAAGAGAACAATGAAGCATGTGAATATGGCATGAAACTTAGCACTTGACTGTCAGAGAATTAACTGAAAATGTTGAAGGTCAGATATTCTGAGTCAGCTTAGTGGAAACACAAAGACCTGCTACTCTCCAGAATGAAATCATATCAAAATTAATGTTTGTCCTAAGTAATTTGTACATCATTATAATTTCTTAGGGGACAGGGGACAGGAACAATTATACAGATGCAGTGTGATGACTCATTTATTTTGGACTTTCATTCTAAAGCAGCAGATAGGTAACTTCTAAATTGAGATATGATAATAAGCATAATGAATAAAGTGCTCTGAGTTCTCCAGAAATAGATGTTAGATATATGAAGCCTCCTCTAAGCTTCTAATTAGGAGAGATTCCTCTCTCTACCTCAAGCTGCTCGGTCCTCTCATAGGCAAATGTCACTTTCTAACCTGGAGCAGGTCTCTTTGTTTACATGCCATCATTGTTCCTCCAAGAATGTATCATGAGGTTAGAGGTTGCCTTATTTTTCATTATGCAGTACTACACATTTCAGTAGATACAGATAGACTTGGATTGAACTGAAATATAATATCTAGAAATGAACTAGTGCAGTATCTCAATCATCTCTCACAGCAACAAAAATTGTACATCATAACATGATGAGATTTCTGCCAAACCTAACTCTTTTAAGTGCTATCACCTGGATAGAAAATGGTTAAATCTGAAGGAGAATTATAATCTCAAATTTACTAGTACTTGTATGTGTCCCTTTTCTCCATCTTCAAAAGATTATAAGGATGGGTCTTTTTTCTCTTTGAATAAAACAGTAATAATGATTTTAGTTCTAACATTTGCATGTTGCTTTTTTTCCTATTGGTTCTCAGGAGTTCAGCATGCAATGCAGTAACTAGAAGCTCTAAGACGTAATTTAGAAAATTTCAAATAGTACCTGATTAAAAAGTGTTGCAGGAAAAAAACAACCAGTATAATCAGAACTGAAAGGGGTTCATTACTTCTCTCTGTCTTTTGAGCCCTGCAAAGGTAAGTAACAGAACTGTGAAAAGTGCATGCTCCAGCAGTAATTACTGAGGAATCAACAACCACCTAGAATTATGGTTATCAGCAATTCCCAAGCTATGTCTTGTGATACCTGAGGCAGCTGAGACCTCAGGGAAATAATGATGGTTTCAGAAGCTTCTGTCATTAAGGACAGGACTGATTTAGTGGAGGAATGCACCTTACGCCCAACTGGCAAAGTTACGAAAATTCATTTCAGTAACATTAGCATGTTCAGACTGGAGAGGAAAAATGCTTCTAAACATTGCATTCCAAGACATAAAACCAAGCAGATTTTAGGTGCAAAAAATTAAATATGGAATATATTGTTTCAGATGTCTTCATTTCTTATCATTGCGATCATTTGATTCCTCCAGAATTATGAGATTAAAAAAAATTCTTTTGTTTTTGTAGAGGGGAAAGCGGGGTAATTGGGGTTAAATGTCAAGGGTCTGAAGTCAGGTTTGAACTCAGGACCTCCTGACTCCAGGGACAGTGCTTTATTCATTGTACCACCTAGCTATCCCTAGAATTATGAGATTTTGGGGTCAGTTAGGTGGTGAAATGAATAGAGGACCTGAGTTCAAATTTGATATACTGTGTGACCTTGTGCAAGTCACTTAACCTTCCTCCAAAAATTTTTAAAATCTCATCATTCTTGAAGATTCAAATGATTACAATAATAAGAAATGAATACATCTCCAAAAGAAAAAGGGAATTATGAGATTTTTAGAATTGAAAGGGAGATAGGTGAAATGCCCTGTGCCTACCTTGTAGAGGAGGCAGCTAGGTGGCAAAGTGAACAGAGGGCTGGCTTTGGAGTCAGGAAGGTTTCAGGTATTTGCTAGCTACATGAAAACGGGCAAATCACTAAACCTCTGCTTGCCTCAATTTCCTCATCTGCAAAATGAGGAATATAATAGCACCCATTTTGTATGTTGTAAGGATAAAATGAAATGATATTCATCAATAATTCTGTAAACCTTTAAAGCAATATTTAAATGCTAGTTATTTTAAACTGAGCTCCAGAGTGATTAAAAATTGTTCTTCACTTGGATTAATTGTGAAAGGACTTTGGAAACTGCTGTCAATCCATAAGCATTTATTAAGGGTTTGCTATATGAAAAACACTGCATCGACATTGGATACAAAGATAAAAATGAAGTATTTCTTGCCCTCAAGTAGCTTTGAAACATATATAGACATATACAAAGTAAACACAAGGTGATTGGGTGGAGAAGGGGCTGCTAGGTAGTGTAGTGGATACAGTGTCTGGTCTGGAGGCAAGAAGACTCCTCTTCCTGAGTTCAGCTCTGGCCTCACACACTTACTCTGGGCAAGTCACTTAACCTAGTTTGGCTAAGTTTCATCCTTTGTAAAATGAGCTGGAGAAGGAAATGACAAACTGCTCCAGTGTCTTTGCAAAGAAAACCCTAAATAGGATCATGAAGAGTTGGACATGACTGAAAAATGACTTAACAGCAACAATTGGGTAGGGAAGGAACCAGCATCAGGAGAGCTCAGAAAAAAACTTTTTTATCCTGAAGGTTCCCTTTAAATTGAGTCTTGTCAGATTATGGCATTATACGGAGCACAGTTGAGGAAGGAGTACACTCCAGGCTGGAGATGATGACATGAAATCCAGTGTACTTTCTGCTGAATCATACTTCTAGGGAAAGGGTTTTTTTTAAACCTTTTTTTGTGTCATGGACCTCTTTGGAAGGCCAGTGAAACTTACGGACTCCTTTTTCAGAATAAGTTTTAAAAATACATACAATAAAACATTATTATAATCATATTAATTACAGTTCAAGGATGTGAGAATAAAAATCCCAGTGAGTACCTGTTAAGTCATATGTTCTGAGTAAGCTCGTATAAAATTATGCCTTGGCTTTCTATAAGATTCCAATCTTATGTCCACTTATCTATGAATATTTAAGACAGGGTGGGGAACCTAGGACTTCTAGGCCACATGTGGCCTTCTGGGTCCTTGGGTGAGGCCTTTTGCCTGAGTTCAAGTTTTACAGAACAAATCCTTTTAAGAAATTTAGATTCAGTCAAAGGGTAGCACTTGAGGATCTAGAGGGCCACATGAACTCTTAAAACATCACGTGGTATCGTTAGGTTGACTATATGGATTAGCATACCTAGTAAGGGAAGCAATGGAAATTAGAGGTCAGTACTTCAATTTGGAGAAATCTGTCGCGTGTGGTTGGATTGGGGAAGCAATGTATGTAGGAGTCACAAAGGCCAGTCCTTGGATACATAGTTCTGCATCAGCGTAGGTGTGGTATTAACGAATTAATTTAATTTACACTATTTAGTGCTAACAGAAGTATTTGCACTGATGGAAACAATATAGAAAAATTTCAGCTTATGACTCAGACTAAGGACAGAATTAAATCAAACAAGTTGCTTCAAACGTAAGTGGATTTTTCACAGAATCTCAGTCTTATAATCTTAGGTTGGAAGGGATCCCAGGAAATGCAGAGCAAGATAGTTAATTTAATTTATTATTATTATTTTTTTACAGTTCATATTCTTTAAAATTTCTTCATTGTATTGAGGGGAGATATTTCCTCTAACTTAGCTTTAAGAGTTCTCATTCTGACCTCTTAATCCGTACAGAATAAGTGCGGTTCCTTTCTCACACAATCTTACCATTACTTGAAGACAGTTTAATGCAGGTGCCTGAAGATTCTTCTTCTACAGCAGCAGTTCTCAACCTGTGGGTTGCGACCCCTTTGGGGGGGGTCAAATAACCCCTTCACAGGGGTCACAGCGGTCACCTAAGACCATCGGAAATCACATATTTCCGATGGTCTTAGGAACTGAGACACCACTCCTCTATCCATCTCCAGGTGGGTCCGCCAACATGCAGATTGACCCACATATAATTATTAAAGGGTTGTGGCATTAGGAAGGTTGAGAACCACTGTTCTACAGAGTAAACATTTCTAGTTCCATCAAGGATTCCTTGCATGAATCCCTAGTTTCTTTCCAAGTGTAGCTCAGGTTGTATCTTCTATTGAAAGCCTTTCCTGGGGTGGCTAGGTGGCGCAATGAATAGAGCATTGGCCCTGGAGTCAGGAGTACCTGAGTTCAAATCCGGCCTCAGACACTTAACATAAAAACTAGCCGTGTGACCTTGGGCAAGTCACTTAACCCCAACTGCCCTCCAAAAAGAAAAAAAAAGCCTTTCCTGAGCTCCCAGTAATTAGCACTTTCTCTGTCTTGAAATTACTTTGTATATACTTAGTATTTGCATACTTGTATAAGAGATCACCTCCAGATTATCCCTGATCTACTTTTGTACACATAATTGCCTGTTACCTCCTCTATTAGACTGTAAGCTCCTTGAGGGTAAGGACAGTTTTTTGCCTTTCTTTGAATCTCTAGTATGGAGCAGAGTGTCTAGCACATACTTTAAAAATCTCTATGGATTTGACTTGTGTAAATATTTACTTCCTGTCCCAACCCTCCATTCATTACCCACTGCTCTCCTGCTCTCAGAAAGACGTCAACTTTTTGAGTAATGGAATGACTTCATTTTTGTCTTTTTATCTGTACAGTGCTATTATTTAATACAGTGCTTCGCATATAGCAGAAGACTAAGAAATGCTTATTTGGACTGAATTAAGATATGAGTTAAAGTTTCTCCCATTCTTCTAGACATCTGAATTCCCAATGTTTCTCTTAAAACACTGTACCTAGTATTTTGCAAAATTTTAGATATGTTGAACAGATTACATACTATTGTAAGGGTGGTGGTTGATACCTAATGTTAGTTGCCAAATCCAGAATCTCCCTGCATGTATGTGAAAGTAAGAAAGATATATTATTGGTATATTAAAATGATGTTATTTATATGTAGTAAAACCTGTGCTCTGAATTTTTTGGCTAATTTCTCTCAGTTCCTAGTTTCTCACCTTCTTATGCTTGTGGCTAGGAAGTCATAGGCAAATCAGATAAATAGCTCAAGTTAGGAGAGCTGTTTGTGCCCATGGAATGGAATGGAATGGAATGGAATTAATAGGACCATGCAGAGTTTGGACTTTCAGCCCTAGACTCATTAGGATCATCTTTAAGCAAGAGACTTCAATCACAGACTGTCACGTGATCAGAACTGATGTTATTGTTCTCTGACTCAAGTGTATTCTCTTCTTACAGTGAGGTCCCTGCTGAAATGAAACGCTTTAGAATGTAGGTGGCAGAGTAGATTGAATGCTCGACCTGGAGCCGGGAAGGCCTGAGCTGGAATCCTGCCTTAGACACTTACTAGCTATGTAATCCTGGGCAAGTCACTTGGCATCAGCTTCCTCAACTGGAAAATGGGGATAATAATCCTCGGTACCTCACATTGTTGTTGTGAGGATCAAATGTGGTAATCTATGTAAAAGACTTTCTCTACAAACCTTAAAATGACATATAACTATTAGCTCTGATGATAATAAAAGACTCAGAGTCATTTCACAGTTTTCCAGTTAAAAACGAAGCGCACCTTTTGAAAGGGTTTTGAAGCTGCTTTCTGCACTGGTTACTTCTACGACCTGACCTGATGAAGTAGGTGTTTTTGCCTACTTTGGCCCTCAGCTTCCCCTTCCTTCCATTTTCTCCTCTTTCAATTCTAAGTCCCTTTACATCCACTTAACTTTCGGGTTTTTAGGACCTCCTTTCCCTAAACCACCCCATTCCCTATGGAAACCTGATGTGAGGGAAGGATCACTTATATCTGATTGCAATTAAGTTTGTTGTGTAAGACTGCTTCATATTTTTTAGAAAATCTCTGACTCTTAGATTCCTTCACCCACGTGCCACTGAGAGGATTGGGTGAGTAAAATTTTATTTTTGACAATTGTGGTGAAAATGAGCTTGCATTTAATTTTTTCTTACTGTATAATTAAAGTCAAGACTTTGAAGGCAAAAAAGTCCTTGAATATTACTGAAAAGCCCAGTGACATTCAATGTTAGCTGTCTAGCTAGAAAATTTATGCTAGACCAACATGCTCACTCCATATGTTGATTATATTAAATTTAATTGTTACTCTGGTCATTTTGGTGGAAGGACTTAGAATCATTGAATTTCAGAGTTGGGAGGAATCTCAGAAGTCCTCTGACATAATCATACCTGATCAGGTAGTATTTGTGCTAAGTGCATCTTTGCTTAAAGGCCTATAATGATGGGGAACTCAGAAGCTCCCATGGCAGAAGGGGCTGCCTTGGGAAAACTCTGTTAGGAAATTTTTCTGTACATAGAACTGAAATCTATGTCTTACTGTCAAAATTAGTTCTATGTTTTGTGCTTTGGGGCTAACAGAAATGAGTTTAGTGATTCCATTATAGAATATCTCTTCAAATACTTGAAAGCAGATCTCATATTTAGCTGATTAAGGACTTTACATTTCCAAGCTAAATGTTCCCAATTCCTGTAACTGATCTGCATATGGCTTGTTATCTAGCCTCCTCAACTACTTGGTCACCTTCTTCTAGGCACTCTCCAGCCTGTCAATATTCTTAGTGGGATGCTTAGAACTGAAAAATACTTCACATTGGATTTGAATAGGGCAGAATGTGGTGGGACTATAACTTCCTTCATTCTTTTTTTTTTGTGGCTTTTTGGAGGGCAATTGGGGTTAAGTGACTTGCCCAAAGTCACATGGCTAGTCTTTTTGTGTCAAGTGTCTGATGCTGGATTTGAACTCAGGTCCTCCTGACTCCATGGCCGGTGCTCCACTCACTGCGCCACCTAGCCACCCACACTGTGCCATCTAGCCACCCCTACTTGTTTCATTCTTGACAGAAGTTTTATTTCCATACTAAGATTGCTTTAATCTTTTTGGCTTTAATGTCACATCAATGATATATATTTAATTTGTAGTTCACTAACATCTATTGAATTATTTTATAGGAACTTTTATCTTTTCAAGCATTCCCCATTCCACACTTGTGCATCTGAATTTTTGATCTTGCATAGGACTTTAATATTTGTCTGTATTAAATGTTATCTTATCAGGGAAGACATCCAAGCTATCTGTAGCTGCATATAAAAATATTACAGAGCACAAATATTTAGAGAAATGAAAATTAAAGCAACATTAAGGTTCTACCTCATATTCATAAGATTGTGAAAAATGACCAAAAGGGAAAATGACCAATGTTGAAAGGGCTCTGGTAAAACAGGCACAAGGATACAAAGTTGATGTAGTTGTAAATTGGTAGAGCCATTCTAGGAAGCAATTTAGAACAATGGCTGAACAATTTACTAAATTGTGTGCACCCTTTTCCACAGCCATGCCACTGCTAAGCCTATATGCCAAGAACATCAAAGAAAGAGAAGAGATCCTATGTATACAAACGTATTTATAGCAGCTGTTTTTGTGGTGGCGAAGGATTAGAAACTAAGCAGGTGCCTATAAATTGGTGAAGGGTTGAGCTAATTATGGTATATGAATGTAATAGTCCTGTAAGAAAAAAAGAGATGGATTCAGAGAATCTTGGGAAGACTGGAATGGACTAATAGGCTTGAGTGAGCAGAACCATAACATTAAAATTATAATACCTAATCATTTTGAAAAACTTAAAGATATGGTCAACATAGAAATGAATTATGATGACAAAGGATCAGTGATAAAGAATGCTTCCCTCCTGAAAGAGAGACAGACCAATATGCAAAATGAGACAAGTTTTTAGATAATATGGGTATTTGTTTTGCTTGACTACGTTTCTTTGTTACAAGGGTTTTCTTTTTTTTCTGACGAGGGAACAAAGTGAAAAGGGAAAAGTGTTTAGTAAATGAAAAAAATTTTAAAAAGAAGAAATACATTTAATCTTATATTATTCTAGCATGTTCAAATTTGTTACATATCCTTCTAGCTTTGGATCTTATAAGCATGCCATCATTACCTTCATGCAAATCATTGATTAAAATAATGAACAGAACTTGATAAAGAATTATGCCATCAAAGATTACATTTCAGGTTAGCATTGGCCATGAATCTATTAATAGCCACTCTTTGAATATGATCTTCTAGCCACTTTTTTCATTTTTATTATGTATTTGTTTCCCCTAATTTTTTTTCAACAAGGATAAGAGATTTTGTGAAATGACTAAATGAAATCAAGGTTTATTATGTCCATGGAATCCCCATACTCAATTTTGAGAGAGAGAAGGAGAGAGAGAAAGAGAGAGAGACAGACAGACAGACAGACAGAGAAAGTCAGACTGGCACAATGTCTTGATGATCCATCATGGTTTGTAACAGTTACTACTTTCCTTTCTAAGTGCTCATCAACCATTAAAGATGCATTATTTATTTGGACATACACTTTAATTTTTTTTTGAAAATCATATTTGGAACAGACTCTTTTCCGATAACCTGTCTTCTGTTTTCCATAATTTTTCAAAGATTTTTCTCGATGACTTCACAATCATACCCACCAGTTCTTTTAGGATCATGCAGCACAATCCATTTGGGCCTGAAGATTTAGTTCATTGAGGAATCCATGTGCTATAAATCTTCTTACTTTTCTGGAATTTTAATATCCTGTTAACTCTTCTTCCCTGCACCCTTCATTTCCAATTCTGAATGTCATCTTCCTTGGTAGAAGAAACAAAGTAAAATAAGAGCTGAGTAGTTCTGCCTTCTTGTCTTCATTATTATGATTCCACATGAAGTTGCCTTATAGGCAGGTAAGTGACACAGTAGATAGATGAAGTGCTGGTCTTGGAATTAGGAAGACCTGAGTTCAAATTTGACCTCATATGTTTACTAGCTGTGTAATCCTGGGAAAGTCATTCAATCTCTGTTTTCCTCAGTTTCCTCAAGTGTAAAAGGGGGGTGATAAAAGCACCTCCTAAGAACTGTTGTGAGGATAGAATGAGATGACATTTGTGAAGCTCTCAGCATAATTCATGGCACATAGTAGGCACTTAATAAATACTTCTTCCCTTCTTTCCTTCATCTTGAAATGGATGTTTTTTATAAAAGGTTCTTTTTTGTTGTCCCTAGCATATAAAGTAAGCCTCAGTCATATTGAACTTCAATGTTCCTAGCTTAATTTTCCTAGACCTAAGTTGCTCTCTGCTATCCATGCTAAAATATTTGAGTTGTTTAACTCATTCTTCCTCACTGGAATATTTTTATTTGTATTACCAAAATTTTGTTCTTGAAAGCACCTAATCCCTCTTGAGTCAACTTTCCCTGTAAAATTTTAGGTAATGGGAGCATAGCTATCCTTCCTATAAACTCTTTAAAATCAGCAATCTGAAAATCCAGGGTACACAGCATGCTATGCCTATCTGTCCCTTTCTCATCTATCCTAAACTTTAAAATGGGATGGTAATATTCAAGGATGCCACTATTTCTAATTAAACCTCAATTTGTATGTGAAATTCATTTAAAGAATCAGGCTGGACTGCATCCCATTGAATGGTACTAGGAGAAGCCTTTGCTTGAACTTCAGAGACCTACTTGTAGTTCTAGTTTTGTTTGTAATATGCTCAAATATTTTAAATTCTCACTAACAAACCTGTGAGACAGGTAGGATATGTTACTATTTCTCTGATTTTATAATTGAGGAAAACTCAAGAGGAAAGTGATTTTCCCTTGGTCTTGTGGCTGAGTGTCAGAGATGGGATTCAAATCCAGCTCTCCTGATTTCATTTTCAAAACTCCTTCCACTCCAGTGGTTTGTCTCAAAATGCAGGAGACATTAATCTTTTTTTGTGCGTGTTAAGGAGAGTATTGACTATGTTGGAGCCTTTTTTTAGAATAATATTTTAAGTGCCTAAAGTAAACTGTATAAAATTATAAAAGAAACCAATTATATTGAAATAAAGATGTAATTTTACTCATCCAAGTTCCCAAACCCATGAAATCTATCCATGGAACCCTTGAGGGTCTATGGACCTTAGGTTAAGAACCTCCGACCAAATGTATATCCTTAATCTAATCACTGCAATTTAAGAAATTATAGTGTGGCTTTCATTTTGGAGATCTTTCTTTGTAAGGATTACATAACTTTCAGTAAACATAATTATTAGTAGCAAATAATTTCCAGGCTAGGGGGTACATACCCATAATTCCTTCTACTAAAAGAGGCTGATTGATTGATTGATTGGTGGATTGTTTGATTGATTGGTGGATGGCAGTTCTGAGCTTTGGAAGAACTAAAGCCTATTCATTGTATATAGTAAGCATGGCACTAATATGATGAACCTCTAGGAATGGAGTTCCACAAGACTGCATTACAACAAAAACCAAAAAATACCCAGCCCAAATAATGTAGTCTGTCAGAACTTCTATACCAGTCAGCATTGGAATTGGACACCATGGATGGAAGTTGCATTTTTAGACACGAGGGGATAGGGATAACCAATCTCAAAAAAATTTTAAAAATGGCACACTTGAAGTATATCTTACATATGCTCTGTTAGGTACATACATAATATTGTTCTGGAAAAATCTAAATGAACAAAGCTCATGTGATTGTAATTTCTTGTGTTGGAGTTTGGCAGATCTGCCTTCGTGGTAGCATTTTATAACATGGTCTGCTCTAGAATAGGAAGTGTTATGAGGTTTGGTCATCCTTCAGCCTGTCTTGGTAGTATATTATTGGAAATAGCAGAAGGGTTTTATATATCTGTAGCATGTATCTGAGGAGGAGGTTATAGCAGGATTACAGAATGGGACTAACTTACCACCATCTGAATTGCTTTAAATAAATCAACTGACTCCCCTTTTACCTGATTGTCCAAGATGTGGACTGCTCTGGCTAATTAACTTGACTCAGGTCAGAATGTAGAGACCTGGACACAGAAAAACATTTAGAGTCCTTCAGAGCAGCCAGACCAGTCACTGCAATTCAGAGGAGAAAGATAAATATCAATGGCTCTGGGCAGAGCAGAACATTGTCTGCGAGGTTAGCTTAGAATTCCAGATGCTACAGCAGAATCCTGAAATGAACAATGTCAAGTGATGTCAAACACCATGGAAAGATATAAAATAATAAGTTCAGGACCAGCGTGTGCTAGTCTCTGCTGGAAGTGATCATTGATTCTCAGCTGGGTATGAGCAATCTTTTAAAAAAATCGGTCTATAGTCTCTCTCTCTGTCTCTCTCTCTCTCTCTCTCTCTCTCTCTCTCTCACACACTCTCTCTCTCTCTCTCTCTCTCTCTCACACACACACACACTCTCTCTCTCTCTCTCTCTTTCTCTTTCTCTTTCTTCCACTTCCCCCCCCCCCAAACATACAAACTATTGGGGGAATATTTCAGTTTTCACTAAGAAACCCAACATTGTTTGACCTGAAACTGTCAGTGTCATTTTCCAGAGCATCCTGACAGAAACTGGATATATTATACCAGTGGCCACTTAACAAATTATGAGTTCTGTAGCAGTGGATGTAATATGCTTGAGGCTAGGTCTTTGGCAGAGGGCAACTTAGCATCATAAATGGGATACAGGCAGCCCTACTGGCAAGAGCCAGCATGCCACAAAATGGTTACTGATAGAGAAGAGAAGGGAACTCAGGGCCATGGGACATGTATAAAGGAAGGAGACCAGTCTGAAATACAGTTTCATGTGAGTTTGATTTAGTAAGTGTCACCCTTGGGAAAGTGGCAAGAAGCAAAATAGGCAGTGTACCATGCTAGAAAGAGTACTGGAAAGAAATGAGACTATGTTCTTAATGTATACAATAATGGCAATATTATTTTAAGAATGACCTTGAGAGGGTGTAGTCAAGATGGCAACATAGAACCAGAAAAATTTCATGGCTCCCCCCATAACCACCTCAAATACTTATAAAATGTGACTTCAAACAAATTTTAGAGCTTCAGAACCCACAAAGTGACAGAGAGAAACAAATCTCTCTCTAAATGGCAGGTGGACAGGAAGGGTTCATCACAGCTCACTGGAGCAGAGCCCATGCCCACCTGAGCCCACAGTTTTACCCCCAGAGTGGCCCAGACCAGCCCCGGCTGTAGCATTCAGGAGAGTGGATCATCAGCAGCTATGGCATTTCCAGAATTATCAACCCATAAATGCCAAATACAAAGTAAAAGGTCAGTGGAACTCTCCTGGATTTGGGGAGGGGGATGGAGTGTGGTTTGACCTCTGCTCCCAGAGTGAGAAGTGGTGGGAACAGCGGCCGTGCAGCTGCCTCCACCTGGCTGCTTCAGAGTTTCCAGCCTGCAGATCATAGGGGTTGCAAGTGACATTCAGAGGCTAAGCACTCTAGCCCTAACCTGCCTGGATCTGGGTCATGGTCTTGGGTGGAGGTCCTGAGGTGTGTGACCAGTGAGCCAAAGCTGGTGTGGGCTGTAGAGATGGAGGCCTCCTAATAGCTCTGGCAGCTGTGAAAACCCCAATGGTTTGGGACAAAGCTCTATCTTCTGGAAGCAGAATTCTACTGTGGCTAAAAGCTCAAAAGTCAAGTAATTGCCTGGCAACCTGAGCAAGCAAAGGAAGTCAAGCAAGCATAGCCATCCAACTTTAGATTCCTTTTTTGGGGAAAAAAAGGATCAAAGCATGGAATGGGAGGAAGACAACACAGTCAGAACTTCTGCACCAAAAGCTTCCAAGAAAAATATAAACTGGTTATAAGCCATGAAGGAATTCAAGAAGGATTTTAAAAATCAAGTAAGAGAAGTGGAGGAAAAATTGGGAAGAGAAATGAGAATGATGCAAGAAAATCATGAAAAGAGAATCAACAACCTGACTGAAGAAAATAATACCTTAAAAATAGAGTAACTCAAATGGCAAAAGAGGCCCACAATAGCCAATGAGGAGAAGAATGTCTTAAAAAGCCAAATTTGCCAGATAGAAAAAGAATTTCAAAAGCTCACTGAAGAGAATAATTCTTTCAGAATTAGGTTGGTCCAAACGGAAGTGAATGACTTTATGAGAAATCAAAATACTATTCAACAGATCCAAAGAAATGAAAAAATAGAAGGCAATGTAAAATATCTCATTGGAAAAACCACTGACCTAGAAAACAGATCCAGGAGAGACAATTTAAAAATTAATGGACTACCTGAAAGCTGGGATAAAAAAAAAACAAAACCTAGAAATCATCCTTCAAGAAATTCTCAAGGAAAATTACCTTGATATGTTAGAACCAGAGGGCAAAATAGAAATTGAAAGAATTCACCAATCACTTCTTGAAAAAGATCCCCAAAAGAAAACTCCTAGGAATATTATAGCCTGGTTCCAGAGTTCCCAGATCAAGGAGAAAATATTACAAGCAGCCAAGAAGAAACAATTTGAATATTGTGGAAACACAATCAGGATAACACAGGATCTAAGAGCTTCTACATTAAGGGACTGAAGAACCTGGAATATGATATTCCAGAGATCAAACGAGCTAAGATCAAAACCAAGAATCACCAAAAAGCAAAACTGAGTATAATGTTTCAGGGGAAAATATGGTCATTCAATGAGGTGGAGGAACTTTCAAGCATTCTTGAGGGAACAACCAGAGTTGAATAAAAAATCTGACATTCAAATACAAGAAGCAAGAGAAGCATGTGAAGGTAAACAGGGAAAATAAATCATAAGGAACGTATCAAAGTTGAACTATTTACATGCCTATGTGGAAAAACAATAATCGTAACTTATGAAATTTTTCTCAGTATGAGGATAGTTGAATGGAATATAAATTTTATATACATATATGAGTGTATACGTATATGCCTACATAGGAGGGTATATGTGCATATGAATACATATGTGAGTGTGTGTATATATGTGTACAGGTATACATAAACAGAGGTCACAGGATCAATTGAATTGGAAATGGTAATATTTAAAAGGTGAAATTGAGAGGTAAGAGAGGAATATAATGAGAAGAGATGAGGAGATACAGAACGGGGTAAATTATCTCATATAGAAGATGCAAGAGATAACTGTTACAATGGAGGGGAAGAACAGGGAAGGCAAAAGGGAATGGGTCAACATTACTCTCATTGAATTTGGCTTAGGGAGGGGATGACATACACTCTGAATTGGGTATCTTGCCCTACAGGAGAGTGGGGGGGGGAGAAGGGATGAGAGGGGGGATGATGTAGGGGAGGGCAGGTGTGTTTAGAAGCACACATTTTTGTAAAGGGACAGGGACAAAGTTGAGAATAGAACAAGTACAGGGGGATAGGATGGATGGAAATATAGTCAGTCTTTTACCATATACCCACTATGGAAATGTTTTGTGTAACTACACATTTACGAACTATATTGAATTGCTTATCTTCCCAGTAAGGGTGGGAGACGAGGGAGGAAGGGAAAGAATCTGGAATTTAAAGTTTTAATATAGAATTTTAAAAATTATTATTATTGTTATTATTATTTACATGCAACTGGGAAGTAAGATATACAGGCACTGGGGTAAGGAGACCCATGTTGCCCTACCAGAAAGTCAGAGGGGGAATGGAGGAGGATATAGGAGAGAGCAGATTGTGTGAGGGGGTATTCAGTGGGATCACTGTTTTGAGGTGGTGGGTAGGGGAAAGACAGAGAGAACATTTGTAATTCAAAATCTTGTGGAAATGAATGGTGTAAACTAAAAATAAACACAAAAGTTAATTAAAAAATAAATATTCTCCCATTAAAAAAAGAATGACCTTGAATGAATAAGTTATTTTAAACTATTATTAATACCCAAATTAACCATAAAGAACATATAGAGAAAGATACTATCTATATCCACAGAAAGAACTGATAAGTGGAAGTATATATTGAATACTTTTATACATATAAATAAGTATATATGTGTGTATATATATATACATATACACACACCAATATACATATATGTGTATACATACATATGTACATACATACATACATACATACATTCATACATTCATACATACACACACACACCTATTTGTGTCTAATGGTGGCCATCTCTAGAGTTGGGTGGGGGGAAGGAAGAAAAAAAAGAAATTTACATGATAACTTTGTTGTATATTTAAAAGGAATAGCAAGTTATCCATAGTAGATTCGCAGTTTCATGTGCAATCATCTTTTCCAATATTGTTATAGAAATGCTTGCTTTATCCCCTAAATTAAAAATAAAATAAATATTTTAAAAAGACTAAATTCTAGTCATAGGATCATAGTTTTAGAACTTGAAGGAACTTTAAGGCCTTCTGATTTACCTAATTTTATAGATAAGAAAAAAGAGGTTCATAGAAGTTTTAACTTGCTGAACATCATGCAACTTGAAAGTGTCTGAGTCAAGATTTAAATCAAGTAGTCTAAAATCCAAGTACGACACTCTATTTACTATGCCAATAATTAGATTTATGACTTTGACCAAGCCAATTCACTTTTTTAGGCTTCAGTGTCCTTATTTTTCTACTGCATGTAAGCTGTGAGGTTTTTCTACTCCAACCCCCTCTCTCAGTGATGCCAGGCCTCCAGAGTATGGTGAGCTATACCTCTTCCTCAGGCTTCTAGGGGCAACTTTGAGGCAGCAGAAGTAATGCTTTAATGCCATTGACTCAGCTTCTCACCAATGTGTTTCCTGCTAATTATTGTCAATTAAGAATTTTTTAATCAGCCAGCTTTTTTTATTCTTTATTTTTTTCTTCATAATTTTATTTTAGACTCAAGCACCAGAACATAAATACAGAACAGAGAAAAGAAACAAAAACATATCATAAACTCATATTTTACTTAATCATTTCTTGATCTCTTATAATTTCACTGTTTTGAGGTGGTGGGTAGGGGAAAGACAGAGAGAAAATTTGTAATTCAAAATCTTGTGGAAATGAATGATGTAAACTAAAAATAAACACAAAAGTTAATTAAAAAATAAATATTCTCCCATTAGAAAAAGAATGACCTTGAATGCCCAATTCTAATTTCTAAGGTGTCATTTTCTTCCTTAAGATTCTGGATCTCCTTTTCTAATTGGTTCACTTCCCTTCCATGCCTGTCTTGTTTTTCTTGGATTATTCTTATTTTCTTTTTAAAATTTTCCTCCATCTCTATCATTTAATTTTTTAAGCCTTTAAAAAAAGTTCTTCTATGAATTCTTTTTGGGCTGGTGTCTATTTAACATTACTCTTTGGGGGTTTCTTTACTTCAAAATCCTCCTTTGAGGATGAACTCTGGTCATCTCTCTTCCCATAATAGGTTTTTATTGTTTGATTCTTTCTCCTTTGCTTGTGCATTTTTTTGTGGTAATATCCTAATTATTTGTAGTCATCTCTAGCCTTGGGTTATGGGGGGGGTGCCTCTTGCCTGAATCTTCAGTTCTTCCCTCTAGCCTGAAACCAAAGCCAAACCTCCAACCTCCTATAAGTGCTCACAGCAAGGGGCTTTCTGCCCCACTTCCGCACTCACCTGGTGTGTGCTGGTTCCTTCTCTGCCCCCACTGTCCTCCGCAGCACTGCTGGGTCTGATATTCCTGGTCAGCAGGAGTACCCTTGATCTTCTGGGGCTCAAATGACCAACTCCCCTTACTATCCCAGAGGTAAAAGTTCTGGTGGCTGGAACCAAGGCAGCCTCTCAAACCAACCAACCCCAATGCTTGCTGATTGTTGTTTAAGAGGTTAGAGGCTTGGTGTTAGATTGGAACCTAGCCTGGAGGTGTTTACTTTTTGCAGGGACTCCATTGAAAAGTGGATTCAAGTTCAGAAAGTATTTGAGACAAAGGAGTAACTGATAGATCCCAGGAGCTGGAAGTCCTTTTCTTCCATTAATGAGATATTCAAGATACAGAGAATCTCCATCCAGTTGTCCTTGTCACCCAGTGGAGATCCTGCTGCAAACTCATGCAGGAATCCATCTCAGTCACTAATTGAATGATGAGAGGACCAACATCCTCTGGATGCTTTGAAGCTGGAATATGCTTCTTTGACTGAAGGAACAGGTGAAGAGACCTAGCCAAGACTGAAGCCAAGACCTTTCTCCTTACTCCCAAGGTGGTTCTTCCTCAGGTATATGCTAGAAATCCATATGTTTCAACATATGGAAAAACCTTTCATTACAGTTGACAATAATTTTATACAGGACTTGACAGACAGCATCACAAAATCTCATAGCCAATTGAAACAATTTTCTTCCCAGGTGTCATTTCCTCAAATGACTTCAGAGGCTTTTTGTATCTCTTTCCAACTCATTAATGTATCAAGCTAAATCAAATCTTGACTTTGGTCATTTCACTTTTCAAGGCTTCAGTTTCCTTATTTTTGTAGCCTGGGTAAGGTATCTCGTTTTGACTTGTATTAGATGACCTTTCAGTTTGCTTTTCGGTGGGCTTTTGGAACCAACTCTAACAATTAGCTGTGGGATATAAATGAAAAATAGGTGAGCTGGGTATCCAGAGTGAATGGGAGATCATGGATAAAAAGGCTGAAGAATTCTCTAGTACTCCCGGAATATTAGAACTCCTATAGAAAGGTTAAGACCTTCCAACCAGCATGCTGGGTATATAGATCCTCTGTGGAGAATTTATGAGATGACAAAGTCAAGAACCATACAGAATGAGAAAGTGTATAAGAGTTGCAATCCTCACCAATAAAAGGGAATAGCATACCCAAGAATTCATGGATTGTTTAAGTATTAAAGCTATGCCCATGAAAGTAAATTAGAGAATCAGGGCTCATCACTTCATGAATGATGAATCTAAACGAATTAATAACCATTTATATATGAAAGGTGCTAAAATACACATGAATTAAAGAGTATCTGAATTTTTGTTTTGGGTCTCAGAACTCCCAGTGGGAAAATAACCTTTACCATTGTAGAAAAAGAATGAATGAATGAATGAATGAGGTAAAGAAAGAAAAGGTGTTAAGCACTCACTACAAGCAAAGCACCAGGGATTTGAATAGAAAAGTGAAAGATAGTTCCTGATTTCAAAGAGTTTTATATTCTAAATGGGGGAAATGGCATGTATAGGAGGTTATAAGCAACAGTTTTGTAACTTAGAGTTGGAGTTTCCAGAGGAACTGAGAGATTAAATTAAATTATTCAGGGATACATAGTACTTATTCATTAGAGGTAGGAGGACTTACACCCATGTCTTTTTGATTCCAAGAATGACTCTTTATCCAGTCCCACGTACTGCCTCCCAGGAGATCCATAATTCCCCTACCTAAGAAGTCAACTAAAAATGCTAAGTTGTCTTAAATATATGGCTGTGGGATAATGAGCTAGCTGAGACTCACTGGCTAAGAGCTGTGCCATCTAACTTTCCTAAACTGAATGGTAGGAAAACACATGTGCACTCCAAGTAACCTCCAAGTGGGGTTTGGGGCTACATGCAATAATACGTCTAGGAGAGGAATCAAATAATTTGCCTCATTATTGAAAGTTACTACAGGTAATGGAGAGAAAGTATACCTGATAATAACGCAGTCTCAACTTGCTTGGCATGTTTGTGTACATGGAAAAAGTTAACAGGTTAGGGTTATGTCACAGCAATACAGAAGTTCTATCTTTTATATATATGCTTTTCTCAGTGGGGCAAATTATTCAGTAGCAAATTTGTTTGTGCCATGTATCTTATATCTTTTATACTATAGTTCAGCAGTTCTCACTCTGTGGGTCATGACCCCTTTGGGGTCGAACAACACTTTCACGGGGGCCACAGGGGTCTAAGGAACCAAGACACTGTTCCTCTATCCAACTCCAGGAGGGTCTGCCCACATGCAGATATATCCACATACGAATATTAAAGGGTTGCTGCATTAGGAAGGTTGAGAACCACTGCTCTAGTACTTCATGTATTTCAGCATTGATATGATATGCACTACCTTAGCCCTTAGCTTCTTATCTAAGGTATGATACACATATATAACAATATATGATACATATATGTATATATATATATAAATACATATACACACATGTATTATTTAGTGTGTTTTGTCCTCTAATGCATCATGATATAATTTACCTTGATGAAACTGTGGATGAATTCTTGATTCAGTTTTAAAAGTAACATATTAAATTTTAACTTAAAATGTATGGCAAGACACTAGGTGACTCAGCTAAGTAAAAGGAGGGTTGCTAATTCAAATGACACTCCAACTGGAGCTTGCAAGTTCTTTCTATGTATCCCCAGAGTTAAGTGCAATGCTTCACACATAGTAGGTACTTGATAAATGTTGAATTAAAATAAGAGTATTACTTACTATGTTCCAGGTACTGTGCTAAGTGCTTTATAATTATTATCTCATTTGAGTCTTATAACCCCCATGGGAGATAGGTATTATTATTATCCCCATTTTACAGATGAGGAAACTAAGGTGAGACGTTAAATGACTTGCTTAGGATCATATAGCTAGTAAGTATCTGAAGCTGGATTTGAACTCAAATCTTCCTGACTTTAGGCCTAGCAATCTATCTATTGTGCCACCTAAGTACCTAATGGAATGGCCTAGGAGATTACTCATCAAGTAGTTTTTTGGTTTTTTTTAGAGAGGGGAAGGCAGGGCAATTGGGGTTAAGTGACTTGCCCAAGGTCACACAGTTAGTAAGTGTTAAGCATCTGAGACTGGATTTGAATTCAGGTCCTCCTGACTGCAATGCCAGTGCTACATTCATTGTGCCACTTAGTTGTCCCCCTCAGGTAGGTTTTGACAAAAAATACTGGCACCAAGGTGCTGATCCTGGGAGGTCTTAGTGCCACCTAGTCCTGTGGTTTTTTAGATGGAATTATAGGACTGAACTGTTTGTCAGACTCTCTGGGAGACAAGGTTTCCCTTCCTATGGTAACTATTCCCTAGAAAGAATGTCCTCTGAACTGATGAGCCCTTCTCTATTACTTTGCTGTCCCTAAAATAGATTTGCCTGAATCACAAATCAGCTAGTTAAGGTTCCAGGGCATGAGTTCTTAAACATTTTTGTGACTTTATAAACCCCTTTTGGGCATCAGGTAAAGACTGTGGACTCCTCAGAACAATATTTTTAAATGCATAAGAGAAAATACATAGGATTACAAAGGATGTAAACCAAAGGTTAATTAAAATAAAGATGTAATTTTCCCCCCTGTTCAAGTTCAAAGATAATTTGAGATCTAGCCACAGACTCCTTTATGAGTGAGTGATGTCTATGTTAAGAACCTCTGCTCTAGGGGTGAGACTAAGTAACCTCTGAGATTGTGTCCAGCTCTGAAATTCTATGATTCAGTGACCTTACATTGGCTGTCTCAGTTTTTCCCCAGGATAAATTAGGACAGCTATGTTTCAAAGGCTCCCTGTTGTTGTTAAATTGTTTAAGTTCAAACTTCATACTCTTCAAAAAGTTCTGTTTGGGGTGATCGTCTATGAATGCTGATGCTTTTTCCTTCACGCTATTCAATATCACCTGCTGCTTTATTACAGTTTCTCATAATTGCTTTTCTGTAATCAGGGGTTTTGGGATTAAAAGAGAAAAAAAATAAAACCATGTCATATCTCAAGATATGACATCCAGGAAGGACCACAGCATTCTTTGAGGATTATTTTAAGAATGGATTAACAAAATGCTTTTCTCCATTCTCATTACAATCTTTTCTCATTAGAATGGATTAATTTATCACATTTTCCTCTCTCTTTAGACAATCTGACATGAGAATGAATTATCACATAATTTAGACCCTTTCAGAGTTTTCTGTTTGTTTTGGAACCAGCTGATGATTTTCTTCCTTTGTGATTTGGGCATGCCATGGTAATCAGGGACGCTACTGTATAATGGTGTTCCTGGTTGAGTGGGAAAGATTTATGGGAAAGCTGAGTCATCCTTTAGAATTCTCTACCTTAGGAGGCAGAGACCAAGTATCCCACAGAAATTTTAAGAAGCAACAAAGGTCTTGAAAAAGTGTTAAAACTCGATTTCCTTGTATTTCAGAATGGTGTCACGGAAAAAGGATTGGATGTGAAATCAGAGGATCAGGATTTAAATTTGAGCTCTAACATTATAAAACCTTGAGTGAATAATTTAGTGTCCCTGGACTTTAGTTTTCTCATCTGTAAAATAAAGATGTTGGATTAGATGACCTTTAAGAAACCTTCCAACTCTAAGTCATACGATTCTATGATTCACTACACATCAAAAAATAAATTATTCTCTCATTGAAGACTCAACTGATTATTGGATATAAAACCCATATGACAAGTTGGTTAGAAGAACACTGTTTTTGTCCTAGGAGGTGTAGAAATTGGAACACATGTGAATGGCCTCATAACTGACAGTAGTATATTCTTTTGTAAAAATAATTTTTATTTATTTTTTTATTGCTTTTGGAGGGGGGAAAGCAGGGAAATTGGCCCAGATCTGACCATTTCACATGTTAACCAAGAAAGATAAAGAAAAAAGAAAAAGTTAAAGAAAAAAGTCCCATGTCAATGAGGAGGAGCATCTTGTATCAATTATATACTTGCTGAAAACATGAACCACTTCCACCCAGTGACATCAAAGAACAACAATGTTTAAATTATCTTTCCAGAAAATCCCATCACAGACTTCTCAGATTCATGCCTTCCCACTCTTTCCCATGACTTCCTGTGCTATAAGTAGATAGGGTGGCCAGGGAGATACTTGAGGACAGTGGCATCAAACTCAAGCAGAAACAGAGCCCCCTAATCCATACATAAGAATAGCATTAGGTGGCACATTAGTTTTAAAGTAGAATACTTTTTGTTGTATTGCATTATTATTTTGTTAAATATTTTCCAATTACACTTTAATCTGATTTGGGTTGCCCTTAGCAGTGTTGTGAGTCCTATATTTGCCACCTCTTTTGTAGGGCACTAGAATTTAGAGTGTTACAAAGTTTAGACCAGGTGAAGTCTTCTAAATTTAGTGCCCTGTAAATTCAGTGTTCTGGGGTAAAACTCCAGTTGTCCTACCATAGTGATAGCTTTGGTTCTAGAACAGTGGTTCTCAACCTTCCTAATGCAATGACCCTTTAATACTCGTATGTGGGTGTATCTGCATGTGGGCAGACCCACCTGGAGATGGATAGAGGAGCAGTGTCTCGATTCCTGAGACCATCTGAAATATGTGTTTTCCAATGGTCCTACGCGATCCCTGTGACCCCTGTGAAAGGGCCATTCATCCCCAAAGGGGTTGCGACCCACAGGTTGAGAACTACTGTTCTAGAAGCTTTTGAACGGAATGGTTTAGGACAAGCTCTCAGAAAAGGAGGGAGTCTCCTTTTTCATTCAATAGCAAAGTGAGCTGAAGGCCTGTAGTGGCAAAGAAATTAATTCTCCAAATTGGAGTCAGGCTCCTTTGTGTATATGTTAGTAGAAAAAGAGAGTGATTGACAAGATCCCAAAGCCATTTATTTGTTCAAAACACATAACAACAAACAACTTAAGGTCTTTATTTTGACATTTGCATATATTAAGGAAGGCATCACATGTGAGCCTCCTTGAAGTCATATATTACATCTGGTTTGGTTAACACTACAAAAGGTTCTTTGAACATTATTTCCTTTAGATAACTCTATCTTAAGTTGTAACATTTTATATGTAAATGATAAGGCAGAAATAATTACTTTGCTTATCTTGAGAATGTCTAAAAGTTATCAAGTGATATCTGTTACTCCGAGCTCTCTTTGACTATATGGTAGCCCAATGTCTGTTTTAGAAGTCATGCTCGGGGGCGGAGCCAAGATGGCAGCATAGAAGCAGCAAACCATCGCAGCTCCCACACAGACACGCTAAAAAACTCATAAAATGGGACTCTAAACAGATTTTCAAGCTCCAAAACTCTCCACAAGACAGAAAGCACATCTGTTGCTACAGGCAGCTCAGCAGGTGAGGCTCTTCTCAATAGTCTGGGAGCCGCGGCCGAAACCAGGCCGGCTCAAGCCCTGGGGCATCGGGCGGGGAGCCACGTCTATGGGAGAGCAGATCGGCTGCACTGGAGGCACAGTCACCACACTTATCAGGACAGAAGACAAAAAAGCTAAGAGAAAGGTCAGGGGATTTTGCTAACTGGGGAGGAGAAGAGCAGGTCCGGCCAAACTGTTCTCAGGGCAAGGAAGCAGCGTGGAGGCAGCTGTAGCAACAGGAATGGAGCAGCAGCAGCTTCCACTGGGCTGCTTCAGAGCCCTCGGCCTGCTGATAGCAGGGGGGCTGACACGATCCATCAGGGCCAAGGGCTCTTGCGTTGAGCGGCCTGGATCTGGATCGTGGTCTTGAGTGGTGGTCCTGGGGTGTGCTTTCAGTGAGCCAAAGCTGGGGGGGGGCAGGGCTGCAGCATCCCACTAATAGCTCCGGCAGCTGTGAGGGCCCCAGAGATTTGGGACAGAGCTTTCC
>CM053601.1:119606991-119654971 GCA_028646575.1 Pseudocheirus occidentalis | reverse complement strand
CAAAAGGATTCTAGAGTTAGGTTACTGTTCTCACTTTGCTTCCTTTTCCTACTCATATTGGGCAGTCAATTAATTGCTTGATTTTTTTTAGCTCTGTGGAACTCTGCTTCCAGGGGGGAAAGCTCTGTCCCAAATTGCTGGGGTTTTCACAGCTGCCGGAGCTATTGGGGGGGGTGCTGCAGCCCCCACCAGCTTTGGCTCACTCATCAAGCACCCCAGGACCACCACCCAAGACCATGATCTGGATCCAAGCTGCTCAACACAAGACCACTTGGCCTCTGAACAATCGTTTGGCCCCCCTGTGGTCTGCAGATCAGGAGCTCTGAAGCAGCTACCTGCAGGCTGTGGCAGGGCCTCCACTTCTGTGCTTCCTTGCCCTCGGCCAGTTTGGCCAGAATGTTTTTGTCCCCCAAATTTATCTGAATTCTACTGACCTTTCTCTTAGTCCTTATTTCTCCTGGATTGATACATCTGGAAACTGCCACAGCTGCTGCTGATCCACTCTCCTGAAGACTCCAGCTGTGGCTCCTCCTGACCATGCTAGGGCCAGGCAACAGATTCAGAGTAGGCTGGTTTTGGCTCCCAGCCTGCCACAATGAGCCCTTTGTACCAAGCTGCCTTCAGCAAGAGATGTGTTTTCTGTATTTTTGTGAGTTTTGGAGCCCTTTTTTTTTAGTCATATTTTATGGGTATTTGAGGTTGCAACACGGGAGCTGTGAAACCTTGCTGCTTTTATGCCACCATCTTGGCTCCACCCCCAAAGGTAGAACTTTTACCAAAGACTTAAAATAAGAAATCTTAGTGATCACATGTTTCTCATTTTATAGATGAGGAAATGGCTACCCAGAGAGCAGAAGTGACTTTTGTAGTTTCACGTGAGTAGTAAGTAGCAGAGCTGAGATTTAAATGAAAGCACTCTGACTTAAACCCATTGTCATCTCCACTATAGTGCGCTGCCTCACATATTTGAATATATTTTTATTTATGTAGATAAATAATCCTGATTACATGCAAAAAATGTTAACATTCATTCTGTTCAAAAATTGAGTTTCAAATTCTCTCCTTTCCTCCTTACCTTCCCCTAACTGGTGAGAAGGCAAGCAATAAGATATCAAATAAACATGAGAAGTCATGTAAAACATTCCCATATTAGCTATTTTGCAAAAGAAAACACATATACAAAACTCAAGAAAAATAAAGTTTAAGAAAATGCTTCAACCAGTCAACAGAATTCATCAGTTCTCTCTCTAGACATGGAGAGTATTTTTAATCATTAGTCCTTTGGAATGGCTGGTGCTTCTTTTGCCACACCACTGTTGTTGCACCCATGTGGACTCTGGGCCTACATTGATCCCTGTGTCACAGATCTCCCTTTCTGACCTCCTAAATTGCCTTGGACTCGAAGAATATTTCACCCTGACCTTTCGCTTGCTCTGTAACTCCCAAATTTGATGGGAGGTATTATTTTAAAGTTTTTTGAAGTTGCACCTTAAGAGAGGTCAGCTGAATGTTCTCTACTCCATTATCTTGGCTTCGTATCCAGAAGTCCTGTCTCTCATATTTATTACCTCTAAATAACAAGGAATACCCTCTCTATAGTCTATATAGCAAGAGTAGAGTTTGGGAGCTAGAAAAAAATAGTTAAAAAAAAATAGGATCATAGATTTAGAGCAGAAAGAGACCTTAGAGGCCATCTAGTCCAACCCTCTAATTTTATAAATGAGACAACTGAGTCCCAGACAGGTCACATCACTCACCCAGGGTCACACAGGTAGTAAATGAAACTGGTGAGATTCAAATTCAGGTCTTCTGATTCTGAATTGTTCTGTTCAATGGTGCCTCCTAGCCTTCTAATTTTGCTGTTTTTTTTTTGTTTTTTTTTTTTTTACCAAAGTACTCTTCTAGTATCCATCGAACCCTTCTTGATGCCTTTCTAAAATGTGAGATACCTAAGAAGATGAGCATTTATAAGGCACAAATAGGGGAGAATAAATATTGGAATCAGGCAAATGGATTTAGCCTGAACTCCTTTTTACTTTAATTTTATTTTTTTAACTAGACTGATTGTCGGTCTTTGTCCTCTGTCTGCCCTCTTATTTCTGGCCAGCTGTTGCTAGTCATTCCCTCAGAGAAGGAAAGTAGCACATTCTAGAATTTTAGTATCCCTGCCCATCCATTTGATATAATTTGTAAGAATATATTTTTGCCATCAGTTCCTCTTGCATTTGGTCTTTTTCATTTCCCTGCTGATGATAGATGCTTGAGGCTCTATGAGAAATCAGCACGTTAGATTGATTACTTATCATTGGGCAAAAGGACATCAGAAATAACAGGGATGGTTAATCCCCTTGGAAAAATATTTGCTTTAAATTGTGACAGATTCTCTGCATTTAAAATATTTTGCTTCCTGGTGAAAGAAACAGCTCTATCAGTTACCACAATGTCATTTGTGAGCAAATCTTTCAGCAAGATTCCAGGGTCCACCAATAACATCAGCACATACATAGCAAATCATTCCAATTTACCAACTGTTCAGAAATTGTCTGACTAAGCAGACAACATTAATCCAGCTCCTTTTACAAATGGCCATTTAAATGGGGTCCTGAACCTTGGGGATGATGAGGACAAATCATCATCTTTCTGATTGGGAATGGCCAGTTTTTATCATCATTCAGTATTTTTGCTCTTTATATTGGTAACTAATGTCTTACTGCAGTTCAGGTCTACTGATCTTAATCTACAAACTAAGCCATTAGCAGCACCAGAATGCATGATGGTGTACCAATTAAAATCAGGAGATTCAAGAGTAATGTTCCTTGCCTGTTACCAGTTTGCATACCAATAATAATTTGCAAAGCTATTGAATGAAGAGAATCTTAACTGATAGTGAGCTTTATATCAATCATTTCAGGTGACATGGGACAAAGTGTTAAAGGTGAAATACCTTAGAAGATTGAATACAAAATTGGGTGCTGTGACATTTAAATTCCACAACTCATTTTTGTTTCTATGTTTTCCTTTGTTCATTTGAAGATTTGCTAAATATTCACCCCATGTGTAGTGGCATGAAAAGTATTTTGGGTGATACAAAGAAAGTAAAATTCATAGAGACACTTGTATCTCTGTGCCAATGGCTCTTCTATTTTGTAAAAATGGTAAACATTGTTCCTGGCTTATAAATTTGTAGGATTTAGAAACGGAAGGACCTTATAGAAATAAAATGTTACTGTTTTCCTCTTGATGGAATCCTAATAAAGCAGTGGCCAGCCTCAATATTCTAACTTCATTATAAGCCTGGCTCCACTGAACAGCAGGCCCATTGTCCCTACCTAGCTCCCCTGGCCAATGCCCTAACTTCTTCTATATGCCTCATTGCTCACTGGAACAACAGGTGTGTCTCTGAACTCTTATTTCCCACAGACACAGTAGGTGTGTCCATGTGATGGGAACCTAGTTACTACCTCTAACTGGTCACTGCCATCAGACCCATTCCCACAGAAACAGATGTGTTCTTGTATTCAATCAAAATCACATCATCCATCTTGACCAGACAGGACTACAATAGCCAGCCAGTTGGAGGGCAGAATGACCAGAATGTTTAACCACTGAACCATAGATGGACCCCTCCTCCATTACCCAATCCCTTAACAAACTCTTCCTGCCTTTTAAATAATAATAATATTCCTCTATTCTATGTAAATTCATGTTGTGGAATTGCATCTTTACCCTATAAAAATTCATCTTGCCTTCTCTAAAGTTGCTGGTTCCTCTTGGAACTTAGCCCACTTCATGAGAGTCGTCAATATCAATAAATGCTTATACTTGGATTAAAGTTGGTCTGACTCTGAGTTCTTTGAGATGGTTCCACCACATCACATCATGAAATCTCAACAGTTTTTAGGTGGGCAGAGCCCCCACCTCAACAGTTTTTATATCCCCCACATGTAGTCCAGTGAGTGCTACATAGTAGGTAATCAATGAATATAGGTAACTGAATAATTGTGATGCCATTGGTTCAGGGGATTCAGGGCAATGAAATAATGTTATTTCAAATCAGCAAATGCTCTACAACTTATGTCTTTAGAGAGTAGCTTGACGGCATGAAAAGGTTAAGAAACTTAGATTAAAGGGTGAGGGCTTAATGGTATCTAAATTATGCCCATTTATCTGTTATAAATTATCACCTGACACTGACTATTGTAGAAGCTCAATGACTAAATATTTGTGTAAGTGCTCTGCTTTGTGGAGTTTATAGTAGGAAAGTTTGCCACCACCTTTAGATGGCTAGTTTTTCTTTTTTTCCCCTTTAAAATATTTATTTTTATAAGTATTTGTTATTTCTCTCCTCTACAATCTCCCTCCTCATTGAACAATAAAAAATGAAAAGTACGACTTTCATGTGCAGTCTAACAAAAACAAACCCTCACATTGTCCATTTTCGAAAATTGTCTTATTCTGCGGTGTGTCAATTACCACCCTGCTAGGAAGTGAGTAGCATATTTCATATTCTCTGGACTCAAGGAGTATCATTACATTAGTCAGAGGTCAAAAGTCATTAAATATTATTTTTCTTTATAATGTTGTCATATAAATTGTTCTATTTCTACTCATTCCACGCTGCATCAGTTCATAAAACTCTTCTCAGTTTCCCCTGAAATTGTCCAGAGCATTATTTCTTATGGTACAATAATATACCATTGCATTTTTATGCCATCATTTACTTAGCCATTCCCCAATAGGTGTGTCCCTCAGCTGCCACAAATATTTACATAAGTCCTTTTCCCCTTTCTTTGATCTCCTTAGGGGCATAGGCCTCATAGTGGTATGGCTGGGCCAGTGGGAATGTGAAGTTTTCTAACTTTTGAGAATCATAGTTCTAAACTACTTTCTAGAATGGATGGACCGGAGGTCTTTTTTTTTGCCATTTTGTTTCGATTAAGATTGCATAGGTAGACCATTTGGTAAAAAGTTCCATAATAAATGTAATCAAATATAATAACTTGATAATAATTGTGCTATGTCTACCTATAGCACTTTATGAAGTTGTGCTATATGATTGTGATGGGATACTAATTTGCAAAGGAGTTTCAATGCATTGTCTCCTTTGATTATGATAGCAACCCTTTGAAATAAGACAGGGCAGTTATGATTTTCTCTTTTAGAGGAAGTTAGTTGGCACAGTGGATAGAGTGTGGACCTGCAGTATTGAAGACCTGAGTTCAAATCCATCCTCAGACACTTACTCTGGGCAAGTCACTTAATCTTTGATTGACTTAATTTCCTCATCTGTTAAATGAGAATAATAGTAACTCCTACCTCCCAGATTTATTGTGAAAATCATATGAAATGATATTTGTTAAGTGCCTGACACATAGTAGATGCTATATATATTATCTATTATTGCTGTTATTATTATTTTACAGATGAAAAAATCTGATGTCATATGCCTTACCCAAGTTTTTATGGTGAATATAAATGTAACTGGGGAGATTAGGACAGGAATCCAGCTGATAAGAGATTTCAAGTTAAAAGGCATCCCACTGGTCATCTAGTCTCACAAAAAGATTAAGTGATTTGCCCAAGATCGCATAGATAGTCACCGATTGAGTCAGCATTTGATCTTGAGTCCTCTGGCTTCAAACCCAGTTGATTTTGAGTTCTCTGGCTTCAAACCCAGCGTACTTTCACTGTAAAGCTGGTCTAGTGTTCTTTCTATTATACCACAGTGCCTTCTTAATGAAGTGCATTAGAACTATTGGCATTTTAAAGGTAATAATCACTAATAAAAACTTGTTCTTTCAGGTTTTAATAATATATCATATAAATCTCAAAAACCATGCCTAGAAAACATCATTTAGAATATGTAGACGTAAAAAGTGCGTGTAAACATCTAAAGGAAGAAGTAGAGTTCAGAACACATGTATGTCTTTTGCATGAGGCCCATTGAGTTTATTTCACTTTTTGGAGCACTGTTAGAAAGAGACTTGACAGCCTGACCACAGAGATGTGCAGAACCATTACAGGCTCACTGATTCTTCCAGAGATGCCTGGTTCAAATGTTTAAATTGGCTTTATCCATAAAAATGATTAACTCCCATAATAACCATGAAAACTAAATTTTCAACAGGAGTTAATTGTGGCCTGGATGGGTATAAACGTTAGTGACTGGAACAGATGAGCACATCCTTTTAAGATAAATGCTTGTACGAATAATGAACAAGTACATTTAAAAGCTATTTCATGCAGAATTTTTTCCACAGACTCATTTCCTAGCTTTAACTACATGCAAAACACTGTAACCCACCCCTTTGCAAGCACATTACTGGCAGTGGTTTGTTCTGTTCACCCTTTGCTTCCTGGAGAGCACATGTGTATGTGGAGGTTTAAAAGCCAGTTATTGTGTGTACCCAGATGAGAATCTGTCTCAGGAAGTCAAACTCTTCCTTAAAGTCCACACTAAATAGATGCTTCTGAAGTATGCTTCTGGCTGCCTGGGGAACTGGGTAAACAGCAAACAGATTAAGAGAACAAGGCCTGATCACAAGCCACGGATCTTAGGAATTTGAACCAGATATAGAAGATAGCTCTAACCCAGCTTTCTCAACCTGCGGGTTATGTTCAATTTGTAACAATAAAAATACATCCTGCATATCAGATATTTACATTAAAATTCATAACATTAGCAAAATTACAGTTATGAAGTAGCAACAAAAATAATTTTAAGGTTTGGGGTCACCACAACATGAAGAACTGGATTAAAGGGTCATGACATTAGGAAGGTTGAGAACCACTGACCCATCTTACCAACCCCATTGTACATTACTTCCTTTTCCACACTTTATGGTTCTGTAAAACTTGCCTTCTCACTTTCCCTCGTACATGGCAGCCCATCTCCCATCTCCATGCCTTTACATTGCCATTCCCATCTCCTCTGTGGCCTATGCCTGGTGTGTACTCTCTCATTACCTCTGCCTCACAGAATCAATCCCCCAATGCTTCAAGATGTGACTCAAGCACCATTTTTACTCAAAACCTATCCTGATCCCCCAACAACCTGAGGCCCCCTCACTAATAATCTGACATTTATTCTGCATATTATTGATATATGTGCATGTTGTCTCCCTACATAGAATCAAGCTTCTAGAGAACAAACTTGATATCATTTTTTAGCATTTTATCCTCAGTACTTAGCATAGCATTTGGTAGATAGTAGGTGCTTGATAAATGCCCATTGATTGATTGAAGGCACCTTTTTGAAGACTGAATACACCTCCTTCATTTTACAAATGAGGAAATTAAGACCCAGTGAGTTTATTCCTGCTCCTAGCCCAGCCCCATCCCATGTCCTTTGATACTTTCCTACCTCCCCAGGCTGAACTGAGCTGAACAAATGTCTCATTGTGACTTTTTTTTTACCCCCGATTTACCCCCCCCCCCCCCCCCAGGTTTTGGTTTGATACATTTTCTAGGTCTGTGCTTATTCCTATCTCTCTGCCATCTTGGCTCTGCCTCCCCACTCAATTACCTTTTGAATCAGGTATAAACCACAACCTGGCTTCTTGCTATCTTTCTAGCCTTACTGCCCATCACCATCTCTTCCCCTCCCCTCTGTACTCTGTAGCCTGGGTATTCTGGTGGCCAATGTGCTGGTTCTTACCCATTATGCTCTGTGTCTTATCTCTATGCCTTTTCCCTGGTTGCCCCCCATATATAGAATATTCTGTCCTATCATGTTCACCTCTTATTTCCCTGGCTTCAAGACTCCCCTCAAGCCTTACTTTCTATAGAATGCCCTTTCTGGCTCCTCCCTCTCCTTCTTTGCATCCTCTTTTAAGTGTGTGTGTATAAACCCACATAAAAATGTATATATTCACACATATACATATATACATACATATACACACATTATCCCTCCTACTAAACACTAAGCTCTTTGATGGTGAGGACTGTTTTTGTCTTTCTTTGCATCTTGATTGTTGGTTGATTGTTAGAGCAAGGGAGTCATGTACCTCTTTATAGGGAGTGGAGTGGGGAGTTAGGGAACAACTTTAAGTCTAAGGTATAGATAGATCAGAGTGGAGAGATAATGGAATCAAGAAAACCTATTGAGAGCCTATCATAGGAATTCAAGCAGGTGATGAAGAGGACCAAGATGACTGAAGTGGGGTTGTAGACAGCACAGACCTCAAAGAAATTTCACTGGTGGAGTCGACTTTGTAACTGAAGTTGTGTGAGATGGGGGAGAAGATTCAAATACTTGTAGCTGATTGCTCCACTTTTTTTTATCATAATAATTATAAACAGTCTCTCGTCTCATTGTGGACTTTTAAGTATTACAATGGGCAGTGAAGATGCAGAAATGATGAAAGTCAAAGTGCTTCGGAAAGTGAACACTTTGTATAAGGTGTAACTACTGCTATTAGCATTGTTCTTGTTGTAGCACCCCTGGAGTCCAATCTTGGCAGACAGAGTGAGTCTTCAGGGAGTTAGCTGCATTTCCATGGGGTCTACACGGTTTAGTAACTGGAAATATACCTGGTCTGCAGAGATCTGTCTCCACAGGTGCTAGCTCCACCTAAAGCAGAACCCAACTTTGAGGACTATGTGAGCAAAAATAGTTTGTACGTTAGTAACACATTTACTTGTCTCGTGACCTTGGGCAAGTCACTTTACCTCTACCTTTGTTTCCTCTTCTTTAAAATGATAGCGCTATCATTCTAGGGTCGTTGTAAGGACAAATGAAATAACATGCATAAAATTCTTTGCAAACCTTAGAATGCTATGTAAATGTTAGCTATTAAAAACAGCATTTTTTTTTTCTGGAAAAGATCTATGTTTTGAGAGTGTTTTCTTAAAATGTATTGCATATAGCAACAATAGAGCATGGTTGCCAAAAGTGCTAATGTACTGTCAGTGTGTATTGAGAGAAGCATGGTGTCCAGAATGAGGAAAGTCATGAAGATCCTACTACATTCTGTCCTCATCAGGCCACATCTGGGATACCATTTTTAGTTCCACATGTTGGGAATTATATTAGCAACCTAGAGATCAGAATAGTAAAAAGTTTGAGAAAGCCTTATGAAGATTTGTGGAAGAAAAAGGGGGGTGGTTAGCCTGAAGGAGAGAATTTTGTTTAGAGGAGAATATGAGATTTATTTTTCAATATATAACAAGCTATCATATAAAAGAATGATTAGGTTTGTTCTTTTTGGCTCCAATGGGTCAAACTGAGAGTAATTCAATTCAATTTAAATGAAATACCTACTATGTATCAGACACTATGCTAGGCAAAGGGGAAAGGATACAATTTCAATTCAAGTCAATAAACAAAAACGAAGCAAGTCTTGCCCTCAAGGAGCTTAGAGTGGTTGAACTTGCAGAGACAGATTGAGGTATGATATAAGGAAACATTTCCCAACAATTGAACCTATCCCAGTGTGAAACAGAGCATGTTGGGAGGGAGTAGATTGTAAGAGGTAGCAAAGGGTTAAGTTTCTACAGAACTATTGAAAATTATTGAAGTAAAAAACTACTGATGATAAACTGTGAGAAACAATAGGGAAGTTGAGATTCCATAGAATTGCTGAGACATTACCAAAGTAAAATAAAGGAAGCTAGCAGACAGCAGATGGATCCGATCAATCAGAAAGCAGACAGCGGCCTTGGGACCCTAAGGCCAAGGTAAGGACAGATCTATGGTAAGCCGGTGAGGCGTCAGTATTCCAGGGTTATTACTGCACTTGCTTAATGAACCTCATGTATTACGTATATTATCTAACATGCCTAGCATAAAATTAGAGCCTTATTAGAAATGATATGTGATAATGTATGACAATGGGAGGGGCATACCCAGAAGAGAATGAACCAATCTATCTTCCAAAGGGAGTGTCTATACTGAACTAATGGCATCAAAGTTGTGTCACTTTTGTACTCCCCACTTCTCCTTCCTAAAGAAAGGTGGAGTCTACTTCTGGCCAGGGGTATTCAATTCCTCTGGATTTCTCCTCAATAAACTTCTTTTGATATCTAGATTTTTGGTACCATTTATGTTTGTGTTTCCAACACTTTTAACAAAGGCTGGCTAACTTGTCATCTGGTGTGTTGTAGAATGGCCTTGTTATTTAGACTTGATAGTCTCTCTCTCTCTCAGGTGCCTTTCACTTTGGAGAATCAGTCATTTGGTGATCTGAAGAGCATGTTTGGAAATGTATTAGCAGGGAGTTATATGCTCTCTAGTGATGGGAGCAAAGTGATAATTATGATTTATATTTTGCCTTGTTGATTTATTTATATCTCTCCTCCATCTCTACAAATAACTGGGTCTCAGGGGAAAAGTATTCAGTGTAACTCCCTTGGGGCAGAGAATCTATATGTCAAATAGTTGTACATTTGTACCTCAGATGGTGGGAGGGGGGCTCTAGTGAGGAACCTCTGGAGAGCCGTTTCAGTCATGCAATCTTACATTTTGAGGTAGCAGGACATTACCTTGTTTGGAAGCTAGTTATTAGAAAACTTTGAAAGGTCAAGTATATGATGAGGGAGTCCATCAATCAAGGCAAGCCAACGAGCATTTTAAAGTACCTGCTCTGTATTAGGCACTTTACTAAGCACAGGGTCTACAAAGAAAGGCAAACCAGGCCCTGTCCTCAAGGGGCTTCCAATCTGATGGGGGAGACAACATGCAAACAGCTATGTACAAACAGGACACATTCTGAATACACTGGAGATGACCTCAAAGTGAAGATTCTAACATTAAGGGACAGGGAAAAACTTATTGTAGAAGGTAGGACTTGAGTAGAGGCTTAAATCAAGTCACAGAATACAGGAGATAGAGACAAGGAAGGAAGAGCATTCCATGCATGGAGAACAGTTAGTGAAAATTTGTGGAGTCAAGGGATGGGTGGGAAGAACAGTAAGGAGGCCAGTGTCACTTGATCTCAAAGTGTGTGTGTGTGTGAGTGTGTATGTGCGGGACTTGGACTAGGGAGAAGGGGGGAGAGGGTTAGTAAGAGTGGGAAGACTGGAAACTTAGGAAGGACCTCAGTTATGATGGACTTTAAAAGTCAAACAGAGAGTTTTATGTTTGATCCTGGAGGTATTTGGAAACCATTAACTTTCATTAGAAAAGGGTGCAACATGGTCAGGTCTGTGCTTTAGGAAGATCACTTTGATAGCTTAATGGAAGGTAGATTGGAGTGAGAAGACACCTGGGCAGGGAGACTAAGCGCCCCCTATTGCAATGACTTAGGTGTGGGGGGATGAGGATGAATCAGAGTGGTGGCAATGTCAGACAAGAAAAAGAGGAGATTATGAGAGTTGAAAGCAGAAGTTGAAGGTGGAGTCTACATCTTAATCAGAGTCAAGAGGATATGTGAACATAAGGTAAAGTACATAGATAGTTGGAGTGGGTGGTCTAAATCTTCTGCCTAATGCTAGCAGTGGGATGGTCCAGGCTAGGATCAGAATAATAAAGGACTGGAAGGGCCCTTAGGGAAATGGGCTTCAAGGACTGGAACTAGGAAGGTCAGTATTTAGGTCTTCAGAAGGTGAGTGGCTGTGTGTTAATCTGCTTCAACCTCAGGTTCCTACCCTGTAAAATGAGGTTAATAAGGTTTGTTGTAAGGATCAAATGAGACAATATACGGACAAGTTCTTCGCAAGCTTTAAAGCCCCATATTGTTGTTGAGTTGTGTCCAACTCATCATGACTCGTTTGGGGTTTTCTTGGCAAAAATACTAAACGGGTTTGTCATTTCCTTTTCTAGCTCATTTTTAGATGAGGAAACTGAGGCAAACACGGTAAAATAACTTGTCCAGGGTTACATATTTAGGAAGTATCTGAGGCTGGATTTGAACTCAGGTCTTCCTGGCTCCAGGCCCAGCATTCTATCTACTTGCCCAGCTGCCCCAAAGCCCTATTAGCTCACTTACCCTTTCTGAGCTTCTACTCCCTCATCTATCAAATGGGAGTATGGGATTTGGTGTCTTCCCAAGTTCCCTTCTACTTCTAAATCTATGATCCTATTTTGTATGTATATATACATACAGAACACACACACATATATGAAATATATAAATGTAAAATGAGGAAACTGTATGTATATATGTATACATTTACATATACATTTATATATGTGCATACATATATACATACAGTTTCTTCATTTTACACATGGAACAACTAAGGTAAAGAGAGGTTAAGTGATTTGTTAAATGTCACACAGATGGCAAATAGCAGATAGCTGAGGAATAGAACTCAGGTTTTTCTGACTCCAGCTACACTGATGTTTCCATTACAGCAGACATACAACATCCAATGCCTCAGAAAGGAGGTGAAATACAGGGTTGAGTAGGAGGTTACTACATAATAAAGATAGTTCACTTTCCTACAGTATTGCAAGATTTACAGACACTTGTACCCAAACTGTCTTGTTTGCTCATAGTATGGGCATTGTGAAATAATATTATCCTTTTTTTTTTTTAGCAGATGAGGAACCTGAGGATCAGAGAAGTGACTTGCCTAAAATCACTCAGCTGGTAAGTGTCAGAGCTGGGATTCCAATCTTCCAACACTAGCAAGTGTGCCAATTCCAGAATAAATGCATTTCCCACTATCCCACGCTGCACTTGTGTTTTATGACACAGAAATCATTGAACTTGACTGCTGTAAAGGACCTTAGAGATCAAATTAGACTGTGCAGTAGAAGAATCAGTCAAAAGAACCAGTATATTTAGCCTAGAAGAGAGAAGATGTGGTGGGTAAGGGTGGTTTACATGTTAACTGTCTTTAATTAAATATTTGAAAGGCTTATCATTAAAGATATCCTGGAGCCACCTCATAATGGCCATGGAGATGGTTAAACTTTCAGTGAGGACATTTACATTTTGGAAATTGGCAAATACTACAAATCAGGGCTTATTGTGTTGTTCATTGTTTAGATTTAGTGTAAAATTGTGCCATGGGTACATTTTCCTCCCTAGTGAGCTGAGTGTTAAACATTTAGCGTTACAACATTGTTTTTCAAGTAGAGGAATGTATTGTTTTTCTTGGTCCAAGGGGGGCAAATTTGGAGCAGTGGGTTGAAGCTTGAGAGGCAGATTTTAGCTTTGTTTAAGAATAGAGCAACGCCAAAGTAAAATAAGTTGCTTTTCAGGTTAGTAGGTCTCCTCTTTGTGTGCTAGGTATAGTCAAATGAGAGCTGCATGGATACCCATTGGGGGTTTTTGGATCCAAGATTCTTTTCAAGCTATAGGTCCCTGTCTACTCTTAGAATCTGCAATTTTCCTTCACCTTACAGATGAGTGCGCTGAAACTCAATGACATTCAAGCAACTGGTCAACAATCTTTTTATAAGTACCTACTGTGCGTCAGACATTTAAAGGACATTCAATATTGTATAGCTAGTTAGTGTTAGATTTAGGACTAAAACAGAATTTTCCTGATTGCCATTTTTTTTTCTTTTTTGATAGTGTATTAGACTTAATGTTAGGGAATTAGGGAAAAGTGACATAAATTTTCAATAAAATATTCTTGTTTGTGTCATACCTGATTAAAAATGTCCATTAATATCTGACTGAATCCACGTTAATAAATATAGACCTAGAGAGAGTTGGTGTTTGAAAATTTTGAATGTGGGAGTGAACATGCTTATAAAATCTCTTGAAAATATACTCTTGAAAATATTCCTAAGGAAAAAGAGGGTTCTATTCAAATGGAAAAGGCCATTGTCTGTGATAATCTCAGAGAAGTATGATTTAGGGTTCATGTGTCATGCAATCTCTTGGATAAAGGAAGACCTTAAATCTTTTCTCCATGTTGACTAGGGATAAAGCAGTCTCAAACCAATTGTCTTTTGATTCCCAGAAGTGATGTTAAAAAGAAAGACATTACTGGGGTGGTGGTGGTATAGGAAAAAGATGAGACATTGAATGGTGCATGTCTGCTGGCTGAGAACTCTGGCCTTTATCTTTGAGCTACAGGGATGTTGATGTCACGACAGCTGTTTGGAGACTGGTCAGGCAAAGCTTGTAGATCTAGTGGTAGATCTCAAAGTCCTTCTAGGAAACCTTTCTTAGAAAGTTTGATACATTCAATGTATCTATACAAAAAGAAAGCCACACTTTGTATTGAAGACAAAATTCACGTTAAGTTTACTTGAAAACGTAAAAAACTCTTCTTTATCCCTTATCAGTCTGGAAGTCCTCGAATTATTTGAAATGGACTATAGGTCACAGTCTAGTTTAATCACTTCAAACAGATGCATGAATCTTCTCCACAATCTTGAAAAATGGTCATCTAACTTCTTCTGTTGGAGCATCTTAGGTGACAGCAAAGTCTGCCTTGCAATGAAGCTCTTTTTCTTTTCCAGTAGCCATGTATTTGGCAAGCTTTTCCCTATAATAAGTACAAATTTGCCTCCTGTAACTTCCCCCCATTACTCCTTTGGAATCACACAGATTAATCTGATCCCTCTTCCTCATGATAATTTTCCTTATCTTTAAAAACAGGGGTTAAGTTCTCCATATCTTCTTTTCTCCAGACTAAATATTCCCTTTTCCTTCACTCGACTTTCATATGATAGGTTTCAAGTCCTGTCTTATTCAAACTACTTTGAACATACTTCAATTTGTCAGAGTCGCTCTTAAAATTTTGATGCCCAAGTAAACACAAAACCTAGGTATGTTCTGAAGAAGACAGAGAACAAGAATGTTGTTCCTTTTTTAGTAGAGTTTTTTTTAGTAGAATTTAAGTTCCTTGAGGGTAGAGACTGTCACTTTTGTATTCATGTCCCCAGCCCCCAGCACAGTGTCTGTAGGTAGTTAATAAATGCTTGTCAGTTGCGCGATTGAAGCTATGCTTCTATTCTAGCAGGCCAAGCCTACACTAAAATTTGGGCTGCCGTATGACATCATAGACTTGTGGTCAACTAAAACCTCTAACAATTTTTTCTAGTGAAGTGGTGACTAGTCATAGATTTCTAATCCTAAAGACCACGGGACCTTTCCAATTTGATTTGCAGCTATAACCTTCCATATGCGTTGCCTCTTCCATTTCTCCCTCAAGGAGAAAGCAGTAACTCTTACTTTCCTACTTGTCCTTCCCAGCACTTAGCATTATGCTTTGCACCTAAGTACTTGATAAATACTTTTTGTATTCATTCATTCATACTATCTTTGCCCTATAGCCTTTTAAAAATCAAGAGTAGGGTTTACCAGGCAGAAGCTATATAGGAAACACTTAAGCCAGGCTTAAGTGTATTGATGTAAGCTTTCAGATTTGGAAGGTCCTAACCACCTAGGAGAATACATGGGAGATTTAGGTGGTGTGTTGATCATCTTTGAGAAGATAGGAGTCAGCTGGACACACCGTGATGATTTTGATTAGTCAAATTTACAAAGGCAGCAGAAGGGCCAGCAGTAACCATAGACCGAAGAGAAAGGAACAGCTGTATCCATGCTGCTATGAAATCAGTCTTTAATTACATTAACCTAATGAAAGCTTGGCTATTTATCATCAACAAGGGACTCATAATAAGCATTTCCTTGCTCCATCCTTCCAAATTATTTTGTCAGGATTCTTTCCGCACCTATGAAATGCCAAATATTGAAAACTATTTTCTGTGGATATTTTCTCTCTTCCTCTTCTCTTTCTCTCTGGCTTAACAGGATGGTGGAAATCATCTAATAGTTGCAAATTATATGAGCTGTTTGTTCCCTGCAGCAGCTGAGTCTCTAGGGCCGCCCTATGAGTACATTACCATAGGATGATTAACCATCCATAGTTGCACATTTATCCTGTGGCAGTGATCCCAGGCTTAAGTACATATTCTTAAGTTAATTCTCATGATTGTCATTGGAAACAGATCTCTCCAGTTCCACAGCAGGTAATGTAGTGCCTCATTCATACTGGGAGTGACATTAACAAATCAATACAGACCTAATAAAGTGTTCTTATGCTGAAGCTTATCTCCTGGTTACTAGATGAGAGTTAGACATTCAACATATTGGACCTATACCACACATTTTCAAGGCCTAATCAGTGTTGGTGACAAAACACAAGTCTAGCTGTGATGGGTGGGGAAATTACTATTATCCAGAGTCTACTGTAGACTAGCTGGTTAAGAGGAGGCTATGATTTGCAGCACATTTATATTTTCAACTGACTGACAGGTTTTTTTCTTTTTTGTTTGCATATTTTTTTGAGGGCTATAACACCATTGTCTCTAAGTTCATTTTTAGAGGAAAAGCTGCCTGGTTTAATGGATAGAGTGCCATTTTTACCTTTGGGAAGATCTGGATTCAAATTCTACTTTTGGAATTGTAGAGATGATGCTAAATTTAATCTTTTTATCTATGTATTTTTTAGCCTCAACTTTGTGGGGCTTACTTATGAAGTCAGAGACAGGTTTGGATTACACTGGGAATTTGCCAGGGTAACAAAATCACTAATTCTTCACTTACAGAGAAATGAAGGTAAGGGTCAGGCTAGTTGGTTTTTGTTTTTTGTTTTGTGTGTGTGTGTGTGTGTGTGTGTGTGTGTGTGTGTGTGTGTGTGTGTGTTGGTTTCAGTGACTGTCAGGTTTAGGGTTTGAATATACAGTCACCAGATTACCATAGAATGCTCATACTTGAATGTCTTGCTTAGACAAACAGTAGGTTTTTTGTTTTTGTTTTTTAGATTTTTTTTTAATGGACCAGTGGTCTAAAATACTTCACCTCTAGTCCCACTTGAATGCCTTATTATGGTGAGAAGATGACCTTGGACTCTTAGAGGCTTTGCCAGTAAAACAAATGTTGAGGTTCATTCTACCAAAGTGGAAAGCTCTAAGTACAGATCGAGCAATGAACTCCATGGGGCAGTTAGGTGGCACAGTGGATAGAACACTGGGCTTGGAATTAGGAAGATTCATCTTCATGATTTCAAAGCCTGGCCTCAGATATTCACTCGCTGTGCGACCCTGGGCAAGTCACTTAAATCTTTTTGCCTTAGTTCCATCTCTGTCAAATGAGCTGGAGAAGAAAATGGCAAACCATTCCAGTATCTTTGCCAAAAAAGCCCCACATGGTTTCATGGAGAATCAGATGCTACTAAAAATGACTCAACAAAATGAACTCGATAGCTGTTCAAGGAGAAGTCTTGGGAAATAACCAGATTTGGAGAGATTCATAATTAAACTCCCAGGCAATTAATTTATTTGTGCACGGCAATATGAGAAGACCATTTAGTAAGATATAGAAAGAGTATAAGTATCTACTTAAAGGAAGTGATAGGAACAACAATGATGACTAAAAAATGCATTTAATTTTGCAAGGCAACTAGGTGGCATAGTAACTGTTCTGAATGAATTAAAATCAAGAAAATGAGTGTAGAATATAAGCTCCATGAGGGCAAGGGATGATTTAGTTATTTTTTTCCTTTATATTCTCAGTTCCTAGATTCAATTCAATTCAACTTGCAATTGAATTGAATTGTAAATTTCTGCATAAGTAATAGAAAATTTACAGGGCAGGTAGGTGACACAGTGGATAGAGTGCCAGGCCTGAAGTCAGGACGATTCATCTTCCTGAGTTCAAATCTGGCCTCAGACACTTACTAGCTGTTTGACTGTGGGCAAATCATTTACCCCTGTTTGCCTCAGTTCCCCATCTATAAAATGAATTGGAGAAGGAAATGACAAACTACTTCGTATCTTTGCCAAGAAAGCCCCAAATGGGGTCAGGAAAGAGTCAGATGTGACCAAAAATGACTGAACAGGGGCGGCTAGGTGGCACAGTGAATAGAGCACCAGCCTTGGAGTCAGGAGTTCCTGAGTTCAAATCCGGCCTCAGACACTTAACACACACACACACACACACACACACACACACGCACACACACAAACTTAGCTGTGTGACCTTGGGCAAGTTACTTAACCCTAATTGGCCTCCAAAAAAAAAAGCAAAAAAAAATGACTGAACAACAAATTGAAGATTTGGGTTTGTTTTCCTTTTTTGGGGGGTTATTACATGCCTAAATCTACTCCTATTTCCCTTACTTCTTCTCCCCTACCCCCAAAAATCACCTTTAGAATGAACTTTGGTATCTTAGATATAGAAAATTGTACATCAAAACAACTGTTGGCCATAACTCATGGAGGATATTTTAGCCCCATGAAAACTTTTGAACTAACAGCATGCATTTGGTTTATAAGGTTTCTTATGCATAGCATTTTGTTTGGTCTCTAGCTATGACAAGACTGGCTTATTAGGAGTTTCTACTAGTTGAATAGATTGAGATTAACATATGATGTCTTTATTCATTGATATCTGAATTTTTTCATGGGCAGAATCTAATAAAGAAGTCAGTTATGGCTATTAGACATTTTAGAAGAATTTTTTGATGCATATCTCCACTTGGATTATTAAATTTAAATCATTGCTGCTATCATCTTGAATACTAATGAAACATCCTGCCAGATGGAAGTCTTTCATAAATTTCCACTTTTCTCTTATGGTTGGTTGTAAATCTCAAGTAAATGACTCCTTGGGTGAATGCTGTTGATGTCACCTTTCATGCCTCATGTCCATACTGCCTTCAATGTCATCAGGACCTGAAAGGCAGGCAACTTTTAACAATATGCCATTTTCTTTCTCCATTCTATTGAAGAGTTGAATGCAGGCAGGATCTCCTTGTTTTGTCTGGAAGTTTAACTTAGAAGTGATTTGCTTTTTTTTTTTATCACAAGTGGACTTTGTGCTATTCAATAGTATGGCTTTAACTTGTCTTTCTTCTGGTAACTAAAGTTATTGTCTTTGATTTATCTTTTGATGGTAAAAGCACTTTCTTTAATACTGTTTTTTGTTTGGACTAAGCATGGTTCTATAGGTATCTGCCTTATTTTAAAAAAATCACATGTAAATACATGTGTATATAGATATACATATATACATACAAATATACGCATGCACACATATATACATATATACATGCATACGCGTATATATATACACACACACACACACACACACATGTTTGTATATATGTGTACTCACATATTCCCTTCAGAAATAGGTATTCTGATTCAATGTTATTTTGCTTATTCTTATAAGAAAAATATACTAGATGAATTCACTTTTTCCTGGAGGGAAGTAACAGCGATATTCCAACTAAATTTTCCAAAGGTATTTTCTTTCCAATTAAAAAGTCTTCTGATAATGCCCATTGCTCTTTGATGATGATATTTCTTTAAAATACATAGACAGAGGAACATTGGTGGCGGTTGTTTCTTGTTTGTTTAAAGGAGGAGAAAAGAAATAAAAACAGGGGGAGAGACAAAAGGAAATTAAATCAGACTGTTCAGTCTTTCTAATCCTTGGAGACCATGAGGAAAAGGATGATTAAAAAAAAACAACAACCCAACACAAATACTTGTGTGAGTCAATAAGTATTCCCAGAAGAAATCTTGGAAATCCTACAGGTAGAATAACTTTTTCCAGTTATTGAGCTATTTTCTCACCAGATGTTTATTTATTGATTTGTTTTTGCCATTAAATCTAAAAAGCAGGTGATAAATGTGTTCTCTCTGTTGTTAGAGTGTAATGCATCGAGCCTTCCTTGAAGCTCCATTAAAATTATATCTAATGTGGCGATTATAAGAAAATGATTAATAATACAATAACAAAGCAAGTGTTCGCGGGAACCGCTGGTGATTTGAGGGCTTTGTTCTTCCATGCTCCATTTTGTTCTCATCTCTCTTGGAAGGAGGCAGAGGAAACAAATGTCTGTCACCCACCGCCTATCCTGTAAGAAGCAGCATCATATAGTATAGACAAGGGCACACACAAAACATTTCAAACCGATTCAGGAAATTTTCTGACACAGTAATGGTAATTACTGTATTTCAGTTTCAACAACTGTAATTAAACCTGACCTTTAAGCTAATTATGTCTTGACATTTATGATTTTAAACTGGCTTTCCCTGTGGTGGCAGTGTGCTATATGCAGGTACTAATAAGCACTTTCTGTAGTATTTACCCCTGTGTCTGGAGGGGCTGGAGGGGGCCTGGGAAGGGGCCACTTCATCCAGCGTATGCCAAAATCAGGACACAATGGTACAATTGTGAAGGAGGGTTTCTGACAGATATTGTGTTGTAGTAATGGTGTTTTGATATAATTTTAGGCGCAGTAAAATCCCTGCTGGAACTTTGCAAAGGTTTGACCAAAGATTTAATGTGGAGTTCTAGTGTAGTTCAAAGAATATATTTCTTCTGAAAAAAAAAATAATAAATCTGAAGTAAACTAAGTGTCCAGAAGCTTTCTGACGATTGTGTACAGGGAGACACCATCTGGGCCCCAAGGTGTTATGGGGCCATGGTAATGAGCGGCTTTTTAGGCAGGGCTGATTCAGGCACACTGATTCACTGGTTTATGTCTGCAGAGATCTTGCTTCCCTTATTCTCTCTCTTGATGTAATTCATACACCCATCTGGAATTAGAGATCATTTAGCTTAACTGTCTCATTTTACAGCTGAAGAAACTAAGGCTGAGAGAGATCAAGGAAATTGCCTAAGGTTACATAGTAAATGCCAAAACTAGAAATTTTCAATGTTTGGTCTTTTTAAGGTATTCCATCAAAGGATAATAAATTTAGAGCCAGTAGGGCTCTCGAACATCATTTAGCTCAGAAGTTTTTAACTGTGGGTAGATGGACACACCCCAAGTGGCTATAAACTTGGATGAGGAAAAAAATTACATCTTTATTTTTACTAACTTCTAACTAAAATTTAGCATTTCCCTCAATTATTTACAAATGTTATTCTGAGAAGGGGTATATAGATTTCACCAGACTTCTAATGGGATCCATGACCCAAAATGTTAAAAACTCTAAATCTAGTTCAGCCCTTTCATTTTATAAGTAGAGAAAACTGAGAGCCAGAGAAGATAAGGAAACAACTTTGAGTAAGCTAGCCCTGAGTTCAAAGCCTGACCCAAATACTTATCAGCTATGTAACCTTGAGCAATTCACTTAACCTCTCTTAGACTCAGTTTCCTCATAGGTAAATTGGGGATAGTTTCTACCTCATATGTGTGTTGGGAGAATCAAGTGAAAAATATTTGAAAAGCATTTTGCAAGTCTTAAAGCACTATGAAAATGATCACTTATTATTATTATTATTATTATTATTATTATTAATCATAGAACATAGTAAAACATAGAGCCCTTGGCCTGGAGTCAGCAGTTTTCTTGAGTTCAAATCTGACCTCAATCACTTACTAACAGTGTGACCCTGGTCAAGTCACTTAACCTTGTTTACCTCAGTTCTTCAGCTGTAAAATGAGTGGAGAACAAATGACAAACAACTCTAGTATCTTTGCCAAAAAAAACCCCAAATGGGGTCATGAAGACATAATTGAAATGACTAGACAACAAGATTTTTCTAAACCTGATCCCATGAAGACAAAAAAGTTCTCAAAGACCCAAAGAAATAAATTCTCATCATGAAAATGGTTCTATAACGAGTTTTAGGGGGCAAGGCAGATAGTTTGAGCTTGGAAGTATTCCCACTGTCCTGTTTCCTTCTCTTGTTTTATAGGTGACTAGACTGAGGCCCAGAGGGGTCAGATGACTTCTACCCATTTGCAGAACTGAATCAAACCCAAATCTTCTGATTCTACATTCAGTACTGTAGGTTCTTTACACTGCTTTTAAGACCCCTAAGAAGTGTGAAGATAACAGGGAAGAAGACTACCTTAGTCTTTTGTCATCAAATGATTATTTCTTTTGTGTGTGTGTGTGTGTGTGTATGTGTGTGTGTGTGTGTGTGTGTGTGTTTTGGAGGGGGAAAGGCAGGGCAATTGGGGGTTAAGTGACTTGTCCAAGGTCACACAGCTAGTAAGTGTTAAGTGTCTGAGATCCAATTTAAACTCAGGTCCTCCTGATTCCTGGGCTGGTGCTCTATTCACTGTGTCACCATTGACCCTGGCAATGATTCTTCCTGCTGAATTGAAAAGAGTATTGAATATGCAGTGAGAAGATCTGGGTCTGAATTCTATTCCTGATGCTTGCTATATGTATGATATTGGATCCTAGATTACATGGCAGGGATGGCCATTATGAATCAGGTGGGCCCTCTCTTCTGGGATTCCAAAATGCACTGCTTCAGCTTGGCTTCTAATTGATGAAATGGAAATGTTTCTGTCTCAGCCTTGTTCTTTCTACAGAGTTGCCTTGTTGGCAGAGTGCCTGCTGTCCATTAACACTTGCTGGGGGCGTGAAGAGAGAGGTGGAGAGAGGGCAAGCAGAGAGGCCTTGCAAGTATGACTGATATTTATAGACCAGATGTCTAGCATGGTCTGTAAGATTTTGACCCCTTATGGATTTATTATTTGGGGCTTGTCTAGATAACTGTAACATGTGAAATATGTGGTGGGTGAAACAGCTGGCCAGGTTGCCATCCCTGTATTATTATGGGCCTGTAACACTGCCAAGAACACTCAGACAGTTATAGATCTGATAAGAATTTACCATGGCATACTCAAGTGGAGCAAATGATGAGTGGTCCCCCACCATTTATGGACAGAGGTTTCCCCAGATGGCTGACATGCACAGCATACGTTTGGTATGTCACTAGTTAAAAGCAGCCCTCAAAAATGTCCCATTTAACCTGTTGATGCTATAAATACAAAATGTGTATTTATTTCCCTTCTGAGCTCAGGTGTGCTCTTTCATGACCCAGATCTTTACTTTTCTGCACTAACAGTTCATTTCCATATTGGTAACGATCTTCACTAGGCCATTGGCTTTGACTGTGCAGAGACAGGTGACATTTGGAGGCATGATTTGTATTTTTGGTGTAGAGTTTTGTGATACACTTTATGGTGGATCATGAGTGATGAGGGAAAAGGGCAGCATGAAGCTTTTTAAATTGAACAGCTTTGCCTTGCTTAGGCAAGCCCGATCCAAGTTCCCCGACCTATTCATTGACTGTGTTCACTAATTGGGTCGTCAGCCCTGGATGAGCAACAATGCACAGTCTCGCTAACTGTTTGTTTAGCCTGAACATGAAAATCAATCTACCAGTGACCAAAAGGGCACAGCAAACATCATCCCTGTAGGGCCAGCTGCATTTGGCCTTGGCATTCGACTGATGTAGCCTATGAGCTTTTGCAACTTATCAGTGGAGTTGTTTTTCAAATTATTAATGGACTGTTTGTTTCTCACATAAGCCTTTTTCTTCTTTTCATGTGGAAGACTGAAGATAGATGGAAAGGCTGAGGAAAGGAAATGAAATATGGAGTTAGAAGTTAGGGGTGCCTAATGAAGGTCATGAATGCTTCCATCCAATGTTGGTGTGAGTTATTATATTTTCTTCTCTGATTGTGGGGATGTGAAATACCAGTTAGAAAATACAGAGAGAATCAAATTAAAACAAACAAAACTTAGAACAAATTCTTTAACAAAACTCCGAGGAGATAGCCTAGTCTTGTTATTTCCATTGAATAAACATTTATTAAGTACCCACTATTGTGACATGTACTGAGCTAGGTGCTGGCGATATAAGTACAAAGAATGAAACAAACCCACTAATAATGAATAATCCAAATCCATCACTTTTTTTCATTACAATATCTTATTTCTTTAAGCAAACATTTTTAAAGCACCTACTATGTACTAACCAACAAGCACTTATTGTCTATGTGAGCCAGGTGTTGTGTTAAGCACTGAGGATACAAAGAAAGGCCAAAAAGAAAAATCAAGCGGTCCTTTCTCTCATGGACCTCATTGACCAATGTGGGAGACAACATGTGAACACCTTGTATATATAAACAATAAATTAGAGATCACCAACAGAAGGAAGGCAGTAGGGCTAATGGGAGTCAGGAAGGGCTTATCAAAGAACACAAGACTTTTGTTGATTCTTGAAGGAAGGCAGGAGAAGCAGGAGGCAGAGATGCAGAGGGAGAGAGTTCCAAGTGTGGAAAATAGCTAATGAAAAAGCCCAAAATCAGGAGATGGAGTCTTGTTTAAGGAATAGCTAGGAGGCCAGTGTAGCTGGAACATAGAATATGTGGAGGAAAATAAGAAGTAAGAAAAACAGGAAAGATAGGAAGTGGTCAGATTATGAAGAGTTTTAAAAGCCAAACAGAGGATTTTATATTTGATTTTGGAACAAAGAGATATCCAATTGAGTTTGTTGAATAGGGGGTGATATGGCTGGACCAATGCTTTAAGAAGATCACTTTGAAAGCCAAGTGGAGAATGGATTGGTGTGGAAGAAAAAAGATTAGCAGCGTATTGAAATAGTCCAGGGATGGTGCACTGAGAACCTGTACTAGGGTGGTAGAAGTGTTGAAGGAGAGAGGGGTCATGTATGAAAGATGTTACAAGGGCAGAATCAGCAGGACTTGGCAACAGATTAGATATAAAGGGCAAGAAAGAATAAAGAGTCAAGGATAATGCCCAAGTTGAGAACGTGAGAGATGGGAAGAATATTATAACCCTTAGAAAATAACAGGGGAGTTAGGAGGAGGGGAAGGCTTGTGAAGAATGTTAAGTTCAGCTCTGGACCTATTGAATTGTTGGCTACTATGTATTAGGCACCACAAAAAGGAAAACCACTGGTGGGGCTCACCATGATCTATTACTGTAAAATGTCAGAACCAATCACTATATTACCAGTTGCCTACAGCCTAATCAGGTAAGAGGTGAGTGACAGATGGATACCAAAGGTGAATGAGCAACTTTGAAATGCCTTAGCATCCCTTCCACCAGAGGTGGTAGTGTTGAGGTGCCAGTTTGAGAGAGCTGGTTCAGATGTGAAAGAATTCTCTTAGACGATTTTCTCCTAACCAAGGGGAGTTTTTGAAGCTTTTTAGACTGAACGGCTTTGCCTTGCTTAGGCAAATCCCATCTAAGTTCCCCGACCTATTCATTGACTGTGTTCCCTAATGGGGTCGTCAGCCCTGAATGAGCAACAACGCACAGTCTCGCTAACTGTCTACAACAGTAGACAAAAACACAGTTTTTCCCAGGGCACTGAAAGAAACACCATGTTTTACAACTGCATCTCTCTGTGTGTTCAGCTGGGGCATATGTGTGCCATTTCCTGGGCCTTAGGGGTCTATGGTGTTAGCCCAGTCTAGGGCAGCTCCAAATGCTGAGACTCATGCAAAGACAAAAGAAGATATAAAGACAAAAATAAAACAATCCCTGCCCTTAAGGAGCTTATATTCTAATAGAGGAAAAGGAAATGCTCACAGATAAATAAATGCAAAACACATATAAGGTAATTTGGGTTGGAGTATGATGCTAAAGGTGCTAACAAGTAGAATGGTCAGGAAGGTCTTTTAGTGGAAGGTAGTGGCACCAGAACTGAGTTTTGAAGGAAATTAAGGATTCCAAAGGCAAAAGTGAGGAGAGAGAGGGTTGATGATATGATATATGTGAATTAGCAGCTGCATGGGTGCCAGGATAAAGAAATATTGCAGCTTCCTTTTTCTTGGATTTTCCTGTAGCTCAGCAGTTCTTGGCATTTGGGGGGGAAAAAACAGAACAAAATAAAAACAAACAAACAAACAAACAAAAAACCCCAATTGTTCTCATTTTAAAACCTGAAAAAAAAACTTTATGGAAAGTGAGAACGTTTTCATTAGGCAGGAAATGAAAAAATAAGCTCTTGACTTTTCTCTACTTATGTTTGTCAGATCCAGAGAAAATTAGATGAATGCAGACTTGGATTAGAAAACTGATTAGAGAAAGACTTGAAAGTTGGCCTGACAGCATTAAGCATTGTCTGTGCAAGTTTATTAACAAACACTGGGGTCTGAGCGTCTACTTTATTCTGCCTTCCTCACTCCAGCTTGGAAGCTTGCCATTCTTTTCTTTGGTTCTTGGTTCTTTAATGAGTACAAAACTAGGAGGCATATTTGTAATCATTGGAAACTCTCATGGACTTGTAACAGTAACGTATACCTGAGACAATAGTCAGGGCAAAATTGTAACAGGGCAGGACAGCTGACTTTATATTGGGTTGTTGAAATATATTCATGTATGTGGTATACATATATATGTTATATATTATATTATATTATATATAATATATTTGTTACATATTATATTTACATAATATATATTTACATAATATATATACATATATATTATATTTTGAATGATATTATGTGGCTAATGGGGGTGTACAGGTTGTTCAGGGAGGTCTACTGATATGGATACAAAGGTACCCTATGGGTTAATATTAAGGGTTGCTTTTTCAATACCTTGTGAGGCCCCTCTTAAGCCTGAGGGCACCCTAAAGTCTCTCACCCTTATCTGGGAATACCATAAAACATCCCTCTTTTCCTGGATCACAAAATTCCTTGTCTCTCTCATCCTGGGTCATAAATTTCCCCTGTCTCCCTTATCCTATCCTTATAAAAACAAACCACTGTCCCTCTGTAAATTGTTCTTCCTTCTTCCTTGGTTAACATGCTGCTTTTGTGTCAATAAAGCTCCCCTCGGTTAGGAGAAATTCGTCTAAGAGAATTCTTTCACATCTGAACCAGCTCTCTCAAACTGGCACCTCAACACTACCACCTCTGGTGGAAGGGCTGCTGAGGCATTTTCAAAATTGTTCATTCACCTTTGGTATCCATCTGTCACTCACCTCTTACCTGATTAGGCTGTAGGCAACTGGTAATATAGTGATTGGTTCTGATATTTTACAGTAATAGATCATGGTGAGCCCCACCAGTGGTTTTCCTTTTTCACCTTGCTTATTCTTGTATGGAAAATAAGAACCTCTTGTCTATGCTACATACAGTGTTTACTCAGGTTATTTTCCTACTGTTCTGTATGCAAAGCTCCTTTGCCCTGTTTAAGTCTGAGACAGTTTTTCCCAGGGCACTGAAAGAAACACCATGTTTTACAACTGCATCTCCCTGTGTGTTCAGCTGGGGCATATGTGTGCCGTTTCCTGGGCTTTAGGGGTCTATGGTATTAGCCCAGTCTAGGGCAGCTCCAAATATTTTCACAGAAAACACTGGTCCCTGTAGATACATCCCATGCTATGTTATACTAGATGCAAAAAATTATGCAAATTATCAAAACCAGTAGAGATATTTATTTTCCCTCCACACAAATGACCTCTGTAGCTTGTGGAGGAGCTCTGCAAAAATAACAGGAATGTGAGGATGGCTAATTGATGTTCCAATCCTGGATAGGAGTTAGGTTTTAAATATGTGAAAAAGTCGACCCCAGGCCCCATATGATAAGGACATCTTTATAAATATTTGAAACAGATGCTGCCTTTGACTGTAACACTGCAGATTAGCATTGTTAAAATGTGCTCTCCTCCAAACAGTGCTGGGTTTGAATATTTATAAAGTTTATTAATCTCCCTTAGCAAATAGACTTTGTTTATCAGCAAAGGGGGGGGGGGGTTGGTGGAGGCTCAGTGCAAACTGATGAAGGAACAAGCTGAGGGGGGCCCTGGGCAGCTTCACAAAATCAGAGCAACTGAATCCTGGAAGGGACCTTAGACATTCACTAATACAACCCGTTACAGATGAGGAAACTGAGGCCCAGAGAAGTAAAGAAAAGTCAGAGTCAGTTTAGTGATAAATTTAGTATTAATAAATGCAGTTTTCATGTGCCTAGTTCTGGGCTCTTTTCAGTATATCAAGCTGCTTATTAGCTGTGGTAGCTAATGTTAGGGTTGTCCCTCACCTTGAAGTTCTACAAACATCATATGTTGATATTTGCACTCTGCTGTTCTAAATATTCAGACTTTATGAACTTTTAATTTTTATAAGCTCTTGACTTGCTGGAGGCAGTAATTGGGCTGGTAGGGGTGGTGAGGGGAGAGTGGGGTCAGGCCTTGTTCAAAAGTCTGGTCAACTTTTCTCTTGATATGAGTGGATTTTATTGAGTTTCATTTCCTGATCCAAACACCATCTTTGCTGCTGCCATGGTGATATTGCAACCACACAGAAGAGAATGGAGAACAAACCTCTCAGCAGACATTTTTTTTAAGAAGACTTTATTCAGCAGCTAATATATGCATTTCGGTGTGCTACCACTCTAGGAGAGACATAGAGTGGTTTCAGTCCTTCAAGCATTTACTAGGTATGGCTCTAAGCACAAATTTGATTTTTTTTTTTTAACTGCCATTATAGGTCCTTGTGTTGTTTTTTGTTCCCTACCAAAAGTATCTCGATGTTTCTTGTTTTCTCTTTTCTTTGAAACTTATCTCTTCTCTGGAATCACTCTTTGAAGACTGTTTTCGCTGTTAGCAGTGGATGGTAATGAATCAGATCAGTGTTTTATTCTTTGGGGTTCACCCTTTATTCACTAAGGTTCCTTGGGTTTGGGAATTATAGTTGTATAAGTCAAAATCTTTTAAAAATTAACCAGAACCAGGTGGCACAGTGAATAGAGCACTGGCCTTGGAGTTAGGAGGACCTAAGTTCAAATTTGGCTTCAGACACTTAAAACGTCCTAGCCATGTGACCTTGGGTAAGTCACTTAACCCCAACTGATCTCCAAAAAGCAAAACAAACAAACAAAAATTAACCAGAACCTAAGTAGAAACCTTGAATATAATTTTCTCTTCCTTCAGAGAAAACTGACAAATAATAAACAAATAAGTTGATATTAGTATTTCATGGTAAAAAAGTCCCCTACAGGATATCATGGTATTGGCATATATTCATTCATCTCAATTTCTTGCACCAATTCTATAATTAGTCTGGGAATTGAATATTCAAAATAATTTTATAGCATCCCAGGCTAACTAACATTGTTATTTAGCAGAGATTCTTTTATATTTTTTATATTGAGGCAGGTGTTTGGGTTGAAAAATACCCATTATCCTTAATTTAATCAGAAAAGTAAACACATAGATGCCTTAAGGTAAGAACAGGAGTTTATTCTCTTCCCTGGGAGAAGAGAGCTATCTGCCCCATGACTCATCATGGAAAAGAAAGTCAACTTACCCATAATGATCCATGAGGCAGACAGCCAAGAGAGAATTTCAAAGATCAGAACCAGAATTTAAAGCCCCAATTAGTCCGTCCTCTTTCCTGGCTCTTTCCCCTCATTGGTGGAGAGGCCCACCCCACCAATCTCTTCCCCACTGGGACTGCAAGGGAAGGAAGGTGGGATGGGACTCAGCAAGGCAGAAAAACAGACAAAGGAAGGTAAAAGTGATTGACAGCAGTCAGGGGAGGGGTACATTCCAGACTGAGAAATTTTCACTCATTCCACACACAGGTAAATGGACTTCTATATCTTAGAAAGATTTTCAACATTGAATGAAAAAAAACAGAACAAAATCTTGAATTAACCAGAAAATTCAGTGAACTAGGATGCTCCACCAAGGATTTCAGGTATTTGGACTGGCTGACTCTTTGATGGCAGACCTGCACCATTTCAGCCTTTTCTGAAATCTCAGCAAAGGAGACCCTGGATGCAAGTGTTAGTGTTCAGAAGACATGAATTGGAATCCTAGTGTTTTGCATGGATAATTTTTAATAGAATGCATTTTTAGGGGAAATTTGAACCTCTAGATTTCCTAAAAGAAACTTTAACCTTGTTTAACCTCTTTAGGCCTCAATTTACTCATCTGTAATGTGAGGGTGGCTGGACTAGAGGGACCACAAAAGTTTCTTCTAGTTGAACATCTTTGATCCTGTAATCTGTAGGCTGCTGTCAATTGGCAGGCTAGTAAAATTCATCACTGAAAGGCAGTTGTGAATAGAAACAACTTTCAGTCCTTCTCTGGTAGGAAGATTTCTCTGAAAGCAAAGGCAGTCTGGGGAGTTCTCAAGATTCCCTCTCTTGCTCCTGGCTCCTTTCTCATATCGCATTTACTACTTTCAAGGGAATGTGATTGGGAAGGTTGTAGAAAAGCTGACCCACTGCTCCTCTTCAATCTTCAGTCTTTTTGCTAGTGGCTACAGGCTACTAACTGCATTTGGAAATGACTTGACACCTAGGGAATTTTGGGAAGTCTTCTTCAAGTTATAGGTAGGCACTATCAACTCTCTCTTGCCTGGGATGCCCTGGGTGTTGCTTGTCAAACTTTCACAGAGCTTGTGCTAAGAAAGAGACAAACAAATTAGGTTGTGTGTCCATGTTTTAATTTCTCTCAAGCTAGCAACTTGCATTACATGGGTGTTACAGTCCAGAACTGGCTTGATTTGAGGGTTGGAGTACCTAGTTTATATGCCTTTTTCAACAGGGGCTGATATCACCCCACCGTCATTTTACTTCCAGAGGAAATTACCTATTGTATCAGGACGCGCCCCGCCCCCCCCCCCCCAACCATACCAGACCACTCCCAGCCTTGGGGGCAGAAGAATCTGTAGCCACCCAAGTCTAAGCAGAACACAATGGAGTTTCCATAATTTTGATTATATCAATTCAGGCTTGGATTGGGGTTTGACCAGGTTAAGGAGATTCAATGCAATCTCATTATCAGTAATGTTCCTTTAAAAAAGAGACTGAATATGGAGGTGAGAAGGGGCTGGGAGGAAGCTCTTGAGTCTCCAAGATACTGAAAAATCATTTTTCATATACTATACATGAGTATAGACTCAGAATTCCTAAATCTCTGGCCTTATCAATATTTATTATCCCTTTCTCCCCTTCGTCCAGTTCTTTTTAGGAATCTGGAAGTTTGAACTTACACCTTTCTAATTGATAAGAAAGGATGATGATGATGATGATGATGATTATTATTATTAATTTTTTTGGTAAGTGCCAAAGTGTTAACCCAAAAAAACCCCCAAACCCACAGCTACCAGAGAGAGTTTTAAAGGAAAAGAATGAGAGGGGTTAGGGAGGGAAGAGGAAAGAAGAGAGATCTGTTCTGATTTCTTTGCTATTGAAATGAATGGCTTGAAGGTTAGAATCATGTGTTTAGGATTTTGCAGAATTTCCCCAAGGCTTTAAGCTACTTAGTTATCCAAGTTGGGTCAGGTGACTAGTTTCTAGTCCTGGCCTGCCACTAACTAGGTATATGACCTTGTGCAATTAATTCTCTATTTGTCTCTGGGCTTCATTTTTCCCATGTGCAAAGTGAGGATGCTGGATTAGATGTCTAAGGGTCATGCCAGCCCTGAAGTGGAACCTACATGAAATTGATGTGAGTTAGACCCATTGGAAATGGGACACTCAGCACACTGTGCAGAATCTAAGGTTTTCTTCTTTCATGGCTCGGCAGACTCCATGTGAATCTTCAGGGTAGTATCAGCAGCCACTGCTGGCAGCACAGATAATTTTGACATAGTTTTCGTTTTCTTTTTCTTTTTCCTGGTAGAGCAAGGATCACGGAGACTCATTGGAGCTTCCTATTTGTCACTTGTAGTACTTGTACTGATGTGGATTTTTTCCCCCTAACTAATTGTATAATGTGCCATTTTACAATATAAATGAAAACCTACTTATTAACTATTGGAAATTTATAAAAATTGAAAAGTATGGGAAGTCACAATAATTCCTGTTATTAAATTTATCTGTACTTTTCTCTTGATCCCTCAAGAGGCAGACTTGATTCCTTCTTCCCCCCAACCCCTCCCCATCCCCCATAAGCTTCTTTTGATTTAAACAACCTTGGAATGAGATTTACTTGGTGCACATTCTTATTGCTCCCTGATATACAATAAGGCTCTAAGCCCTGGAGTATGTATTTTGCATGGAGAATTTCTAATGGAATGAGTTCCTAGGGGAAAGTTAAACAGTTTTCAAACATTCTCCTTATTTATTTTTTTTAAAGACTGACATAAAATGGACTACAGGCTTTCTTTGGGCAACTATGTCACATTAAACTTGACCTTTCCTAATTGTCATTTTAGTCATTTGGAAACGATGAGTTATAGGTAGTACATGGCCCTTAACTCTGTTAGAGGGTCCATGCTCGCCAACATCCTGGAAAGGCTATTTTCTATCACAACAAAGTGATGTGCCCCAGAAGGACTCAGGGACAGTCTGACTTTCTGACTGTTCTGACTATGTCAATATGTCAATAATCAGTCAGGGGGCCTATTCCATCTAACCTTCTTCCCCCAGCTCTCTTCAACAGATACAGGACAGCCTTGAGTCCTTGATCACTGTGAGGTAAGGTTTACACACGCTTGTTTTGTTAAAGCTGGTTTGGCATTTAAAAATAATGAATCCAAACCTAGGGAAGCAGGCGTCTTCACAGTGCTCAATAACCCCTAGTTTTAAGAAGCCATGCCCTGATGTTCCTTGTGAAGTTTTACTTTTGAAATTTTAATTCACTTTGGCCTGCATGGGAGTTGACAGCAAGCCAAAAGTTGACCAAGGGAGACCCCAGTCTGACTGATTTTCTATTTGAAGGGGAACCCTTAGCCAGGAGGTGGATATCATTAGACTTTCTCAGACAAGGTACCACAAGTAGAATATGGAAATGACTATGTAGTTATTGCCTCTCATGAGATGCTTTACTCCAGTGAGAAAGAATGAACAGTCATGAGGATGGTTGCTGCTCTGTCCACAGATAATGAGCATACACCAGTCCTGATGACAGGCTGTGTAGCCTGAAAAAGGATACCCAGAGAGAGTCTGATTAGTGCCGTCTTCAAATTAAAACATTATTCCTGACCATGTGACTAAAAATTATCTTAAATATGAGTGTTTATGGTGGGAAGCTAGAAAAATACTTTGCAAATTTTGTAATGTTTATAACCTCTACCCTGGTGAGTTTGTTACCTTGCTGGCCTTCTCAGAAACAAATTATTAGAGAAAATGCCACTGAAAATGTCATTTTAGTAACGCATTTGGCTCTTAGGGAACTTGAAAGAAATGACAAGGGATTGAATCTAACATTGATGGTTCCTTGAAATAGTGAAGGAAAGAATAGTAGAGCTGGAGGAGAATTTAGCTATTATGTTATTCAGCCCTAGTCTTACATAGATAAGGAAGGGTCCCTCCCAGAGAAGTGGAGGGACTTTCCTGAGTTCAAAAAGTTAGTGGCAATGTTGAGATTAGATACCAAGCCTTCGAATTCCCAGTCTACTACATTGAGCTGTCAGGTCTAATAGTAAATAAAAATCTTAAATTTTTTTTACATTTGAACTTAGGAAATGATTATATTAAAAACATTAAGAGGATCTCAGAATTATAGTTTTATAGACTTTTTAGAGTTGAAGGAGACCCCAGAAGTCATCTAGGACAAGCCCTTCATTCATTAGCTGCTGAGGAGATTACTGTTAAGGCCTGGAGACTATTTTTCAGGTTGATTGTATCCCTGTGAAAAGATATTGCTGTTTAATGCTTATTAAGTGTCCACAAAAGGGCACGGCAGATGGAAGTGATCAGAGCCATAACCAATGCCCTCAACAATGTTGTTTTAAAATAGAATGGACTGGATGATGAGTTTTTAACTCTCCTGTTAATTTGATCCATGAGGATGTCAGCTACTTAAAATAATTTGAGTCCCAATGTAAATTTTTTGTAACTAAATTATGTTTGAATAATTATGTTTCAAATCAGGCTGTATATCATACATATAAGTCCCTCATTGTTATGTTGAGATTTGGGAGAAACTAGTCGATTATTTTTCAGAAGGTTGATTATCTTAATGGAAAGAAAGAAACGTCAGGAAACTGGAAAACATAAGAGAAAAAAATATTGTCCTAAGAGGAGGTCCATATAAACCACACAATGGGCTTCTTGGAGCCTAGGCATTCAGATAAACATTGTTGAGGACATTGGTTATAGTTTTGATAACTTCCAAACTTTACTAAAAATGTATGGGGTGACCCTCTGGGGAAAAACAGTTCATGAAGAGATAAAAAGCAACCAACCAGGAAGTTCTGTGAAGTCTGCTTGCCTCCTACTGAAGATGTAGACAGGATCTTAAATCCTCCTTGTTCAAAGGGCCCAGAACTAGTTTTAATAACAGTCTAGAAGAGAGTGAAGTTAAGGCAAACTGTCCCTTAGCTGTATCATAGAATCCTGGCTCCCAATAGCCTTGGGATGGGGGAGCAAGTAAATTTCAGTCTCTTTGGGCCTGCATCTCAGAATCCTGGCCCAAAACTGTCCATATAAACCCTGACCCCTGGACACCAGTCACTTGAGCAGCCAGAGTAACAAAAATTCATTTCACCTTCTAACAATCTCTATGCTTTCATCCTTTGTAGCACATTGGATTAGAGTCCAGTGGTTCTCAACCTGGGGGTTGAATGAACCTTTCACAGGGGTCTCTTAAAACCATCAGAAAACATATATTTCCGATGGTCTTAGGAACCTCCTCTATCTGTCTCCAGGCGGATCTGCCTACATGCAGATAACGCCCACATACAAGTATTAAAGGGTCTAGGCATTAGGAAAGTTGAGAAACACTGGATTAGACCTTTTTGGAATAGCAACAAGAAACAAAGGACTACCATTAGGCCTGTTTGCATTGCTTCCCATGCTCTGGTTAGTTAGTAATGTGCCCATTCTGCTGGAGCCCACAGGCCAGCCAGCCTCACTTTTCAGCTGCTAGGTGTCTTGTGAGAACTGTTGCCTGGAGACCAGGTACTGCCCCTATTTTACCACTTCCCCCTCTCTATATTTTATATAGAGGGCCTCTTCAAATCCTGTTTGACTATACCAATTGTCCTAGGAGGGTTTATACAACCCTGGCAAAAGATTATTCAACCCCAGGCTAAGATGTAGTCCATAGATTGACTTTTGCTGTTCTCTCTTGGATTTTCTATCCCACCTACTCCTTTCCCTCCCCAGATATCAAAACTGGGGTTAGGAAATTACTTTTAACTCCTTTCAGATCCCTGGGTTTCAGTCCTCAACTGAATTTGAAAATTCTACCCATCTAAAACCCACTGGAGCTGAGATAGTGATGATGCCGTCACTTCCCATAATGCTTCTGGTTAACATGCAAATAAATGTGGAGACAACAGCAAAAGGTTAGGTGGAACTGGCAGGGCCATAGACTTTCACCTTTGTTTAACATTTCTGTCTTTATTATGCATGTCTGTCAACAACAGAATAACAGGCCAGCAAAAAAGAAAAAAGATATTATTTCTACACTTAGTTTTGATTTTGCTAAATGTACTAAATAGCCTTCCATCAATCAGGATGAGAATGGCTGCTTACATTGGGAAGGAGAGAGACTGAATAATATGATTGACTGATATTCAGTGGGGTTACATAAATTGTGTGTGAGGATAAACTGAGCCAGGAGCCAGGTGAAGTATGTGGGTGTGTGTGGGCAACAGCATTCCATCAGTGTGTCTGGTCATGTCTTATTGGATCACTGAACATTATAGCTGGAAGGGGCCTTAAAGGTGATCTCATCCAACCCTCTCATTTTACAGATAGGAACATGTGGCCTCGAGAGCTTGGTCACAGTCACATAGCTAGTAAGTAGCAGACTTGGGACTTGAACTCTGGTTATAGGGATTTAGCATTGAGATCTGAAAGGAACTTTAAAACTTTTAATAAACACAATTCTTTCATATTAAGGATGAGGAATTTGTTCAGTAATTTTTCAGTTGTGACCAACTTTTCAGACCCCATTTGGGCTTTTCTTGGCTAAGACACTGGAGTGGTTTGTCATTTCCTTCTCCAGCTCATTTTATAGATGAAGAAATGGAGGCAAACAAGGTTAAATGATTCTCCCAGGGTGACACAGCTAGTACATGTCTGAGGCTTGATATGAATTCTGGTCTTTCTGATTTCAGGCTTGGGTTTCTATCCATTTTATCACCTACCTGCCTATTGGCCAGATAAGGAACTGAGGTTTATAACAGTAAATTGACATGTGCATGGTTACACATCAAGTAACAGAGCCAGGATTTGAACCTTCTAACTCTATTTCCAGAGCTCACTTGATTTTTGCAATACCTATTTCCTTCTCAAGGGAGGTATGTATACTTAAGTGCCATGTGCATCTGTTCCTGTTTCCCATGGCCCAGGAACTGGTGATGAAAAGACTTGGATCACTGAGAATAATCTCTGAATTTCTTTCATTATCTGTAGGTTTGCCTAGGGCAGAGCTCACAGTACCTGGCATCTGGAAGAATAGACAATAAGAAATTTCATTTTTAAAAAGTTTTTATTTTATCTCTTTATTCATATAGCTATCATCCTCAGGGATAAAAAAGGCTAATCTGAGGTACCCTATTTTTTCTTTTACTGACCTTTCTTGGAAGTTGAGGATGAGTGAATTAGGGAAATCTTGAGTGTCATTGGTATTGTAGAAGGCAAGTGAATGTCACATTAAATGTGTTCATGGGTAGAGTAGATAGACATCTCAGATGTTAATTTGGGGATACCTAAAATCCTACTCCCAAATATATTTGAATAGCAAAGAATTTTCTAATAATTAGAACTGCTAAGAATACTCATAAAGTAGATAGGTAGTGAGTTCCCAACATTAGAGGACTTGAAACAGAATTAGATTGGCTGCCTATCAAAGTCTTAAAGTTGGTTTCGGTTTTTGTTGGATGATATCTAATATTCTTCCCAACTCTGGGATTCTGTGATTCCATGAAAATGTCTACCTACTCTACTTTTATGGTATTTAAAATTTCTCACCTTTAAGGTTAGTTCACTGTGATTTCCTGGGAAGGGTAATAGATTAACACTGGTATATATCAGTATAACAAATTAGCCCAAAGCATTGCCCACTGTAAGGTGAATAGCAGTGTGCAAGAAGTTACTAACAATTATTAAGATTATTGCATTCAACCCCAAGGCTCTTGGCACTCAGAGAAGAGCTGCAGCTCAGATATGATGGCAAAGTCACAGTTAAGTCATGATCTAAGAAACAGGGATAAATGCTCCTTTGTTTTCTTGGGCAAGTTGTGATTTTATAATTTATTGTTAATTGCCAAAATGTAGTTGAATTAAATCCACAGGAGTGACATTGAAGGCATGTTCTCCTTCCCAATAGAAAAGCTGACATTTTTCTCTTCCCAGCAGTGGGAAAGAGTCTGAGTGAAAACAGTACATTAATTCCGCATGTTTGTATAGTACACACAGGGGAATCTCCATCTTTGCTATTCTGGAATTTACTCCCATGTTCTCAGAGCCAGGCTTTACTTCTGTGCTTAAGACTGACTTGCCTATTTATCCTGAACAGATTCACCATGACAGATGCAACAGGAGCTTTTCTTCTTGAGACATATTTCCTAAAGTATGTTCTGTATAGACCACACAGCTCCCTTGGGTGATCTATGGACCCCAAGAATCATGGAGCTGGAAGGGATCTTTGAAGTCATGTAATCAGAGTTGATTCAATTGATTCAGGAGTAAATTCAGTTTTGGGCTGGTGGTTCTAAGGACAGATGCCCCCAAAGAAGGGACAACCTTCATTCCAGAAAATTCAGTCCTAGCCAGCACTGATGATGAACTCCAACCCATAAATCACTGGGAAAAAGTGAGGAATGGGAAATTTGCGGATGTATGGAATGATGTTTGAGAAAGAAGGTAAGCAGTGGAAGAGAGGCAAGCTTCTTGGAAGATCATGTTGTATAATACAAGGCTAATGGTCTAGAGGACTGGTGGGAAAGAAGCATGCCTGAAATGCCAGTACTTGAGACAAAGAACCAGTCACCTCTTCATGTTGTGACATAGTTAAAGCTCTGCATGAAGCTAAATCTCCTCTTTATATGAAGGAATGAAATTAAAGCATTGGCCTTTTATAATGTTTATAATTCAACAAAACCCAGATTTTACCTTTGGAAATAAATAATGCATTATTGAATGCATTTAAGTTAAGTCAGACATAAATTCATTTGTATCTCATGGGAGAAAGAAGTTATTCTTACTATGTAGTCTTGGTGAGATTTGTTTATTTGTTTTAATTTTTAATTTTCCCTTTCTTACTACCAAGCAGGAAGCAATTTGCTTGAGGAGAATATAGACTTGGAAAATTCTTTAATGATTTAAAGCTGGAAGTGACCTTAAAGACCATCAGATTCAGTCCCCTCATTTTACAGATGAGGAAACTGAGATTCAGAGATATTGGGTGACTTGCCTTGGGTCCCACAGCTAGTAAATGCTGGCTTTCCCTTACTCTCTGTCCAATGCTCTATCCACCATGTGACACTGCCTGAATGCAATTTTTAAGTTCATTCACTCACACATGTATTCATTCAATAAATCTTGAAGCATATACTTTGGACAGTGTACTTTGTTAGGTGCTAGGGAAGATATGAAGACAAATCAATAACCACTTCCCTTAAGGTCGTATCTCCTCTACTGAGATGTATTTTCCTTGTGTTTAAACTTCCTTGATGGTAAAATGCCTAGCAGATTGTATCTGCCATTTTTGTTCTGAGAAGATCATGTGGTGTACTTGAGGAATACAGCTTATTACCAACTAGTTGCAAGGTGAATACAGCTGTGGTCCTAGAATCAAAAAGTCTTGAATTCGGATCTGGCCTCAGACATGGACAAGTCCCTTAGCCTTTGCCCAGTATAAAATGGGGATATTAATATCTCCCTCCCAAGGTTGTTGTGAGAACTAAATGAGATGATATTTGTAAAGAACCTGGCTCTTAATAAATGGTTTCCCCCCTCCCCTACCTCTTTCCTGCCAGACAAGTAATTGGACAATGAGGTGCGTAAGTGTGTTCTATCATCTATATGATTTCTCCTTCTGGTTATGAAGTTTCTGACAATGAAGTACCCCTGGAATGCATCCTTTTCATTAACAGAGCTGTTACTTTCTGCATTGAAAGTGGGTACATCTGCATCTCTGCATAATGAAGGTGAAGAGCAGTGAAGGATTTCCATTTACAATTCAGGATTTATATGTTTTATTGCTAAGTTAGTGGAAAATCCCAGATTTGCGGTAAGGGAGGAAGAGAAACCAACTAATTTGACAGAATGTGAGTCAAAAAACTTGCAGGAGAAGAAGTCATCACTAGACTGTGGTTCCACATGCCATTAACATGAGTCAGTAAGCTGCAGTAATTAACCACAGGAGTGAGTCCAGGACTTGATGGGAAGACACTAAATAATCAGAGGGTCCTCTTTCCATCTCTACCTTTCTCTTTGTTAGATACTTCTTCCTGTCTTAGTTTTTACTAACAATTTTCATACTTTTTATGTAGTATCTAGTATGGTTCTCCAAATTTTTCATGTATCACTCCCATGGTAAGCTATATTTGAGACTTCCTTTGTATTTCTAATACTCTCTATTAGAGCTGGGTAGTACCCGTATAACTCAGATAAGCAGTATTTAGAATACAGAACATAGACTAAGTCCTGTAACTACTGGCGTTTCATTCATTTATTCAGTCACTCTCTTATTCACTATTTGAATGAAAAAGCATTTTTAGGTGCTACATGCCAAATACTGTGCTAAGTCCTTTCAATAGACATCAAATGCTTCCTGTTTATAAGGTTCTGCATTAGGTCTGAACATGACATTAATGGGGCAGATTCTTTTTTCAAGGAACATGTTGATGATGATTGTCGCAGGAGAAATACAATGAATAACTGTGCTGTAAGGGAGAGTTAGATAAATGAAAAAGTCCAATAAAATGCTCTGAGAGTCCTGCATGGGCCACTCTGGCATAGACCAGGCTGGAGCAGGCCTCAAGGGATTGAATCACTGGCAGCTATTGTGGTTCTAGACTTCTCAACCCACAAATGCCAAAGACAAAGTAACAGGTCAGTGGGGAAACTCTGTAGGACTTGGGTGAGAGAAGAGCATGGTCCCTGCCTCCCAAGTGCTGGTGACCACAGGAGCAGCAGCAATAGCAACAGCAGCAGTGGTGGCAGCTTCCAGAGTTCCAGGCCCACAGATGGTGGGAAGACCAAGCAATTGATCATAGGGCAATTACAGGAATCTCTTTGCTAGTTCTGAGGCAGGATCCTCTTGCTTTGCCCTGTTTGGATGTGGGTCACAGTTGTGGCTGGTGGTCCTGGGTTGAAGAAGAGTGCTGGCATGGCAGAGCTTCTGGCAGCTATGGAGAAGGAGTCCTTCTCACAGTTCTGAGGCAGGTGCCTACAAGTAGCTCTGACAACTGTGCAAAACCCCAGAAATTTGGGACACAGCACTCTCTACTCTGGAAACAGAGTTCTATTGTAGCAAAGAGCTCAGAAGTCAAGTAATTGGCTGAGAAAATGAGCAAGCATAGGAAAAGAAATCAGACTATAGAATTCTTCCTTGGTGACAAAGAAGGTCAAAACATAGAACCAGAAGTGTTACAGGTTTTGGGGGTCAGGTTGTATAGGTTTCACCTATACCCTTCCTCAACAGGCTTCAGGCATCCCCGGCTCCCGGCTTCCGCTATCTCCGGGAGAAACAGCTGCACAGAAAACTTAAGACACAGGGCTTGCTTCTTGCTACTTTCTCTTAGTCTTGGCGTGGCTGAAACTCCCTCTCATTCTCTAAGCTTGGTGTGGGACTGGAACTTCTGCCTCCAGGTAGCTTGTATTTAAGTCCTTTCTCCAGAGCCCCTTAGGGCCCCTCCCCTGGCCTTGCCCTCGCCACAGTGAGCCAATCATGCATCACCCCGAAGGCAGAGAGATAATCCTGCTTATCGCAAACAGGTGCAACCTTCGCATTCTGCCACAAGGTGATCACGGGCCTCCTGTTAGCTGAGGACCAATTCAACCCATTACCAACAAGAGCCCCAACACAGAAGTAGACAACAAAGTCAAAATTCCTGCATCAAGAGCCTCTAAGAAAAATATGAATTGGTCCCAGGCCATGAAGGAGCTCAAAAACGAGTTTGAAAATCAAGTAAGAAAAGTAAAGAAAAAATTGGGAAGGAGAAATGAGAGTGCTGCAAGAAAATAATGAAAAACGAGTTAATAGCTTGCTAACGGAGACTCCCCAATATACTGAAGAAAATATCACCTTAAAAAAAGACTAACTCAAATGAAAAAAGAGGTCCAAAAAGCCAATGAGGAGAGTAATGCCTTAAAAAGCAAAGTTGGTCAGATGGAAAAGTCCAAAAGTTCTCTGAAGAAAATAATTCCTTCAAAATTAGAATAGAGCAAATGGAAACTAATGACTTTATGAGACATCAAGATATTATAAAACAGATCCAAAAGAATGAAATAATAGAAGACAATATGAAATATCTCATTGGAAAAACCACTGACCTGGAAAATAGATCTAGGAGAGATAATTTAACAATTATTAGACTACCTGAAAGCCATGATCATAAAAAGAGCTTAGACATCATCATTTAAGAAATTATCAAGAAAAACTTCCCTGATATTCTAGAACCGGAAGGTAAAATAGAAATAAAAAGAATCCACCAATCTCCTCTTGAAAAAGATTCCAAAAAGAAAACTCCTTGTAATACTATAGTCAAATTCCAGAGTTCCCAGGTCTAGGAGAAAATATTATAAACAGTCAGGAAGAAACAATTTTAATATTGTGGAAACACAATAAGGATAACAAAAGATGCTAGAAGCTTCTACTTTAAGGGCTTGAAGGGCTTGGAATATGATATTCTGGAGGTCAAAGGAACTAGGATTAAAACCAAGAATCACCTACCCACTAAAACTGAGTATAATACTTCAGGGGAAAATATGGACATTCAATGAAATAGAGGACTTTCAAACATTCTTGATGAAAAGACAAGTGTTATACAGAAAATTTGACTTTCAAATGTAAGAAGCAAGAGAATCATGAAAAGGTAAATAGGAAAAAAATTATTAAAGCTGAACTGTTTACATTCCTACATGGAAAGACAATATTTGTAACTCATGAAAATTTTCTCAGTATTAGGATAGTTGAAGGGAATATCTATCTATCCATCTATCTATCATCTATCTATCTATTTACACATGTATATATGTATGTATAGGTGTGCATATGTATACACAGAGGGCACAGGGTGAGTTGAATATGAAAGAATGATATCTAAAAATAAAATTAAGAGGTGAAAGAGGAATATATTGGGAGAAAGAGAAAGGGAGAAATAGAATAGGGTAAATCATCTCACATAAAAAAGGCAAGAGAAAACTGTTACAATGGATGGGAAGTGCAGGGAGGTGAAAGGGAATGAGTCAACCTTACTTTCATTGGATTTGGTTTAAGGAGGGAATAACATACACTCAATTAAATATCTTACCCTATAGGAAAGTAGGGGGAAAGAGGATGAGAAGGGAGGGCAGATTTGGGGAGGAGATATTCACAAGGGGATATTCACTTTTGAAAAGGGACAGGGTCAAAGGAGAAAATAGAATAAATGGGGGGCAGGATGGGATGGAGGGAAATATAGTTAGTCTTTCACAATATGACTACTGTGGGAATGTTTTGCATAACTATACATGTATAACCTATATTGAATTGCTTGTCTTCCTAGGGGGAAGGAGTGAGGAGGGAAGAAGGGAAAGAACCTGAAACACTTAAGTTTTAAAAACAAATGTTAAAAAATCATTACATGCAACTTGGAGATAAGATATACAGACAATGGGGAGTAGAAATCCATCTTGCCCTACAAGAAAGTAAGGGGGAAGGATGTAAAGACAGGATGGGAGGGCAGACTGGGGGAAGGGGTAATCAGTATGCATGCCATCTTGGGATGGGGCGGAGGGGAGAGATGGGGAGAAAATTTGGAACTCAAAATCTTGTGGAAATGAATGTTAAAAACTAAAAATAAATAAATAGGAGTACCTCCCACCTTCTCCCCAAAATGCTATGAGAGTTTTAAGGAAAGAGTCATACTTAAGTCTTACTGAGTCCAACCCAAACACTATCCATTGTGCAACCTATCTACCCCAAAGCTTAGGGTACCCTGTATTCTTAGGCAGTCTACTTTCCAAGTGTTAACTGGGGCTGGCCTAGCTTGATTTCCAATATCAGATGAGACTGGGTATGTCCAAGGCTGTATGGCCATAGATATGAGATAGACTTTGAAGTAAGAGAGTAATTTCAGCAGATGGAGATGGGGGAAAAATGAAGACTATTCTCAATTTGGAAGGATGCATTAATACTTTGAGATAGGAGGAGACAAAATGAGAACATTAGAACATTATAATATATGAAAGGGCATTATATAAAAGGCCAGAAAGTATAATACTATTAGTTGATTTTATATAGCACTTTATAAGATGTTTTATACATGTAGGTCAGTAAACATTTATTAAATGCCTACTACATGGTAGAAACAGTGCTAAGCACTGGGGATGTAAAAAAGAAGGACAGTCCTACCTTCAAGGAGCCCATAATCTAATAGGAGAGAAAATAAGAAAATAAACATGCACAAATAAGCTATATACAGGGAAAATGGGAAAAAAGCAGGAAAGGGGCTAGGTTATAAAGGCCTTTGAACACCAAGTAGAGGATTTTATATTTGATCTTGGAGGTGATAGAATGCAAAGAGACTAGAAAAATATTGCAAATATACATAATAAAATATTATTTTTAAAAAGTAGGCATATAGGGGGTCAGACTGTGCATGCGTGGGGCGGGGGGGGGGGGAGAGGAGGAGGCTGTGTGGTGTAGTGTGGTGTGGTGTCAGCGGTCCGGGAATTCTCTCCTCCTCCTCCTCTTCTTCCTTCACCTCTTCCTCTCCCTCTCTGCCTCCTCCTTCCTGACAGCAGCCTAGCGCCTCGGCGTTTGTAGAAAGCCTCCTCCTCACTGGAGCTTCACCACTGCCCCAGAAAGTAGGTGCCCTTGTCACCCGCATTTCGCAGGAGATGAAGCAAAATTCCTGTAGAAATGCTGCCTACACTGTGGATTGTGAGGATTATCTTCATGTGGTAGAATTTAATCCCTTTGAGTGTGGTGATGCAGGAACCTTAATTGCATATGGTGGCAATAATTACGGGGTTGTTGGCACTTGTACGTTTCAGGAGGAGGAGGCAGAGGTAGATGGGATTCGGTACAGAACACAGAACATTTCACCATGAACTCAGAGTTGATGCCATTGCATGGAGCCCAGACACCAGGCTTGATACTTTGCCTCCAGTGATCAGATTTTGTACTGCAGCTGCTGATAGGAAGTTGAGACTATTCACTTCAGATCTTCAGGATAAAAATGAATACAAGGTTTTAGCTGGTCATTCAGATTACATAAGTGATTTGGTGTTTGCCCCCAAAGAAGGCCAAGAGATGGCAAGTGTGAGTGACGATCATACATGCAGGGTCTGGGACTTAGAAGGGAATCAGAAAGCTCATTTTGTTCTTTGCTGCGTTGGAATGAGTGTCTGTTGGCATCCTGAGGAAGCTTGTAAGTTGATGGCTGCAGAGAAGAATGGAAGGATCAGGTTCTATGATCTCATTACCCAGCAAGCTATCCTGTCTCTGAAATCTGAACAGACGCCATTAATGTCAGCACACTGGTGTTTAAGAAACACATTCAAAGTTGGAGCTGTCGCAGGAAATGATTGGATAATCTGGGATATTACTTGGTCTAGTTATCCTCAGGATAAGAGACCTGTCCATATGGATCGAGCCCACTTATTCAGGTGGTCGACAGTTAATGAGAACCTATTTGCAACCACCAGCTACCCTGGCAAAATGACCACTCAGCTCCTGATTCATCATTTGGGGCACCCTCAGCACATCCTCATTGGTTCTGCAACTGTAGGATCTGGTCTGTCCTGGCACTGAACTCTCCCTCTTTGTGTGATGGGAGGTGACCACAAGTTACTGTTTTGGGTGACTGAGATGTAAAACAAATATCTTCCTTGTACACTAAGTTCTTAAACTTTATTTTTAATAAAAAAAAGTAGGCATATATAACACTTTTCTTTTGTTCTTGCCCCTAAAATTCATTTCCATGCACTGAAATCAAGTATCCCAGAATTCCACAAAGATCATTTTGAAAAAGTTCCTGAAATGAGTTTTGAGGACACAGCCTCATAATTAGGGTTGTAAATAGTAGTTAACAGAAAATTTTCTAATCCTAAATCAGATCACTGCCTGGAACCAAGGCCTGGGAGTCATCTGGGAAGACAGCAAAAGGGAAGACTTAATATTAGTCTGATTACTTCCTTTGAATTTTATTTGTTGCTTTGACTGACTGTGGTAGGTCATGGTCATGGTCACTAAAAGAATGCTGACTTGCCCTAGTAAATGGGAAGCTTTCTAGCTACTATACTTGAATGGATATAGAGAAAGATGATTCTGAAGGGCTAAAATCTAGCATATAGAAGCAGAAAGCTTCCTTCTGACTATAAAACTTATGGCAAACAGATGAAATGTGGTGAAATTAAGATGCTCAGGAAAAAGCAAGAGATGACCTCATCAGAGAAATTGAGAAGATCTAACGCATTAGAAATATTACTTAGCTACCATACAGTTATCCATATGCCATCCACATTAGCGTCCTGGTGTATTCAATCTCTCTCCATATATATTAGGTATCAACTATATGGATATGTGTACATGTATGTGTGTGTGTATATATATATATATGTGTGTGTGTGTGTATGTGTGTGTATGTGTCTTTATCTATATATCTACTTATCTATATATCTACATATACACATATATCCCATATGTATAACCTTCATAATCTCTAATCACTTCTATTCTCTGTGTGTTGTAATGGTAATTAATTTAAATTTGAAGGGAAATCTGGGTAATTAATTAGTTCGGAATAATAGAGAGGTTGGGGGAATACCTGGTTAGTTACGAAATATCATTTTTATGTGCTCCACAACTATTTCTGGGTTTCCATTAATTCAATCTTGTATATGAACCTTGACTTTTCTAGCCTTCAATGTCCTCATCTATAAAATGAGAGTTAGATTAAAATGACTCTTTGGGACCATCTTGTTCTAAAACTAGGAATCCATGAATGCGTTGAGTACCATACCTTTGTTTCCTTGGATGGGAGGAAACATCTGCCAGTTGCACATTTAAGAATTACTTGGTTACTTACTTATAAAAGTAAAAGCATTTGATTCTATCAAAGTCTGGGTAAGACCAACTGATGACTGGGAAGAAAAAAGTTAGCTTCCCCACTTTTGCAAGGCATTCAGTAAAGACACTGGTTGGTTAATTAATTGTCCTTTCCCTATCTCTTGCTCCCTTTCTATTTTCAGAATGGTAGATGGGAGAGGAGATGTAGTGAAAGAAAAGGAGAGAAATTAGTCAGTTTGTACTTGACCAGAAGCAATGAAAGCAGAATTAAAGTCTCTTCTGTATTTACTTAACTGCAAACATATTCATTCAATGACATATAAACTTCTTGAGGGCAAGGGACTGTCTGCCTTTTGTACTTGTGTCTGCATCTCTTGGCACTGTATCTTGTACTTAACTTAAAAAAATGCTGATTGATTGTTCTTGTGAAGAACAGCGGAGGAGAAAACCAAAAATTGTTGTTTTTCTCTCTCCCTGGCAAAGACTGTCAGTAAGACTTCTGAGCCAAGAGTTCTTGAGTTTCTCATAATATTTTGCCTGCAGCTTTCTTTTGCACTGATCTCACATTCTTCTGTGTTGTAATTATTCGAGTACCTGGTTTTATCTCAACTAAATCATACAATCATATAGATTCTAGGGTTGAAAGGTCCTTTTGTGTCTTAATTTTTATAATAAGGAAACAGACCTAGAGGAGTGAAATGATTTACCAAGGTCACAGCAGGTAGAGATCAATAGAGACATTAAGAAGCCAGGTCCTTCCACTCCAAATCAAAGGTCTCTGTACCACATCATGCTACTTCTCCTTCATGTTTTTGGCCTTTCTTTCTTTCCCTTTTTCTTAGTGCTGTGGTGGGCACTTAGTAAGCACTGAATAAATGTTTGTTGTTGTCTGTGTCAAATCTATATTTTAACCCTAATATCTGCTGCAGTACCTTGCATATTGTCATAATTGGATAAATGTTTGTTGAACTGATGTGATTCAGTTGGAATCGAGGACATATAAAGTTACTTTCAGCTTAAATATTCAGTAACTCTAAGACTTGGATTTGATGGCACTTTTTTCTTTTTTTTTCATTTCAATTACTTCTCTGTTTTATATTTCACAGTCATCATAACTTAGCCTCTCCCTATATTTCCAGTCTTTTTTTTTCTTTTTAATAAATTCCATTTGCTTCCTGTCCACATCACTCACCCCCAAGAGATCCTCTGAACCACAAATTTTCTCTCCGTCCTTCTCCCACCCCAACCCCAAAACAGCAACCCCACTGCAAAGCCCCTCCCCTGATCTGCCCTCCCACCCTCTGGTAGGGCAGGGAGGGGATCCCCACCCCAGCCCCTGCACATCCCAACTCCCATTTGCCAGCACCGCAGAGCTCCAAACCCTAGACTCTCTTGATTCCTCCCCTGCCACCCACCCCCACTGGAAGGACAACCAATTCAACACAGGTTGTGGATGCGTGACCACACAGGACATTTCCACAGTGGACATACCGCAACAGTGCTCACATGTCCCTCCTTCCCATCCCTACCCCCCTATTCTCCACCCTGTCCCTGTCCCCTTCCTGAAGTGTGTGCTTCCAACATCTCTCCCCCAGACCCCACCTTCCTCTCCATCATCCCCGCTCTCATCCCCATGCCCCCCACTCTCCCACGTGGCAAGATGCCCAGTCCAGCGCCTACTCCATTTCTTCCCTAAGCTAAACTCAATGAGAATAATCGAAAGCAAAGTTGTAACAGTTATCCCTTGCCTTTTGTATATGGGATGATTAACCCCATTTTGTCTCTCCCTGTCTCCTCTCATTCTAGTTGTCTCCCACCTCAGAATTTTGCCTTTTAAAATGTCATCCCTTCGTATTCAATTCATCCTATACCCTCTATATACACATATACACTCATGCTCAGATATGTATTCATATGCACATATAGCCTCCTATTTAGACAGATGTGTAAGTATACTTATATATACATTTGTATTCCCTTCCCATATCCTCATACTAAGACAAGTTTCATAAGTTACTATTATTGTTTTTCCATATTGGCATATAAATAATTCAAATTTGACAAGTTCCTTATGATTTCTTTCCCATGTTTACCTTCTCATGCTTCTTGTGTTTGATTGTCAAATTTTCTGTTCAGCTCTGGTTTTTTCAGCAAGAATGCTTGAAAGTCCTCCACCTCATTGAATG
>CM053601.1:119514615-119606491 GCA_028646575.1 Pseudocheirus occidentalis | reverse complement strand
TTCCTCCACTTCTCTTATTTGTTTTTCAAAGTCTATTTTCAGTTGATCTATAGCTTCTAGGCATTCTTCAAGTGTCTTGGAAGCATTTGGTGTGGGAGTTCTGACTGTGTTGTCTTCCTCCTGTTCCATGCTTTGATCCTTTTTGTCCACAAAAAAAGGATTCTAGAGTTTTATTGCTGTTCTTATTTTGCTTCCTTTTCCTCATGTTGGCCAGTCAATTAATTGTTTTTTTTTTTTAGCTTTGTGGAACTCTGCTTCCAGCGGGGGGAAGCTCTGTTGCAAATTGCTGGGGTTTTCCCAGCTGCAGGAGCTATTAGGGGGGTGTTGCAGCCCCACCGGCTTTGGCTTGCTGAGAGTGCACCCCAGGACCACCACCCTAGACCACAATTTGGATCCAGGCCACTCAACACAAGAGCACTTGGCCCTGATCAAGTGATTCAGCCCCGCTGCGGGGTCCGCAGGCCAGGGACTCTGAAGCAGCCCAGTGGGGGCAGCCACCAGCTACAGCAGTTCCTGCCCTTCCCCCACTGCTTCCTTGCCCTGGGGGCAGATTGGCCAAACTGCTTTTCCTCCCCCAAATTAAGTTTCAAATTTTCACTTTCACTGACCGTCTCTAATCCTGGCTTAGTAGATGTGAAGATCCCTCCAGGTGCAGTAGATCTTCTCTGAAGTAGACTCATACTGCGGCTTGGGAGTCTCAGCCGTGGGAACTGGCCACGGTTTTGGTTTTGGGCTGGGCTGGTCTTGGCTCCTGGCCTGCCGGCCTGCTGGATGAGCCCCTCCTGCTGAGCTGCCTTTCTCTAATCCTTGTTTTTTACTCCTTGGTAGACGTGGAGTAGCTGGAGGTGAGGTAGATCTTCTCTCTTGTAGACTGGCTGCAGCTCGGCTCGGCTCGTTCTGACCACCCTAGGGCCTGGCCATAGCTTTGGTTTTGGGCTGGGCTGGCCTCAGCTCCAAGCCTGCCACGATGAGCCCCTCCTGCCAAGCTGTCTTCAGCAAGAGATGTGTTTTCTGTATTTTTGTGAGTTTGAGAGTCCTAGAATTTGTCTGGGGTCATATTTTATGGGTATTTAGGGTGGCTGTGTGGGAGCTGTGGAACCTTGCTGCTTCTATGCCTCTATCTTGGCTCCACCCCCGGCACTTTTTTTCAAGACATAGGAAATTACAAGGTCCTACTGATGTGGATACAAAAGTGCTCTAAGGGTCAATATTAAGGGTTGCTTTTTCAGTACCTTGGGAGGCCCGCCTGAGCCTGAGGGTGTTCTGGAGTCTCTTCCCTTATCTTGAAATACTGTAAAACTTCCCCCTTGTCCTGGACCATGGAATTCCTTGATTCCCTTCATCCTGGGGCATAAAACTTCTCTTGTGTCCCTTATCTTGTGTCATCCATCTTCCTCATCCTGTCCCTAAATCTCCAACCCCCATATAAGACCCTAAAAATCACATCACCATTTTCCTATATCAGTGACCTTTGTTCAGCTCCTGGCTAAATCACAGGCCCATATACTTTTGTGTCAATAAAGCTCCCATTACCTAAAGAGAAAGTCTAAGTGAATTCTTTCAAATCTGAACCAGCTCTTCCAACTCTGACTTCAACACTACCTTGTTCCTTGGCCCTGTTGGATGGGCAAGATACAGGATCATTCCTGGGGAGTTTGGCCAGTCTTTTTCTTCATCCCTATAATCTGGCCATTGACTTTTGCTTGTCTAAGAGTATACACTGATTTAGCATATTTAGGTAATTTAATCTGGAAGATTCAATAATATTGGAGGAACATAGTAGTTTTCAAGAACAAAGAAGCTTGGGTACAGATTATTATCTGTCATTTTTTTTAATGGACAGAGTATAGATGTCCTTAAGCACATCCATTAGGTGTCCCTAATTTTAAGTAGGTAGAGACAACGGGAATGGGAAGTGATTTGAATTCTGCTAAAGCTTTCCTGAACTCTTTGGTCTCCACAGGGATTCAAGTCTGAAACAGTTTCTATATGCCCTAAACCTTATTCTTTTATTTTCTGTCACTTAAGATTAATTTAAATAAAAAGATTGTGTTTAAGTAAGGTTTCACGGCAGAGAAAGTGTTAAAACCCATGAATTTTCACACTGCTAAAATTTTTATTTTCTTCTCCATGAAATTTTAATAATTCAATGAACAAATGAGGTTGGTGTGATAGAGTCGTAACCTGCAAATCTCTCCCTGTCAGTTCCATGCTTGGATGATTATTAACTATGCCTAAGTAATGCGTCCATGCAGAATGATCCTAATTTATAGCATGCAAGGAACACCTCAGTTGTTTAATTGGTCTAATACTAGAGGGTTGGTGAATGGATATTTGAGTGCTAATTATTTACTGAGTATTGGTACCAGAATTAGTGTTCAATTATAGTTTGCATCAGAAGCCAATATAATGGGGAGGAGATGAGATTCCTCTGAACTTTAAAGGTTTGACAAATGAATACTTGAAGAAAAGTCAACTTGCTCAAGAGATAATGATTTAATGGTATAGACTTACTGATATGATTACTTTCTCAAGTATTTAAAATTTTCTGAGAATTATTTACACATAGTGGGGCAGCATGACATAGTGGGTAGAAGCATGACTTTGGAAACAACAAGACTTGGTTCAAGTCCTGCTTCTGACATACACTGAATGTGTAACCCTTGGCTAATTACTCAACCTCTTAACACTCTAGGCAACTCTCTAAGACAGTAAATTGGAAAGTGCCACCCTGCATTGATAGAAGAAGTATCTTTACCAGGGAGTTCCCCATACCAGTGAAACAAGGCTTATTCCCTATTTGTAATCTATACCTGCATCCTTGATGAGGATATTAGTGTAAATATTCAGCCTTTAACCAACAGTATTTCACAATAGACCACATAATAAATATATAGAATATAAGAATCTCAGGTGCGAGAGGGGAACATAAATGAATGGGTAATGATATAAAGATGACCAGAAGGGAAAAGAACATAAATAACATATTTTTAAAATAGAAGAAACCAAAAGAAATTCAGAATAGGATATAAACAGGGCAACTCTGTTGCTACATTGTACAATTTAATTTGCACTTAAAAATCACTTTGCATGACATAGGTTCAATTTCATATGCCATCCTTATTTTTGTTCTTCTTTGCATATGATAGTGTTTCTGTTTGCTTATAACTGCAAAGTTCATGGTAGAAAAAAAATACAAGAGCCTGTTGTGTATGTGTTTGTGTGTGTGTATATATGTTTTTTTGTGTGTGTGTGTGTGTATGCATGATTCTAATCAGCAATCTTCAGTGCATTGGGTAGTTCCTTAAGAGTATTTACAAAAAGATGTAGAGGAGAACTATGCAGCATGATTAGATATGAAGGAGTTGTGACATTCGCTAATAGTCAAATCCATATTAGCGAGATGAAAGAATCAGAGTGAGAGACTGGGGGAAGAAGTTTACTAAAAATGGGGGCGAAAACAATAACATCAAAATAACTCAAACTGAACTAAGCAGTATAAAATTATAAAGTCTACGCTCGGTCTCAAAGAGGAGACACGGTAAAGCGCCTCCCTGATTGCTGCAGAGGCGGAAGCTATGAGTTTGGAAGACAGCTTACTACGTCTGAATACTTTGATATGTCATTTAGTTTAAATTTTAGCTTAACTGCTTTAAAAAGTCTTCATTATGAAGGATAGCTTTCTGGGAAGAGGAAGGTGAATACACTGGAAAATATAGATGGTATAGAAGAAGAAGAATAGCATGTATATAACATTTTAAGGTTTACAAACTGTTATATGAATATTAGTTCAATCAAGCTTTATTATAATCCTAGGAGGTAGGATTATTAGCTCTACTTTATAGATGAAGAAGTGAGACAAACAGAAGCTAAGTGACTTGCCCAGGGTCTCACAGTTATTAAGTGCCTGAGGCTCAAACATGAGTCCTCCTAACTCCAAGTCTAGCTGTCTGCTGTGACACCTAAATATAAATAAAATCTTATTTTTAAAAAGCCAAAATTAAAAAAAAATGTGTTGGGGTGGCGAGGTGGTACAGTGAATAGAGCACTGGCCCTAGAGTCAGGAGGACCTGAGTTCAAATGTGACCTCAGACACTTAACAAAAAAAAAAAACTAGCTATGTGACCTTGGACAAGTCACTTAACTTCAATTGCCCTACCTTTCCCCCTCCAAAAAGGAAAAAAAAAGAAGTGTTTTTAAACTTTAACCTTAAATTCCTTTAAGTTCATCCTCAATTTGATTGAGTATATTCTCGAATGAGAAAGCCATTAGAATAATGTAAAGAATGAAATGGTGATCACTTACAACCTAATGACACGATGTTTGGCAGAATGGAAAGAATACTAATTTTGAGTCAAAGCTTTGGGTTCAAATACCAGCTGTGCTATTCACTCACTGCAACATTATGAAACATCATCTCTGGGTCTCAGCTGTAAAATGATAGGAGTTAACTACATGAACTCTAAGGTCCTTTCTAGTTAAATTTTTTTTTTTGTTCAGAGATGGATTAGAGAACATCAGGGAAATGATGTAGATCGAGATGAATAAATTCAATGAGATTCAAAAAAAAACAAGTTTTCATCCACACTCTATGACTAATTATCTCTGCATTCCATGGGAAGTCATATCTCAGGGCTTCATTTTGGTTATCTGCAAAATGGAGAAGTTGAGGGAAAGTGAGCTAGTTGATTCTTATTCTGTTCTACACCTATAATTCTAAGGAGTAGAATGTAAACTATATTAGATTACATATTCTACATAGTAAAATATAAATAAACAGTGATGGGGGAAAATACACTCTGAGCTGAGACTGAGGATACAGGTTTTTCTCATTTAACTCCCATAATCCTGTGGGGGGAGGGGACTCAGGAAATGACATTGTAAAGCATCAAGGGAGAATACGATAGAGAAAACAGAGATAAAATGTCATTAAAAAGTTTAATCAAACTGACTTTAATTTGACCAAATGAAGAATACTCAGTTTGATCAATCGGCAATGCCCATCATCTACTTCCACTTGGGGAGTCAAGTAAGGACTTCTGCCTTTTTCTTTCTTCCACTTTATCTCCCACAAACTGATATTATACAGCTTATGATCTTCTTTAGCAGAAAGAATAAAGAAACTATAAAACTAGAATAAATGTGAGGTTTAGTATCTTTGGGGAAGAGGGAGAGGTTCTTCTTTGTTCTTGAATCCCCAAGTATTTCTTCTCCTTTTCCATTTCCATTCCTCTTTATTCCTTTCTGTCTGACCTTCTGAACTACTAGAGATGTTATCACACTCTAAGCCAGTGGTTCTCAACCTGTGGGTCATGTTCTATTTGTAACAATGAAAATACATCCTGCATATCAGATATTGACATTATGATTCATAACAGTAGCAAAACTACAGTTATGAAGTAAGCAACGAAAATAATTTTATGGCCAGGGGTCACCACAATCCTGTACTAACGGGTCACGGCATTGGGAAGGTTGAGGAACCACTGCAGTCATTTTCTTTTCACCTAGGAATGTTCTTTGAAGACTCTAGAAAGGTATCCTGGCTTTTTTATCTTATTTCATGAGTAATTTCACTACTGGTGACAAAACTGATATTCTCACTTTTCATAGAATGATGTCATTTTAGGGATGGAAGGATTTTTTCATAGCATAGTACCTCTTTTATGTTGTCTGCCTGCAAAGTGTTTCTGTGTGAGTAACCTAGGATTTGGCAGGCCAGAAAGGGAAGAAAAAGAAAAAGTGGGTCATGGGAAGAGTTATGATGCAACCGAAGGAAAGACAGAGGGTAAATTCACCATTCACTCTTATTCATGATGGGTTAGTCATTGCAACTGTTTGCAGTGAAAGGGCAGAATATCTAATAGGAGGATCCTCCAGTTTCAGAATTCCAGTTTGAATGAGAGTCTGAGTCTGCAACCTCTGCTAAGCCATTTTTTACTTCCAGAATTCCTATAGAGTCCCTGAGTGCCTGATGACTGACCCTTCTCAAGGCTTGATTTGAGCTTCAGTTGCAAATTGTGATTCATTGTCAACATGCTCCTTTGCCCACTTTCCGGAGTGACTGATAAACTAAAAACACATGTTTTCTAGAACTTCTGGCTTCAGAGCTGTTTATGTCCTGTTTGGAGATTGTTGGGCTTGTCTGAGGATGCAGGAGTGTGGCTGAGCTACAGATATTTTTATTATAACTTAATTTTATTGCTTTACTGATTCTATGTCAAGAAAAATCGCTCAATGTAGTTAGACTTATTTTGTCTATCTGTGGGTGGGGAGCCAATTCTGTTATGCTAAAGTCATATGAGTAGGGTCCTGTGAAATGTCACAAGTTTATGAAAGAGTCAGAGTTTGCCAGAGGCTGGGGTTTAAGAGCTGATTCTTATGGGTGAATCCACAGTAATTCAGAAACCTATATACCAATCCCTGAGAGAGAGGTGGGACTGAAAGAAAGGATATTAATTCCCAGGGAACCATAGAAAACTTGATGCTTCCTCAGTCTTTTTGCCCAGGGGGTACAGATGCATAGAACTGTTGTGGTGAGTTCATCACTTCCAGTTTCTTCTTGTCAAATAGAATCGAGATAGCAATAGGGCTTCTGTGTGTGTGTGTGTGTGTGTGTGTGTGTGTGTGTGTGTGTGTGTGTGTGGCGGGGGTAGGTTCCTTTGGCAATCTGGCAAGACCTATTGACTCCTCAGAATTATGTTTTTAAATGCATACAGTAACATTCATAGGATTACAAAATTAACCTATATTAAATACAGTTATCAAAATATTTTTTAAAATGTTATCAGATTCTAGAATTCCTAAAATAGTGAACAGGGCTTAGCATCTGGCTGCCAAGATCTTTCTAATCTGCAGTGAAAGTGGTTTGTTAATAAGTGTACAAACAGAGAAACCATTTGTCCATTTGTGTGTCTGCTTCCCTAGGCGCAACTTTCTTCATTATCCCAAATGTAAGCCAAATAGTTTGCATTATATCATTTCCCTCACCTACAAAATCTCTCTCATGATAGAATAATGTTCTTTGTATATGACAGTCTCTCTGTCTCTGTCTCTGTCTCTGTCTCACTCTCTCTCACACACACAAATACACACACACGCGCACACACACAAGCTGCCCCAATTAATTTCGCTTTTCCATACATCTGTGTCTACTCTGTGTGGTCGTGCTGTGTGAACAACTATTGTGATACCTTTGAGCTGAAGTTCCTCGGTGTACACAGCCAGTATAGAGAATAATTTGAAGGTTTGCAAAACAACTTACCAATCCAATCTCATTTGATCCTCACCAAAACTCTGGGATGCAGGTACTATTATTATCCCTATTTTACAGATGAGAAAACTGAGGCAAACAGTGATTAAATGTCTTGCTTAGGATTACACAGCTAGGAAGTGTCTGAGGTCTGATTTGAACTCAGGTCTTCTTGATTTCAGTGCTCTGTCTACTGTACTACCTAGCTGATAAAGAATTTCTTGCATATTTACCTAGGAATAAAATTCATTCAAAGTCTCCAGTACATATTTTGATGCTCGGTCCTTGACAGATCTTCCCAGAGAGGTTTGTGCACATGCACTATCTGCCCACATGCATTACTGCCAAGGTCAAAAGATCCTGAGTTCATTTGCATTTTAGACTTTCTTCTCTTTATGAAAAGGAATAATAGCAATGGTGCCATCCACGTGTTTGGATGGGGAAGGTGTATAGTTAGTGAACTGGTTTCATGAACAAAAGCAATGTAAGACATTTCAATTTTGTGGTACTTCGAAGCCTTTGAATTTGAACTTTTAAAAATGATGGTTATTATGAAAGCAAGAAGTTTAAGGGTTTATATTTCATTCCCTTTGGTTGACATGTTCTTTCCAGGTGAAAATTAATTGGGAAGTACTTTTTTATATGAAGGGCAGAGCTATTCATACATTACCAGGCATATTTTAACTCACAAATGAATCCTAAGTTCTGAGGTACATCGAATGCCTTGTTCTGTTAGGTTTTCTAAGGAAACCAGACATTTTAAATGGCAGGCAACATACAACTTGGCAAATGGTGACTGAGAAATTTTGCTAGCTTTTTATCAAAACTGTGATTTCAGTTTTAATTTTCTAAAAAAGCTGTGATGTGCTGAAACTAACATCTGTTTGTCATTGATCAGTTTAAGGAATAGATGCACTAATTCCATGGGGTAGAATGACTGGCCATTTCACCATGAAATGATTAAGCTCCTTATCTGAGTTTGTTATAATCCTTTTCACATGCTTACTATTTTTCTTTTTTAGAAATTATATGAATATAAAGTGACCTATTTATAAATATAAACATAAAGTTTCATCCAAGAAAGGGAATGTTAACGATTTAAACAAAGAAAGAATTTCTGATGCTGTTCTTTGGAGACTGAATCTTTGAAGGTTACCCCAGGTGTGTGGAATGGCCCACTCTGGTCTAGAGTTGCCTGGGAGGTCTAGTCTAGTCTAAACTCATACCTACTCAAGTGAATCATTTCCTTTCTTGTGAACTGCTCTAAGCTTGTGTTAAGGCTTAAAGGAGTTGTGATAAATTGCGGGGGTACTTCTGGTACCCAGAACTATGTCCTGTACAAAGGAAATGCTCAGAAAATATTTTATTATGAGAATGATAATGCACATCTTTCCTCCACCCTTTGGAATCCCTAGGTCCACTCAACACTCTTCTCAAGTTCCACTTCCTACATGAGGCCTATTCTGTTTCTGTCACTTAGTAAACCCCACTCCCATCTTGAACTTACTCTTTGTGAAGTTTGGTCTTAACTTATCTTTGTATACTTCTATCCCTCCTTCCCACTCTTTAGGAGAACATAAACTTCTTAAAGGTAGAGGATATTTTGTTTTGGTCTTTCTTTTCCTAGAGGTTGACTCAGTGCCTGGAACATAACTATTGGGTGTTTAATAAACAATTGCTCAGTATATGAAAGAGAAAGAGAATGAGCATTTATATAGTATCTTCTATGTGCCAAGAATTGTGCTAAGCACTTTACAAATATTATTTCATTTGATTTTCAGGGCAACCGTCAGAGGTAGGTGCAGAATCTGGGACCAGCATGCTATCCAGTGCACACTCAGTTGTCTCTACCCAGCTGAATGGATAAATGAGCAAATAAATGAGTAAGTGCATGAATTACAGTGATAGACTTGTCTAAGTTTCTAGAGATGTCTAGACCTGAACCACCTTCATAGAATCAAAGACTCAAGGACAGACTTAGGTGACCCCCTGCAAAGGGCCTTAGAGGATATATTTTGAATGTGACAAAATTAAGGCCCAAAGAGTTAAGTAAGTAATGAGCTCAGAGTAACGGATAAATGGTAGAACCAAGATGTTAACCAAGGTCTTCTCGTTCCAAATCCACCAATCTTTCTAGGATATTCCTATTGCTGCCTTTTGGAGAAGCCTATATTGTGTAAACTGATTACTCCTAGTCATAGACAAGCACAGTCTTTCACATAAAAAAATGGGCTTTGTATTTCAATATTAACTGTATGATATTCTTTTTTAGTTTTAAAGTGTGGATTGTCGAACTATATTTAAATTTAGTTTCCTTTGTTTGATGAATAAAAATCATGTTCTTTGTCTTAAAAAAAAATCACCCAAAACAACTCCTTGAATGGATTTCTTAATGGAATGTGCTAGCATGCCTATACCCCTAGTACATGTGGAATCCAAGACACTCATCTCCCATGACTCAATTATGGCAGGGAAGGCATGGGAAATGTTTTCTCCCTCTTGACCTAGGGAAGCTTTCCCCTCCAAGACAAAGGAGCTTCTTCCTTTCATCCATTTGTGTGCTTCTCATTGCTCCAAGACACATTAAGAACTTTTATTTTATAGGATTCATATGTCATTCATCTTAGTTTTTTTATTTAGGATAGAAATTCATATGACTGAATGAGTAAATTTTGAAGGTCTCCCCCTTCCTGCTTTTGACTTAGGCCCACTGGTGCTACATATGAGGCTTTCTCAGGGTATATTATCATTGGAGATGGAGAGGAGGATTCTGGGATTTTAGAATGCAGACCGAGGTATAGTGTTGTTATAATAAATAATAATAATGACTACAGCAATAATAATAAAATAGCTAGCATTTAGGCAGCATTTTAAAGTCTGCAAAGTGATTTAATGTATTCAATCCTCACAACAACCCTGGAAGGCAGGTGCTATCAACATCATCATCATCCCTGTTTTGTAGAAGAGGAAACTAAGGCACAGAGAGATTTACTAACTTGTCCAGTGGTTAGAGAAAGGATTGAACTTCCTTTAATCCACTCCACCCCATACACCAGTTAGAATATTTCTTCTATTTTATGTTATGGTGATTTGTCATAAGTCACTCAATAAACTTTTAAGGCTTGCAATTGCTAAGTGCTGAGGATACACAGAGGGGCAAAAATACAGTCCCTATTCTTAAGGAACTCACATTTTAAAAGGGGTAGAACACACAAACAGTAGTATATGCAAGATATATACAGTGAAAATGGAAAGTAATCCTCAGAAGGAAGGTGAAAATGCATTTGTGTAATATTTCCTCTTCTTTATTAGGCTACAAGGAGTACTCATGAAATCCATGAGGGTTGGGACAATATTTTATGTTTCCCTCATAGCATGCAACATGGTACCTTGCATATAGTAGATTCATCCTGGTAATACTCTCACTCTCTGTCTCTGTCTTTCTGTCTGTCTCTGTCTCTCTTTCTCTCTGTCTCTGTCTCTTTGTCTCTGTCTCTCTCTGTAATTTGGTAATTAAGCCAACATAGATAAATAGTCAAGTTACATAACCTGGGTGTTGCTGGCCTAGCAGTTCTGCCCTAATTCATTTTGATGTAAGCATATTCCATGACTCCTCTGCATCTCAGTCCATGATCTGGGATTTAGCTTTCCTAAATGGAGGCATTCCTCTGGAGGAGGATTAGCTTATTGACTGAAGAACAGAGAATCAATTTAGTCTAAAATAGTTCCTTTAATGATTATATTTTGCATCTGCAGTAATTTTTCAAAGCACAATGTGCTTTGTCTGAAACCCCAAGAGAGGGTGGATATTGGACTTACCTGTTTCCAATTAAGAATTGAAGGGTGTTTTAGTCTGTTCCTGAGTGCTGGAGTGGAGAACTAAGCTAGAAGGCCATATAACTTTTAAACTTTCTAATATTCAGTAGGATTTCCTGGGTGTTTTATCATCTTGAGACTAAGGAAGAGTATAAAAAGCTATAGGGATATGATGGCTAAAGAATTTATAACCTAGCACACATGCCAACAAATTGATTACAGCAAATGACCTTCTAACAAGGTCCCCAGACACTCTAGTCTATACTTAAAGAACACATGGAATTGTATCTGATGTTTTAAAGATAGAACCTGAGGCTGTGCAGTTATTCCAATAATTGGGGATATATCCTCTTTTGAGGAGAGAAAAAAAGGTTGAAAATACCTGAATTAGCTAGAATTAAATATAATGCTCTAGTTCTGTGGCAAATGAAGAGGGAGTAATTCTTCAGCAATGTGTGTGTGTGTGTGTATGTGTGTGTGTGTGTGTGTGTGTGTGTGTAATATATAGACCTGGCACTGTGCTCAGTACTGTAATAATAAGGATTTATATTATACTTTATATTTGAAAAATATTTAACATATGTAAATTCATTTTATCTTTACAAAAATCTGAGGAGGTAGGTGCTGCTATTATTCCCATTTTATATATAAGGAGACTGAGGCAGATAGATGTTAAATGACTTGCCCACAGTTATACAGGTGGGTAGGAAACTACCAGTTGATTTCTTTTTCTTTTTTTTTTGCTTTTTGGAGGGCAATTGGGGTTAAGTGACTTGTCCAAGGTCACACGGCTAGTTTTTGTGTTAAGTGTCTGAGGCTGGATTTGAACTCAGGTCCTCCTGACTCCAGGGCTGGTGCTCTACTCACTGCACCACCTAGCCACCCCCCTACCAGCTGATTTCTCCTACTTCACTGACAGCTACGACATAAGGGAGTCTTGGCCTCCGTGCCTGCATTCTTGCTGCAACTTGGGGGGTCTACCTACCCTGCACAAATGAATTTCTTATTAAAAAGTCGGTTTGAAGGTGATTTTCATTCTTCTTGCCCCAGGTGTGATTTGTGGTGTGTTCCAGGGATGAAAGATGGTAGTTATGGCTTTGTCATTAAGTGAGATAATTGCAGAATCTTTATCAAAGGTTCCTGATGGAACTTGTATCTGAATAAGTTGCTTCTCTATGTACATGATAAGTCACCTTTTGGCTTTTGCTTATAGACTTACAGTGAAGGTGAGCCCCATCTCCAGAGGCAGACAGCCCCTTTCTCCTTGTGTTGTTAGGAAATTTGTCCTTTTGTCAAGTTTCATCTGCTCCTTGTAGTCATTGACACATTTCTTCTAGCTCTTTTCTGTAGGGCCATGCAAAGCAGTCTAATTTTTCTTCATTGAAGCAATCCTTCCAATACCTGAAGACAGAACTCTCCCGTTTATCCTGTTTCTCTATGCCAACCTCACGCCCACCGTCCCCACACATCTTTTAATCTCTAGGTTAAACATTTACAGTTTCTTTAATCAGTCCTCATATGGCAAATGGCCTTTACCATATTGGTTATCCTCTCTTGGGTACTTTCCAGTTTAAGAGCTCTTGACTTGCCACCTTCCAGTACTGGTATGGGATGGCCTCTGGTTTCAAGAATATTATCTTCCTCTTAGTTTTCCTTAATAGAGTTGATTGCTTTCAGTGTTTAAATTCCTATGGTTATAACTGAAGGTCTACAGAGCCATTGTGCTGACCTCATTGTTGTATGTCTATGAAACCTGGACAGCGCCATGCCAGGAAACTGAATCACTTCCATCTGAATTGTTTTAGGAAGATTCTGAAAAGCACCTGGCAGGAGAAGATACCAGACACTGAGGTCCTTTCTCGTACTAAACTGCCAAACATTCAAACTCTGCTTCAGAGAGCACAAATCTGATGGACTGGCTGCATTGTTCGAATGCAAAACATATGCTTGCCAAAAAGGCTGTTTTATGGAGAACTCAGGGCAAACATTTACATGATGTCAGAAGAAGTGATACAGGGACATTCTCAAGGTCTCAAGAATTTTGGAATTGAATGTGTGACACGGGAGACACTTGCACAGGATCTCTCATCATGGTGTGCCCACATTGGAGAAGGTGCTGTGCTCTATGAGGAAAACAGAATTGAAATAGCTTAAAGGAAATGCAGGATGGACAAATTTAGAGAATCTACCTCAAATGTTAATGCAGATTATTTGCGCCCCTTCTGTGGTAGAGCATTCCAAGCTTGTATTGGTCTGATCAGACCAATACAGTCAGACATACTGAAACTTGACTCTAGCATAGTTATTGTCATTTTGGTCCTCCTCTTCAAGAATGAAAGATAGCAACCAACCAACCAACCAACCATCATCAGAAGGATAAATTTACTATAGTGGACCACTGGAGGGGTGTGGTCACATGATTCTTCTTTTCTCTTTAGGATTTCCTTTTAAGCAAAACAACTTTGTAATAAAGGGTGGGTTTTTTTTTTTTTTTGGTCACTTTGATAATGAAACTCCCTTGGAAAGCCAGTGCTGTGTGGAGACAGGAGAGGCCAGACTCTAGGTAAGTCACAGATTCTTAGTGGCAAGTCTTTAAATTCTAAGTTACAGATGAGTCCCAGGTCGTCTGGCATATTGGAATCTAATAATAACTATTAGAATAAAATAAATTAATCAGGTACTATTAGCTTCTGACTGTCCATTCATTTTCTCCGTCATTTTCTTTTCATGAATATAGTGCATGAAACTCCTCTGTGTGGATGAATTCAGTTGACCTATAATTAAATCTCCAGGCAGGGATTGCCCTTTGGTTGGGCAGGTGGGATATGAGAGGAAAGTCAGTCAATAAACATTTCTTAAGCACCTAACACGTGTTAGTCATTGTGCTAAGATCTGTGGATACAAAGAAAGGTAAAAAGATGATTCCTACTCTCAAGTTTCTGACAGTCTAAATTGGGGGTAGGAGAATGCATCAAGAATGTATATGTATCAACCACACCCATACTTTCAGAAGCTAGTGGGCTAACAGTGTAATGCTGGTCGTTTAAAAAAATCCTTGCAAGGAGGTATAGAAATCCATCTTGCTCCACAAGAAAGTAAGGAGAAAGGGAGTAAGGAGGGGTATGGGGGGATATAAGAGAAGGCTGGGGGAAGGGATATTCAGTATGCTTGCCATCTTGGGGTGCAGGGTAGGGGAGAGTCGGGGAGAAAATGTGTAACTCAAAATCTTGTGGAAATGAATGTTGAAAACTAAAAATAAATAAAGAAAATAAAAATAAAAAAATATACCCTTGGCAGTGTCTGACTCACAGTTAATGGTGCTGGGTTGGGGGTAGACAGGTGCTGAGTAAATGTATCCCAGGACATGTACTCCTACGCCCACACACATTAAGCTAGAGCTGAGAAACCAGAAAGAAAAATAAAGCCCACGGTAATGAAGGCAAAGAAATATAAGCTAGAGAGGATTAACAAGCATTGGTAATGATGAGTTTTAGGTCTGCTCCGTGTTTTAAACTGAAATCTGGAAATAAATTCCTGTCAGTTAAGAAGAGCTAACCGGCTCCTTGTGAATGGGCCACAGCTGTGCAGAGGCTGATTATCTCTCTGTTCTGCAGGCAGTTTGGGGAAATAAACAAGGAAATTAAATAAAGCCAAATGCTTAAAACACTTCATTTAGTGTCTCCTATTTCATCAGCATGACTGTTCAACCTCAGGCATTTTACTGGATGGAGTGAATTTAAATATGTGGGCAGTCTACCTGCACTTGAAAACTCAGAAATAGGCCACTGCATAGTAACTTGAATGTTTGGTTATGTAAAGGCTTATGCGTTTTATAGAAAACCCTGCCACAGCGAAGAGGGTGATCTGGCAGAGTCATTGTGGAGCGAAATAGGACAAAATTTGGCATTTGACTGTATGTGTGCGATGAGGTTGAATGAGGAGTTGGGGATAATGCCAAAGTTAAGAAGCTGGGAGTCTGAAACTGGATATCCAGGAGAGACAGGTCAATACATCCCATCTGGAACTCATTATCTTCTCTATCCTCAAACCCACCCCTTCTCCCACTTGCCTTTTCTTTTGAAGGTACCACCATTCTTCCGACCCTCCAGGTTCATAACTTTGGAGTTATTATATTTGGCTTTTTAGCGAACCTTACCACCCTGACCTCAATCCATGATTCCTCCCCACAATGAACCAAATTGACCTTTTTTCTATTCCTCTGTTGTACCCTGTCTTCAATTTCTGTGCTATCCAGATTCATTGTATATTACACTCTTTCCCACAATGAACCAAACTGGCTTGTGCTCTGTTCCACAATGGCCCTCCATTTTCCATTTCTGTGTTTTCCCCCATACCTGTAATCAACTTCTTTTTCACCTCTGGCTCATAGAATCTTTCTCTTCCTTCAACACACAGATCACATACTAGGTTTTCCATGAAACCTTTCCCTCTCTCCCTAATTACTAGTGACTTTTCTCTCTAATTAAAATTTTTTTGTATTTATTCCACATATGTTGTTTCCAGTTTTTTGAGCATAGGGATAGTTTCTTTCTTTGAATTTATATACGTTGCCTAGTACAATGCCTGATACACAGTATGTGTTTAATAAATATATATTGATGATTAAAGGAGCATCAAACCATCAGTGAGAAGATCCAGGTCTAGTCAAAGCTCTACAAGTTGCTGGTCATGTAACATTGGTAGGGCAGAGGAATGGAAAGGCCAGTGGCTTAACAGGCAGAGACCTCATTTTGTAATGCCAGCTCTGGTACTCTTGCTCAAGCGTCACTGTGCCCTGGGGTCTCTGTCTTTCTACTACAGGGGTCTTTACCACAACAGGGTTTTACATCCCAAGAAGGTCTCTCCCTGAGATTTTCTTCTCATCCTCAACTTGCCTCTTATATCAGAATTGCAAGTCATAGCACTAATTTTTCTGGAAATCTGTTTCCTCATCTATGATATGAGGATAACATAATAGGTATTTTCCAGTGGTATTATAAAGAAAGTACTTTAAAAGTTATATAGCATATAATAGCAATATATGCTTTTACAAATGGAAAGCACTTTGTAATCTACCAAGGACCAAATGTAAGATATTTTATTATTATTATTATTTTTATTACTTTTAGTCTGTTATTTCTTCTGATTCCTGCTGTGAAAATCCCCCTACTGAAGCAAACAAGCAAGTAGTCTGTTACTAAATCTTGAAGAGTTTTCTGGGTCATGGAATAGTTAAGTGACTAGTCCTTGGCCTTGCCTCTTGCCAGAGGTAAGAATTGAGTCCACATCTTGGTAACTCCAAGGCTGACTATCCACTATGGGAAGTTGCCTCTTTAAGCTATTATTAGTGTCTTTAAATGTGGTCCTCAGGCAGTGCAAGAAGTGTGCTCAAATCAGATAAAATAGTGGCTAACATACGAATCTCAGCAAGCAGACTTAGGTTGTTCGGGTGATAACCTTCAGATGCAAGTTTGAACTATGCGAACCCTCCAAATATCCCCAACAACAAGGCTCCCTCTAAATCTGCTTGCATGTAGACGTCTGTGGAGACCTCCTGTTTTTTTCTATTATTTGAACTGAGTGAAAGGAGAGTCTTGGAGCCAGGGCAATTTTTTACAAACTGTAGCTCAGACAAGTCAAAATCAATAGTTTTCTTTGTTTGAGGCACCCAGGAAAGGAGAATATAAGGAATCATAGAGTTTTACTATTTCTTTTCCAGGCAGATGGTAAAACTTTATGGTTTCCCCATAAAATGCATGATTGAGTACAAGTGAAATTGTATTGCATTATAGTTTATCATTGTCTGATGATACATAATACTGCATTTTATAATACTTGACATCTAGTACATACCTTGTCTAGAATCCCAACAGAATCTACTTTCCCACCCACATTTGTATTGGAAACCACAAAGCTCTGAGATGCCTTGAGGGCAGGACTGATGAAGGTGCTGGCACATATCCTGAAGGCAACCTGTGCTTATAGACCCAAGGGTTCCAGGAAAATATTTTTCTTTTTCTTCTTCTTTTTCTTTTTAAAGTAGAAAATATGTTCTGCTTCAGGATTAAAAAAAGTTTTTTTTTTAACCAGAGTCTATCTTACTCAGGGTTGAGACAAAATGTTAAACCAATAGATTTAACATCTCACTCATAGGCTTTGGAGTTGCAAAGGAACCTTTATTTTACAGATGGGGAAACTGAGGTACAGGGACTTGAAATAACTTGCCTAAGGTTACCCATAACAGAAAGCATCATATTCAAGATTTGATTTCAGAGCTATTGACCCTAGACCTAGGTTTCTTTTCATTGCTGCCCCTCCTCTGTAACTCTCAAGTTTGGTGAAACTCTTTTGAGGAAGTATCTTTTACCACACACATGTATTTCTGCATAATTCTTAGGGACAAGGACTGGAACTGTAATTTTAATTTGTAGGCAACACCTGGATAAGGAAACACCCTCTACCAGTGTAGACTAGCACTGTCTGCAGTTAACAGTCTTTGGAAGCTGTTTGAGAGCACTGTGGTTTACCTAGGGTCACACAACCATTACATTTCAGAGGTGGTAGCTGAAATAGATCTTTCTCAGAGGCCAGTTTTCTATTTCCCATGTGTCACTACTTCTGCATAACTCTTAATCTCTAGATTAAATTAGGAATCATGGAGAGTTCCCTAGAATTAGTAGTTACTATATACTGGAACAGATTATCTTTAATGGAATCTCTCTCTGACTTTTTTATTTTGGAAAAAGGGTAACGCTATTTATTGGTTTTTAACAGATGGTTTGAAAATAAAGGCTTGCCCTACCCAGCCAACTGAATAGTTTCAGAACTCATTTCATTAAAAAACCTTTGGTATCCCAGGTGCTAAATAATTGAGATAACATCTGATACCTTTTTGTAGTCAATTAGTAAAAAAAAAAAATGGAGATAAAAGAAAGCTAAAGACAGTGCTTGCTCTCAAGGAGTTCACAGTCTGACAGGGGAGACAACATGCAAATAACTCTGTTAAAAACAGGCTTGTATCCAGGATAAAATGGAGAAAAATCAACAGAAAGAAGGCACTAAAACCAAGGGGAATCAGGTAAGGCGTCCTATAGAAGATGGAATTTAAAAAAAAGGCCCTTTGATTTTGGGGGAGCATAGTCTTTGTTGCTGCAGGAAGTCTCTGCTCTTAATATGGTGTTCCCCTACTCTCCCCCACCTTTAGCATGGTATGCCTGTTCAAATAATTTTCTGTAATCTTTCATCTCTGTAAGAAGTCAGAAGTTCCCATGTCCAGGTGCCTTATTTAATTGATGCCTCTCGGCCTGTGACTTCAATGGTAGGAACTAATCATATACATCTGCTATCTTTTCCATTTATGGACTTATGTAAACATTTTTATGGATGGTTTAGATAGACAAATCAAAATGAAACCCGTTTCTTCTTATAAAAACACCTGACTAATGTCTTTCTCATTTTCCCCTTCTGTGGGATGGAGCACAGATCTACCTACACCAAACTGGAAGGAATGGGAGAGTTTGGCAAAATCTAGGCAGTGGTTTGGGAGGGGAGCCTCTTATAAAAGTCATGTAAAGATCACCAACCAAGGCTAGGATGTCCATCTCCCACTGTTCAAATTCCAGTTATATTCTACATCCTAGTAGATAGTACGTATAGCTTAGTAGATATCACTAGTGACTGTGAAAAAAATATCTTCTTATCCCTATTCTTCCTACTCCTCTTACCATGCCTTTAGTGTTTTAATTGCCTCCCTTTATGTGAGCTAAAATGTTTTTAGTAATGATTCTCGTGTGTATGTATGTATGGGAGAGTCTATTTTATCAGATCAATTCATTTTTCCCTCTCCCTAACCCAGTTAATGAAATGGAAGAAGGCAGATAATAGAAATAGAAATAAGGTGGTAATGTGCTAAATACAAATATTTGTCTACCCTTGATTCATTCCTTAGGAAGTGTGAAGGAACTTTCCTGATAGAATTTCAGGGGAAGTTTGCTATCGATTGGCTGAAGATTGGTCATGATTCTGATGGCCTTTACATAGCAAACTTTCAAGATCTGAGCCACAGTTGAATCAGGAGGGAGCTTTGCATCTACTAAAGGATAGAATGGGCAAGGGGTCTGTATCCTTCTTACCTCTCCCATTTTCCACCCAGCAAGGACATCTTGCAGAGTAGCTCCTTGATAGTAGCATACATCAAATCTTACAAGGAATAGAGCAGGAGAAAGAGTCAGAACAGGAAGAAACTTCAAGAAATATTATCCCTGGAAGCAAAAAAGAGATTCAACCATGGGTTAAAGAGAGCATTGTTTTTAGTCATTGAGAGTTGTTTTTGGGAGAGGATAAGAATCAAGTAGTCCAGTTGATGAACTCACCTTGGGGGAGCAGCATGAAGACTTAAAAGAAGAAAAAATACCTATAAGCTCGTTTATCTATATGTGTAACTTAATACCAGCATACGCTGTTTGTACCCATTCTTCATGTTTGACACTGTGCATTTTTGTGGATTTTTTTGGGAAGCTCGGCACAGTTACTCTCCTTACTATATTATCTTGTCAAATGATTTGCTTTGAGATAATTGTGACTACAAGCTGACTATTAAAAGTAAATGCATCAATGGGGACTTACAAGCTATAGTTTGAAGGGTGTAGATCTGCAGCATATAATCTAGAGCCTGAGGGCAGTTATCCGAGGGAGCCAACTTGAAAGTAGAAATAGAAATTGTTATTATGGTTGTGTGGGTGGTGTGGCTAGATCCTTTGAGGGAAACTACTGTAACATTGGTCAGTTTGCTTCATATTGGTCCTACTATGGAGTTGCAATGAACTGAGTCAGAAAAATAATAGAATGTTCTTTAAATGTCATTAATTAAACAATGGAATGATATCAGCCCTAGAGTGGACCCCAGGTTAAAAAACTTTGGCACTGATTTTTCAGAATCCCCCAATTTCCCAAATAATATTATCTTCCTTAATTTCTTAGTTTCCTGTTCTTCCTCCTCCAAGATCAACCATGACCTTTACCTGGACTTGTCCTTCCTAGATTTGACTCCTTTTAAAGACTTTTCTCATCCTTCCCCCCATAAAACCTTATCTGCTTCAGTACCTCAATCATTGGTTATTCAGTGTCTAGATGATTAAATAAATAGATAAATGTTAAGGTGTTAATAATTGTTTAATGTATTCCCCATCCAAGATGATATTTATATTTTATAATTATAGTGTAATGATGGGGAAGAGATGATCATGGCTCACAGCTTACTCAATTTAGGTAGTAATTTGCTCAAGTAAAACTTAGAGCAATAGTGCTAGAAAAGGAAATCAAAATGGTATTATCACTTCCTTCCTTCCTTAATATATATATATTTTTTTTAGTTAGGAAAAACTAACAGTGTTTGTCACTATTTGGGTTAGAAAATAAATAACGTACTTGCCCATAAGAATCTGATTGCTAGTCCTGGGTCAGTTAAAACTCCAGCATATCAAACAGGAAGTACAGAAAGGGCATTATTGTGGTTGGGAAATTGAGATGACTGGTTATAACAGCTGCTTCTATGATTAAATAAACAAATTGACCCATTCTGGAAGAGAGGGGTCCTTGGCTGTTTTTTTGTTTGTTTGTTTGTTTTTGCCTTTTGCTTGCTGGCCTCATCAGCTTGCCATTGATAACTGTCCAAACTGATTTTTCTTTGATGCTTTCTGCCTCTTTCCAGGTTTACAATAAGTATCTCTCCTACCAGGTTAGGAAACCTCTGGCTTGAGCCCAAAGGCTCTTTGCCAAGAGGTTTCCTCTGTTTAAAAGTTAGCTTTTTATGTAATTCTGTAATGGAAAAATTACCAATAGTCATTTAATTCAACTCAAGCTTTGAACTTAGGAGAGAGTATCCTAACACAATAGGAGGTCAACTATATTAAAATGAGGGACTGAAAGTGACTTCATGTCAAGTGACAGTCTATACTCACATCACGCCCAGCTTTGGGCTATCTCTTCAAAGAATGAATGGCCACCCAAGCCTGAGCAGGAGACAACGGTGGCCCCAAAGTGGTTTCATTATCTGCCATGTCCTTCATGAGGCTGAACTTTCAAAATCAGGTCTTTAGAAAAGGGGGGAATTGGATCTCCCCAAATCATTGGTTATTAATAATCCATTCTCTCACTTGGGATTGTCTATGAGAAAAATATGTCATTATTTTCAGGATACTTAGTTGTGCCTTCCAGTTGAGGTCTTTGGCCACTAAGATCTCAAAGTCTTACTAAACTTAGGAGGAGAGAAGCATTATCGTATAGGCAGAAAGATCCTGGAACTGGTGCCAGAAGTCCTGGTAGGAGGATCTATTCTCACATTGATTTATGGTCAGTTAGTGGCAATTTCCATAGGCCTCAGTTTGTGGATGAGCCCCTAAACCTCCCTGATTCTGTTTACTACTTTGTTAAATGAAGAGAACCTCTTCTTTATTCAAGAATAGAGGTGAGTAGAATTGGGGGGGAGCATGTATATGGAGGAAGGCACGATAATCACAAAAAAAGTATTTTCTTTATGCAGGTATCCCTGGTCACAATTGCAAAGTAGGTGAGGTTCTTCTGAAGTTTCCTTCCTTTCCATTTCCCAATGAATGAATTAAAAAAAAAATTATTGAGCACTTGCTTTGGGCCCGGCCCTGTGCTAATACCTGAGGATACAAATCAAAGCAAGATGATTACTGATTTCAAAGAAACTTACATTTCAATAGTGTGAGACAAGACATATAGAGGAGGAGTGGTCAGGAGGGCATGTTTCTGGCATGGAAAACAGAGTAAATGGTCATTGGATTCTTAAGGCAAGTGATTGACATGTTCTTAGCAGGAATGGTAGGGTTGCTGTGCTGACTTTTCTCAGTGCTAGGGCTTGTAGTGGGAGAGGGTGGTACACATAGAATCTGGTCAGTAAGGCAGAGGTTGGAATACAGGTGGCATGTTCAGCCTCCACCCCTAAAACCTATTTAGCTCCCCTACTACAGTATGCCCCCTGAGCTCTGTCCCTTCCAGAAGGACTGTGCGATCCTTTCTCAGACATTCCACTGCAAAAGTGATTTGGGTTGCATTTTGCTACTGTGCAAATGTTATTGAGGCTGTCATATGCAAATGAACTAGGTGTCTATCTGTACAATATGATTTAATTGAAAGGGATGAAGTTGGACATGCCACCTGTTCCTTTGCAAGTATTTTGGTCCTTATTCTGACCAATAATGAGGATCTGGCTAGCAATTAAATTTTTGAGAACCTTCAGTAGCAGTGACCATTCTTTTGTGATAAGGAATAGCCCAGGAGTAATCTGAAATGCAGTGTGACTTTTGGTAGGGTGTATTTCATAATTAAGATAGGAAACTGTGGCCTAAAATTCCATGGGGGGAAAGTGGACTTAAGGTGGGTTGGATGCTCTTACCTCTCTCTACCCCCCCAAAAAGAAAAATAATTCTAATGAATTAGGGCCAGGGGTGGGGAACCTGCAGCCTCAAGGCCACATGTGGCCTTCTAGGTCCTTAAGAGTGGCGTTTTGACTGAGTCCAAGGTTTACAGAACAAATCCTTTTAAGGCAGTGGTTCTCAACCTTCCTAACGCCACGACCCTTTAATACAGTTCCTCATGTTGTGGTGACCCCCCAATCATAAAATTATTTTCGTTGCTACTTCATAACTGTAATTTTGCTACTGTTATGAATCATAATATAAATATCTGATATGCAGGATGTATTTAAATTGAAAACAACCCACAGGTTGAGGACCTCTGTTTTAAGGGGATTTGTAGTGTGAAGTTTGGATTCAGTCAAAGGGCCCGAGGACCTGGAGGGCCACATGTGACCTTGATGCTACAGGTTGCCAACCCCTGAATTAGACACTTCTGATCAGTAAGAAAACCTTAATAATATAATGAAACTGACATGGATGCACTTAGATTTTGAGGTGCACATATAGAAAATAAAAACAAAGTTTTATCATATAGGATAAATAAAAAAATAGTGGTGTAATCCAGTGAGTAATATTAAAAGCCTAAAGCTCATGAGCATTAAAGACAAAGAAAAGGATTTGTTACAGCTATGTTGTATAAAAGAGGCTGATGAAAGAGAGGCTAGGAATTATCACTTCTAGGGTTGATTGTATTGATATAATGAAATATGTAAAACATGATAGAACTGCTTAATTTTTCTCATGCCTTTTTTTTCTCTTGTAGGAAAGAAAAAAATCTTTGGACTGGAAATGATAGAGCAAAAAAGATTAATAGTGATTTTAAACTCCCACACCAACTGTAGCTGCCTTTTATGGGTTCAAGTCACCAGGTCCAGATACAGCACTTCATCAAAAGAACTTGTATATGTGGTTGGTGAGCCATTATTAAAACACCATGGAGAATGACTCTCTGGGAGGTGGGAATGGAAGAGATACAGGGAGAAATACAGCATCAAAATGAAGGATGTCAATAAAATCAGAATAGGAGAGATGGCAGAAGTCTGGAAAAGGACAGAAATTGTCTTTAATTAAAAGAAAAAAACACAACAAGGTGAGAGGGAGGAGAAAGGTAATATTATATAAACCAGGCTGAAAAGCCTGATCATGATTGAAATTCTAGAATTAATAACTGGCTTATTTGTGAACACTTGGAAAAGAAGGCAGAGAGATCATTTATGAACTAGTGTGATTTCATTAAGAACAGATCATGTTGGGGCGGCTAGGTGGCACAGTGAATAGAGCACCGGCCCTGGAGTCAGGAGTACCTGAGTTCAAATCCGGCCTCAGACACTTAATACAAAAAACTAGCTGTGTGACCTTGGGCAAGTCACTTAGCCCCAACTGCCCTCCAAAAAAAAAAAAAAAGAACAGATCATGTTAGATTAATCTCATTTCTCTCTTTTTTTTTCTGTGATGATTATTAGGTCCTAGATGAAGAGAATATGATAGGCATAGCTAGATTATAACACAGTATTTGATCAAATCCTTCATGTAATCTTTGTGGCTAAAAGGGAGAGAGATATGGCTTAGACCATAGGACAGTTTGATAGATTCGGAACTGTTTGAATGACAAGGCCTAAGGAACATGATTAATGGATCATTGACCTGGAGGGAAATCTTTAGTTGTTTATCTTACAGATTTGTCCTTGTTCCTCTGTTATTTAACATTATAAGTGACTTAGTTGGCAACATATAGATGTTATGCTTATCAAATTTACAGATTCACAAAGCTTGGAAGGATAGTAAACAAGTTGGATGGCAGAGGTAGGATCCCAAAAGATCTCAAAGGGCTAGAATATTAGGCTGAATTGAATAAGATGAAACTTAATAGGGACAAAGATGAAACTTAATAGGGATAAATACAAACTACCTAGAGGGTTGATGAGGGTTCAAATCAATTTTATGAGTTTATAAGAAGGTGAGCCGGTATTTGAAACTTTGATTAGATCTCCCTTAGGGTATACGAATTCCCACAGGCATTTTATTAAGAGGATTTGGGATATCACTTAGACCTAGACACTTTTCAATTAGTTTTTTCCTCATTAAGGACAAGTGATTAGGACTTAACCATTGAGAATTAATGGATAGTTCCTGCTATTTTAGACCAAAATTCCTTCATGTGCTAAGCCTACTTAAAAAAAAAAAGTAGTGATTGTGGTTGGTCAGTCTCTTTACTTTGGGGGAGATCAGGAGAGCCTGGCTTAAAGAACTACCTGGGGGTGCGGCTAGGTGGCGCAGTGAATAGAGCACCGGCCCTGGAGTCAGGAGTACCTGAGTTCAAATCCGGCCTCAGACACTTAACACAAAAACTAGCCGTGTGACCTTGGGCAAGTCACTTAACCCCAACTGCCCTCTAAAAAGCAAAAAAAAAAACAAAACTGCCTGGGTCACCAAGTGAAAAAGTCTGTGCACCAACTTAGTACCCTGTCCCCCTCTTTTCCTTCCCCCTCTTCCAGGATTGCTGCTAATGACAACTTTGGAGACAGTGGAACAGAGTAGGAGGCAGACTGGGAGAGAATACAGGGTATATTTTAGTCCATGTATTCTCATTAGCATCATTTCTCCAACCCCCACTCCCCTAAACATAGCCGCAAGACTTGTTTATTGCACTAAGGGGAGGTGGGAATTCTATTATAATAAAAAACAAGTTTCTGGATCTGACCTCTTGAATTAAGGATAAGGAATTTTTCTGACAATATTGAGTTCCTAGATGTTCTGGAACCCAGCCTTCTAATAAGAGAAGGGGAAGTTCCTAGACAGCACTGGCCTCTTGGAGTATAGAGGACAATGTGTAAGATGAAAGAGTTCAGAGTCTGAATCCAAGGTCAGAAAAGGTCTTTATTCTTTCTCATGAGAAAGGACTCTGCCCCTGTCGCCCACATGGTGGCAGGGAGAGAGCAACAGGTAGAAGCCAGCCCATGGTTATATAATCTTCTAATGCCGAAACCCAACCCCCTCAACTGGCCTTCACTCTTATTGGCAGGGGGCCGACCCACAACCTAAGCTGGGAATCTCTCTCAGACAAAGGACCTGGACACATGTGGGTGTCCAATGAAAGCAGTCTTAACCTTCTTTGGCTTATCTTGTGGTGAGCTGGCTCTGGGGGAAGTCTCCATTGCTCTAAGCCCCAGACTGCTTGAAGGTCAGATGACCTAAACCTAGGACTAGTGAATACTGAAGCCATTCTAGATTTCATTTTTCAGAATGGAGAAACTTCACTCTAAATTATCCCTTACAACAATAACTTCAGACCCAAAGCTAAAACATTAGCGAGGGACTGAGGAGCCATCGCACAGGAACAAATGCATGAACGTGGCATTTTGTTGCTGTTGTAAGTTATTTTGATGGTGCATGTTTGAGGGGAAAGGTGATTGGGTTGTTTCTTTAGCAACCCCAAGATCATTTCCTGCTTCAGGGAATGAAGCTTTTACTAGTATTTAATAGAAGGTTAAAGGCCTATCAAGGTCTCTGGATTATAGTTGCCAGCTCTGAGAAGCAATTAAACAATAACAATTATAAACTGTATGTAATTGATGTGAATGACTTTCTATCATGTCTTTACTATACTTTATAGAACAGTTGCCTGTAGTAAAGAGTTCCCAACAGGAATTCTTTATATCAATGATATCAAGTCCAAACTACTCAGATTCCCTTCCCCCCCCAAAAAAGATGAAAAATGCTATAGAATGATATTTTAAAAGAAATGAACAGGAAGGTAAATATGACTAATTTGTTCTAAACTTTTAACTATTATCAATTCAGTTCAATGAAATCAACATTTAAGTTTATTGGGGATACATGCATATACACATACATGTACATATATAACACAATATTTTTTTGTGTTTAAAAAAAAATTATTCCCAAACCAGGGACTTGAAGAGCTAGAAGAAGTTGGGGGAAACTTGAGTGAAGGCAATTATATTAGTCCAGGGCAAAATGCTCTACACAAAGGTCACCTCCCTGACTAAGCATGGTGGAAATATTTTGAACCATAATCATGAGAACTCATATCTAATACCTGGGGAAAAAGAGATTGTTATGTCTTTGGATCCTGGGAACTCAACTATAACATAATATCAAAAATCCACCTTACTTACACTGAATAGTTTTTTTCATTGAGGAGCTCACTTTCTCCTTAGGTGTTACATTTTGTTCCTACATAAGTAAATATGTGATGTGATAATTTGAGGAGGGAAAGATTACTAACAACTGGTCTCCCCCTCCTCTAAGCCAGAGTAGATAGAGTTCTGAGTGTGCAATTAGAAAGACCTCAGTTCAAACCTGGTCTTAGCTGCCCACTGGCTGTGTGATCTTGTGCACTAAGGTTAAGTGACCTTGGACAAGCTACTTAACTGCTGTCTGCCTCAGTTTCCCCATATGTTAGGTGAGGGTAATTATAGCACCGAACAGTCAGACTTGTTGTGAAGTTAAAGTAAAGTAAGATTTTTAAAGTACTGTGTAAATGCTAAACAACTATGTAAATGATGGCTAAAATGATTATGACCATTATTTTTATTAACTGGGTCAATTAGGAAAAACCCTTGAGTACATGGGGAGGCCCTACAGGAAGATGAGGGCCTAGCCAAAGTATTGGGGAACCTGTAGCCTTGAGGCCACATGTGACCCCTAGGTCCTTGTGTGCAGCCGTTGACTGAATCCACGCTTCACAGAACAAAGCCCCTTAATAAAAGGATTTGTTCTGTAAAACTTGGACTGGGTCACAAGGCTGCACCCAAAGAACTAGAAGGCCACCTGTGGCCTGGAGGCTGCAGGTTCCCCACCCCTGGAGGGAATTAGAATGCTGGATTCAAGGAAGAGTTAGAGGCCAATTTGGATGGAATGTGGAATAGCGTTAGGGGAGCTAATATGAAATTTGGAAAGGCTTGATTGGCAAAGCCACCAGAACTCAGAGTCCCGGCTCCTCAACTGGAACTCTTTCCATTGTACTGTTTGTTGTTGTTGTTGTTGTTTGGTCATTTCAGTTGTGCCTGACTCTCCATGATCCCATTTGGAGTTTTCTTGGCAAAGATACTGAAATGGTTTTGCCATTTCCTTCTCCAGTTCATTTTACAAATGAGGAAACTACCTCTCTAATTAAATTGAAAAATCTGTTTTTTTTTTCCTCAAAGCTATGAAAAGATTTATTTTCTCTGTTCTTTTGGAGATGTATATTGCTTAAAAACAGCAGAAAGCATAATTAAGAACTGAAACTCCACCTGCATTAGGCAGTGAACGTTTAGACTTTAAAAACATTGGTCAACAATACATTATTACTCTTGTCAGATTGCAGATTTTTTCCTACTTTTAGTATGAATGAAATGTAGTTACTTGCGACTAAATATGAACATAACATTGGCTGCACTCTTTAATCAGTGAGACAGCTTCAAAATAGCTGCTTCTGTTAAAGCAGGTGAAAAAGGTACAAGAGAGGAATTTGGGTTCAGGTGGACTGGCTGTTCTGATTAATGAGAGAATGAAAATGAAGATGCCACAAAGGAAAGTGCCTTGCAGCAAACCTAGGTAAAAACTCACTGTTACACAAGAAGATTTACACAACCATTACCCAAGTCTCCTGAGGGATAACAGGGATTATTTGGTCTAGCAGTTTCAAAATGCATATGCGTTCATAGAATACATTCTTTCATAGGATAAGTATTATATTACACCAAAACTGATTTCTTATGATTCCTACAGAGGAGATTTCTATGAAGAAACATGGAAATGGAATTAATGTGTGACCTGCTGTTTCTTAAGTATTAGAAAACCAAGATTTTACTTTTGTCAGTGGAACAGAGGCTCCCAGATTGAATGGCAAAAGGAGTTATTTGCATGGCTAAGTAAAAACCTACCATTTTCATTGGGGATGGGGGTTGAGGAGTATATTTATCAGAACTGAAAGAGAACTTCACGGCATGTGAGCTTTTTATATAATTTCCTCCTCCCCCCTTCCCCCATCCCAAAGAATAGGAGCATTGTGACTATTGGCTGCCAGGGATGAGACGATACTGAGGCACCGTTTTGACTCTTTAGAGTATTGTGTTCAGTCTTGGGGTCATATTTGAGAAACTGCATTTCATTAGACACTGACAAACTGTAGTGCATCTAGGGAGGGAGCAATTAAAATGATGAGAGCAATAGAAACTTTGCCATATGTGAATTAGTTGATGGAAACGGGGATATGTAGCTCAGAAAAGAGAAGAATTGGTGAGAGTATGATGATCTTTAGATGCTTTCTTGTTTTCAGCTGAAAGGAATGAATGAATAGGTGATATTGTAGAGAGAGTGCTGGGACAGGCGTCAGAAAGACTCATCTTTCTGGGTTCTACTCTGCTCTCGGATACTTAACTAGCGGTGTGATCCTGAGCATGTCCCTTAATCCTGTTTGCCTCAGTTTCCTCATCTGTAATATGAGCTGGAGCAAGAAGTGGCAAACTGCTCCAATATCTCTGCCAAGAAAACCCAGATAGGCATCATGAAGAATGGAACGTGACTTAAAAATAACAATAACAAAAATATGGAAGAGGGTTTTATTTGAGTCTGTTTTGCCCAAGAGTCCAGAATTAGGACCAACAGGTTGAAGGAAGAGAGAGCAACTGTATTTGGAATTCAGAGAGAGTTGGGCTCAAACCCTGTCTTTGACAGTACCAGTGCACCCTTGGGTGTTGATTAATCTCTATGAATCACAACTGCCTCCTCTATAAATAATCATAGTTACATTAATTCTCTCTCTGAGTCATTGTAAAGAAGGTACTTTAACAGAAAAAAGAGATTCCTCTATTATAAACCTAACAGGAATTTATCAGCTTTTGTTTGAAGCCCTTAAATGGCAAGGGACAGAAGAGTGGGGCCTACTTCCTGAGAGATTCCATCATACCAAAGGCTCTAATTGCTAAGAAGTCTTTCTTTCAATCAAGTCTAAATTTGTCTCTTGGCAACTTCTACCCACTTCTCTTAGTTCTGTTTACTGGGGCCAAATAGAACAGATCTAATGACTCTTCTCCATAGCACTTTAAGTGTTCTTATTTCACTTAAGTCTGTCTTCTCCAGGCCAAGCATTACCATTTCCTTGGGGCAGAATCTCCAAAATATTTTGATTTTGAATCCCCTCAGTTAAAAATGTTTAAGCATTCACCCTTGTTTATATAGGCCGTATTACTATTATATTAACATTATGTATCTTGTAAAACATACAAAATAGAAATTCAAAAGAGAAGATAAGATGAAATAAAAATATTTAATATTTAAAATGTCTATGGGTAGACAAAATACCTTTTTTGCTATTAAGAACAATACTATTGAATATGCTTCATTATTTTAAAATATCCTCATCCTGTGGATAAGGTGGACTTTAAATAATAATTGTTGGTTGTTCATCGTTTATTCAGCTAATCCAATCAATTTAGCTAGGGAATTAAGAAGGCCAATTTCACTGGAAAATAAAGTTCAGAAGGGGAAGTGATATAAAAGAATGCTGGAAAGGTAGATCAGGACCATGTTGTGAAAGGTTTTAAATGCTAAACTGAACAATTTAGATTTGTTTCTAGAGGTAATGGGGAGCTACTGGAATTTATTGAGTAGGGATAGATTGATTAAGTGAGAAGAAAATTACTTTGGAATGGGTGTAGAGGACAGATGGGAGTTTAGGGAGACTTAGCGCAGGGATACCAATTAAGAGGTCATTATGATAGCTCCAGTTCAATACTCACCATGTAAAATGGTATGCACATGGGTAAGAGACCCACATGGCCAAGGCAACTGACAACTCTGAAATTGCAGGGCCTTGGAATCCTTCCCCTCACCAGAGGCCTCACAAAGTTGACAAGCTGTTCTGTTGTTCTTAGCTGGGAAGGCTCTACATGAGTCATGGCATCTCTTTTGACGCACATGTTGCTGGCCAGAGCCAAGCAGGTCATTGGATGGCTATACTAGCTCTTTGTCCTCCACCGTTGTTATTGGACTGGGCTGAGCATTTTGAACATTTTCTAATGCTAGAAAATGTTAGGTAGGCAACTGGACAGGGAAGGTGGACCACTGGACATTGTGGCTGCTGGACCAGGCAGGCCATGCTGTGACTGGGCTCCTCTCAGGGTGTAGGGCAGTAAGTCCTTTGATGAGTGACTAGAGTCTTTCTCTGTCCTTCAGCCACTGACTGGGCTGCCCTCTCTTCCATTGAAGTGTAACTGTGCCCTTTTTGGCTTCAATGTTACAAGAGCTCTTTCAACTAAAGAGACCATCTCAAGCTTAGAATCAGTAGAAATTCTTCCTTTGACCCCTTCAGGGCTTCAGCCCTAGGGTTGGTAGTCCATTCTGAGCAAGAGACAGGTGAAGACTGTCTTCTTTGCAACAAATTCTTCCCTCTTAAAAGTCCCTTCTTTCAGTAAACTACTCCATGTTTCCTTACATTAATCTCAAAAATTCATACGGGAATCTCCTGTAAACCAAATGAGGACAACCACTATGAATGTTGTTTATGCAGTAGAACACATGCACTGGCTTGCTGACAAACAGCGGTGGCCCAGTAAATAGAGACCTGGACCAGGAGTCTGGAAGATCTGAGTTTATATCTGGATTGGTCACTTGCTATCTGTGTGACACTAGCTGTTGGCCTCCATTTTCTCATCTGTAAAATGGGGACAATAATAACTACCTCCCAGGGTTCTTGTGAGGTGAAAATGGAATAATAATGGTAAAACTGTTAGCATGGCACCTGGTATATAGTAAGTTCTATATAAATGTTAGCTGTTATTATTATTGCTGGCCTTTTTATTAGCAATTAATACATTTAAACCGTCTACCTTTTATAGAATGAGGAAATGTTTATTTTGTGTGTGATGGCTATCCCCCTTTATCTTTCAATATCTCTTTTAGCCTCTGCAGACCTGTAGCTTTTGCTCAGTCATTCCCTGATTGATGTGAATTCCACCTTATTTTCTACTTTTTTTTTACTACTACATAAAGAACTGCTATACATATGGGCCCTTTTCTTCTTTCTTTGATCTCTTTGACAAAAAAGTCTAGTAGAGGTATCACTGGGTCAAAGGTTGTGCACATTTCAGCATCAATGTGGTCATAGTTCAAAACTGTTTTCCAAAAATGGCTGCACCAATTAACAGTTTTGTCAATGATCCATGAATATGCCCATTCCATAACCCCCAACACCTCCAATATTTGTCATTTTCCAACTTTTCTGGGCTGATAGGTGTGAGGGTAAACCTTAGAGTTGCTTTAATTTGTATTTTTTCTGATTATTAGTATTTTTTGAGCGTTTCCCCCCATATAGCTATTGATAGGTTGAATTTCTTACTTATCATGTGGCCATTTTAATTTGACTAATGGCTTTTATTCTTATTTATTTGAATCAGTACTTTAAAGATCTTGGAAATAAGATCCCTGTCAGAGAAATTTGCTGCAAAGGGTTTTTAAAAATTATCTTTTTCCTTTTTAATTTTAGCTACATTAGCTTTGTTTGTGCAAAACCTTTTTGATTCTATGTAATTACAATTGTCCTTTGTATCTTCTGTGATCCTCTCTAGTTCTCATTTGGTTATGAACTTTTCTATATTCGTTGACCTGAAAGGATTTTTTTTCTTGATCTTCTAATACCTTTTTATGTCTAAGTCATGTGTCTGTCAAGAGCTTATTTTGATTCAAAATTTCCTTCTTAAGAGCTTCATATCCTTCTTGGTCTGGCTTCTCCTAAGGAATTCTAGTATATAAGATCTTGCCTATCCTTTTGTTTTTCTGAATCATTTTAAATCTGCTTTCTCAAAACTGAGGGTGTTTGAATTGTCTCTTCTTTTCTATCACAAGATAGATTCTCAGTATGACATTCTAAGCTCCATAGACAAACAAAACAAGTTCTAAGATACAATGCTCATTGTCTCTTAAAGATCCTATCATTTCTACTCCACTTACCAGTTCCTTTTTTGTTGATGAGAATAAGTTTCAGGATAGAGTTCCCCTCATTTTTTCCTGTAATTTTTGAAAGATGAAATTATTATTAAGGAAAGTCAAGCCATTTGAGTTTCTCTACTTTGGATAGAGAAAAAACTCTAATTGAATTCCCCAAATACTAATAACATGCTTCATCCCCAAGCCTGTGATCTGTTTCCTGAACTCATCTAGTTTTCTTTTGTATCCAGGTGGTCTATAGTAGAAATGATGACAATATTTCTGCCGTTACTCCACTGATTTTTCATCCAAATGCCTGCCACTATGGCTTCTCCCTAGAGATCCTCGATTTCCACTTATTTATATATTTATTATCATAATACTACCCACTACTGTTCACTATCTTATATATTAAAGTATTTTTTGGGAAAAAAATACTGTTCCAGAGCTGTATTAAACATTTGTTAAGTGATTACTATATTCCTGTCATTGGTCACATCCACTTATATTTTAGTGATATCTATGAGTTAAAATTTTGCCTTCCTGTGATGGCATAGTGAGATACACTGTTTGATAGATAGGATTTATCCATTTGTCTATAAACATCTGAGATCATGGATTTTTCTCAGTTGCCTTTCCTGAAAATAGTGTTCCGTGAGCTTCTCATTGTTTATGCTGGTTTTTTTTTTTTTTTGCTTTTTGGAGGGCAGTTGGGGTTAAGTGACTTGCCCAAGGTCACACGGCTAGTTTTTTTGTGTTAAGTGTCTGAGGCCGGATTTGAACTCAGGTACTCTTGACTCCAGGGCCGGTGCTCTATTCACTGCGCCACCTAGCCGCCCCTTTTTTTCTTTTTCTATAGTGTAGCTAGCTTATAGGATAGATGTACAAGGTGTTCTCTCTCCTTTCAATTAGATTTGAAAGTCTCCAAGTAAAAATATTCTTTTCAATTCACTAAGTATAATCCATCTGTGGCCTTGAGTTCATTATTCCTATGTTTTCAGCTTGTTGAGAAATCCAAATTTTATTCCCATTCACCATCTTGTTTACCAAGTTTCCACTTCCCAACTGTGCCTTTCTCTTTTGAAATCCATTCTTGACTCCGACTGGCAGCAGTGAGAAAAATACCACCTGTGCCCCAAAGTAGAGTCTTCAGTTCTTTCCCTAAAAACTCATTTCCTTATTTCTGCTGTCTAAATTCTTCTGGTAGTATCTTTTATGATCACATGAATCACCAGAAATGGGTAGTAGTCATAGATTTCATAAGTCTTCAAAGTTCTTAGTTACATGTCCCAGGAAGATAATAGACCCCTCTATTGGCATTATCAGGTTCACATATAGCTGATTTTATACTTAATGATAATGATGATAATAAAGCAAAGTACTTTCCATGGTAACTCAACTTGGGTCTTCCTGATTCTTAGTATGATGTTCTAAGCTCCATAGACAAAACAAAAAAGTGATGGCTCTATTACAGTTTATAAGGTTTTGAATATGGTTTCTCATCTTCCTTTTTATGGTGTCTTGCTTTTTCTTAGGTTTGGAAGAGGCCTTAAGGGAATTAGTTTAGGCCTTCCTGATTACAAGTCATGTTCTCTATCCACTAGTAACCCAGATGTCTTAGTGGGGAGCCACAGAACACCACTACTTATTTTTGTTGTATTTTTTTTGAAGGTCTTGCACCTCTGAGGCTACATTAATCATCCCTTTGAAGATATACTACTGCCCTCTGTGCATAGAATGCACAGTTTTCCTCTTTGGAAAGAACCTCAGATCTATCATTTAGCTCCAAGTATGCAATGGCCCTTCCTCTTTCCCTCCTAGCCTCCAACTAACATAGGACAGAATTCTTCTTTGTCGTTTCAGAGCTATTCTCTCCAGATTCACATTGAACTTCCTTCCATTTTTTGAAGTACCATTTTATTTTTCCCTGATAAATTAAGAATGGAGAAACATCCCTTGATCACTTTTACCTTCTTTTCTAGGTCAACCAGTCTGCCCTGTGACTATGAATGATATTTGCTTGGTTGTAGCAGTAATAAAATATCTCATACTCCTTGCAGGTCCATGCCAAGTTTTCCTTGCTCTCCAATTTTTTTTTTAATGTATATTCCTCAGTCCTTTATCATCTTCTCAGATTTAGGAAGACGTCTTTCCTGATGCAAATTCTCACTTAATAAATATTTACTGCACACTTATTGTTATAGGATCCATGGCATGCAAAAACAACAACAACAACAACAACAACAACAACAATTACAGGCTATGGGAGCTGTCCCTGGGGCCTAGGAAATGGAGGCATTGTTCTGAAATGACTGGAGATTTTTCTTTCCTCACTATCCTAGTGCTTTCAGTTTCTAGGTTGGTGTGACTTAGGCAGTTAATAGGTTCCATCAAGTAGCCCTGGGCATGGCCATTGTGCTTCTGCCTCTCCCTACTCATTCTCAGGCTGCATTTTCCTTTTTTTGTGGCATCAATTTATCCACAATGCACATTTCTAACACTTAGATTTCACTGTTTTGTTCCTTACCTAGATCTAGCTGTGTAGCATCATTTCCCTCAAAGAAGAAATGCAAGACAAGAGAATCAGATTCAAGCCTGGGCTCCATTAGTAAATCACTTGGTCAAGAGTAACCTTTGACAAATATCTTCACCTCTGCAGGGCTTGGTTTGAATAAAATATCTTAAGGTTCCCTGCTATATCTAAGGTCTTTCAAAGCAGGATTTATTTTTCTCTTGTCTTTTTTGGGTCTTCTCTGCTCTTCTTTTCTCCTTCTTTCTTTTTCCCGTTCCTCTTCTTCTCTCCCCTTCCTGTCCCTTCTGATCCCTTTCCAACTTTGTATCTCCAACGCTTAGCATCTAGTGTGCTATTAATAAATGCTAATTATTGATTGTAAGCCTGAATCTGCACAAGAACATGTTGGATAATAGAAAAAACAGTTGACCAATTGTTAATTTTGCAACTCTAGCTTGAAGGCAGTTATTATTCAAATCTAGGATAACATTTTTAACTTAGAAGGTGGTAGTTTATCTTTTTTAAGTATCTGCTGAGGAGACTTATGTAAAAATTCTTTAGATGCCTTGTCTGATCTCATTTACTGCTTATCACCTCCTTCATTTTTTTTAAGAGGGCAATTGGGGTTAAGTGACTTGCCCAAGGTCACAGGGCTAGTTTTTGTGTTAAGTGTCTGAGGCCTGATTTGAACCTGGGCCCTCCTGACTCCAGGGTGGGTGCTCTATTTACTGTGCCACTTAGCTGCCCCCCACCTCCTTCATTAATATTACTAAAGACACTTTCTCTTTTCCCCAAGCCATAGACCCTATCAGCAAGAGCAAACTGGGAAATTATTCCACTTTTGTGTATTTGTCTGGTGATGGGTTAGAAGCAGCGGTTCTCAACCTGTGGATTATGTTCAATTTGTAACAATGAAAATACATCCTGCATATCAGATTCATAACTGTAGCATAATTACAGTTATGAAGTAGCAACGAAAGTAATTTTATGATTGGGGGTCACCGCAACATGAGGAACTGTATTAAAGGGTCGCAGCATTAGAAAGGTTGAGAACCACTGGGTTAGAGTGAGGATTGGAAGTGTAGGACAGGAAAGGTCTTAGATAGAATTCATTGTGGTGCCTGAGGTTTTTCTGTGTTTCTGGCCTGTGGTTTTTGAGGTGGGCAAAAAAAACCCCCAAAACCCTGAAATAGGGACTATAGGTCTCACTTTGTCATTTCAGGAGTAGATTAAACTTCTAGAAAAGAAATAAAACAACATTTTAGGTTTATGTTTACTTTTAGTTCTTTGTTGATAGTTGCAGGTAAATGTACATGAGTGATAGGATTGAGAAAATGTCACATTGTAGTTTCACCTACTATATCACTTACCAAAATGACTGCCTGGAGTACTCCATCCTATTCTGACATTGGCTGACAGTGGGGGTAGGGAATGGGAGAGCCGGTAGGCAAGAGAGAGGGAATGGTGAGGAGGGAGGGAGAAAGTGAGGAGAGAGGCAAAGTGAAGGAAATAGGAAGGGGTGGGAGGCACATGTAGAGACGCAGACAGACAGAGGGAGGGAGGAAGAGAGGAAAGGAGGAAGGAGGGCAGGAAAAAAATCTCATTGAAATCCTAGGGACTTTAGTGGCTTTGAAATTCTGTCATCTAATACAAATATTACTTAGAAGTCTGAACTCTGCAGTGATTTTATAGCAAAACTCAATTTATTCCTTTTCAGAGAGGTTAGAAATGTCAATAAAAAGGGACAAATGGACTTACCCATGTTTTTAGATTTTAAAAACAGCCTGATCTTTTTAGTGCATTTCCTTGTGGGCTTGAAAGTCAGGTTAGTTTTCAAAGCTGCTTTCACAAAGGGATCCTGGATGGAATACGAAGGCCTAATTTATGTTCTAACCTTGGATGATGGCTAAATGCAGATTTCTGTGGCTGCATCAGAGTCTACCTCTGAAGGCCCACATTGGAAAGTTCAAATTTATTTTACTTGTTTGCAGAAGTTAATTCATTGCTGTTGAATTTTCCTCATTAACCATTGCTTATGGAATCTTGGAACTGGAAGGGACTTTAGACACTTTCTAATCTGACCTCTTCATATTACAGATAAGGAAAGAGAAGCCCACAGAGCTTGTCTTACCTTAGGTCACACATGTTGTCAATCAAACAAGTATTTAAAGAGCTATTGGAGACAGAATCTGAATCCAGGTCTTCTAACTTCAAATCCATTCTTCTTTGCAGTGCACTTCATTGATATACAGCCATTGTATGAGAATGCCAAACAAGAGTCTTATCTTGGAGACCTTAGTGACCATCTTGTATAACCCATAGAAGAACTAAAATACTTTGTACAAGGTAGTCAGCAAGCGGTCAGTAATTATTTGCTTTAAGATCTCTAATGAAGGAAAAGGCACTAGCCCCTGACATGGCCCATTCTACTTTGGATAATTATAGTTCCTAGAAAGTTCTGTGGTGCCCCATCCCCTCCCAACACACAGACACACACACACACACACACACACACACACACACGCTCCAAGACTGAATCAGGTAGGGGGGTTGCAGACCACATAGAATGTTAGGCCTGGAGTCAAGAAGACCCGAGGTCAACATCAGCCAGAAACTTACTAGCTGTGTGACTCTGGGCAGGTCATTTAACATTTGCCTGCCTCAATTTCCCCAACTTTAAAATGGTGATGATAATAATAGCCCCCATCTCTTGTGGTTTTTGTGAGAAGCAAACAAGATAGTATTTATAAAGCTCTTAGCACTGGGCTTGGAACATAATAAGTACTTCAGAAAACTTTGTTTGCTTCATTTCCTTCCTTTCTGCATATTCTAGTCATTATTCCTAATTTTGCCCTCCACTTGTACGATGTCTAATTCTTCATCCTCGTAATAATCTTTACATCCTTGAAGTCTACTATCACGTCCCTCCTGAGTCCTCTCTTCTCTATTTCCTTCCACAAATCCTAACAGGACATTGTTTTGAGTCCCTTTCTCTATCATGATGCTTGTGGGCTTCAAAAAAGTATTTTGTAAAATGTGACAGTCAGATGCAATCCTGGTACTACAGATGTGGTCTCAACAGGTCAGAGAAACCCATTATTACCTCCATATTCCTAGATACTCTGCTTTCATTTATTTTTAAAATTTATTAAAAAATACATTTGAGTTCCGAATTCTCTGCCTCCTACCTCTCCCCTACCCAATCAGGTAAGCAATATGATACCAGTTATATACATAAAGTTATGCAAAATATATTTCCATATTGGCCATCTTATAAACAAAAACAAAGCAAGAAAAATGAAATGGAAAAAGAAAGCATCCTTCAGTCTACTCAGAGTCCATCAGTTCTTTCTTTGGATGTGGATAGCATTTTTCATCATGGGTCTTTTAGACTTGTCTTGTATGATTATATTGATCAGTCTTTCACAGTTAATCATTTTAATATTTCTGTTAGTATGTACAGTGTTCATCTGGTTCTGCTCACTTTACTTTGCATCAGTTCACATAGGTCTTCCCACATTTTTCTGAAACCATCCTGCTTGTCATTTTTTTATAGTGCAATAGTACTCTATCACAATCGCATATCACAACTTGATCAGCCATTCTACAATTGATAGGCATCCCCCAAGTTTCCAATTCTTTTCTACCATCAAAGAGCTGCTATAAATGTTGTTGAACATATCAGGCCTTTCCCCTTTCCCTATTACTTTGATCTCTTTGGTTTACAGAACTTGCTGGGCAAGGAAACTCTCCTTTCTTAATGAAGGCTATGATGGCATTACCATTTTGGGGACCATTAATATCATATTATTAACTCATATGGAGCTTATTCACTCACTCCATCCCCAGTTCTGTTTTTTAGATTAACCAATATTCAGACCCATCCCCACAATTTTGTACTTGCAGAGTTGATTTTTTTTAAACCCAAGTAGAAGAATTTTTAATCATTTTATAAACTCTTTTTTTTTGATTAGGCTAAAAACATTCAAAACAGTTGGATCCTAACTCTTTTATCTTGTGTGTTTCCTAGTGTTTCAGACTTAGTGTTGTGGGAAAACCTGATAAGCATATATATCATCTTTACCTTTATTTGAGTCAGTGATAAAGATGTTAAGCAGCTCAGGACTAAAGAAATATAGCTGGGGCACTATTTTAGAGAATTCTGTAAAGCCAACTATGAGCAGCTTTCCAGAGGACTGCTGCTGTGGATAGCTCTAAGTTCTGATCATATAATATAGTGGACTCTCTATTTATTCAGCAGTAAATTAAAGCAAAACTTTCATAGAAACCAAAGTACAGCATTCACAACGTTATAATATAACAACTTAGCACTAAAGTGGCCACGTAGTTTTAAGTAAACTATATCACTGAGCAAGCCTCCTTAAGGGACACAAAGCACAAAGGTCAAAGTTCTCCACCCTAGGTCACGTTATTTTAATCTCTCAGTCAAAAAATTTTCTTCTTGACTTGAGATTAGTTTCCAGTCATCTTTAACTCAATCATCCTTAAGATGTATAAGGTACAGAGTACAAAGTTCTCTCAACCTAGACCACAGTAAATCATGATCTTGTCAGCATTAACTACCCAAAGAGAGGTATTTTCATCTTGACTTGAGGCTGGCTCCCAAATTCTATGGTTCCTCTTCCATGAGTCCAGCTCCTGCCTGAATCTACCCAACTGTCACCTCAATTTACAGGTAGGCAACTCTCAGCTTCTCGTCCAGCTCCTCATCCAGCTCCAATTCCATATTGAAGCTCATGGTGTCCAGTCCACTTCAAGTCCTTCATAGTTTCTGTTTCTGGGAAGACAAAGGTTAACAGAGCCAAAACAACATTCATCCACATTGCCAGCACCATCATCAATTCACTATTTGCCTGTGAAATCAACACAGACCCACGTACAAGGTCTGATTACTCAACACAAATCATCAGTATAGTCCCTGTACCTCTGAAACCCTCCTCCAGGACTTCTGTAATCAGACAACAAGAAAATCTTCTTTCAGGGTTTCTGTACAAAGTTTCACAAACGAAAATCAAGATAAACAGAATGCCGCTACCACAAAGTTCCCCTTCTCAGTTTTGCTCTTTCCCAGCTTGGGCTTCCCCTTATATATGGTCATTAGCTCTTCCCTGTTCTGCCCCCTCCTCTTGCACCAGCAAGTTCCCCTCACTGTGGGTTTCACAAGTTCTGTTTCTTAACAAAGACTTGGTATAATCATGGAGAAGGCTTAAAGGAATCTTGAACTGAAGCAAAGTGTTAAATAATTAAATAGCTGAAACAAAGTGCTAAGTACCTCTTTGCTTGCCATTACCACTTCCTAAGTTGATAGTCAACCAACACTGACCAATTGTTGATTTTAACCATTTGACAAATTCTAACATTACTTAGCCATACTATTTTCTGGGCCATTTCTGTCCTTTCTGCAAGAATTGAATGAAAATTTAGCAAATGCTTACTTAAAATCAAGTTATAGCAACCCTCTTATTGCACAGAGAGGTGGGACTATGGGTTACAGAAATAGGAGCCAAGAGAAGAAACACGTTGGGAAGCAACTGCATCTGACATTAGGAGAGTAGAACCTTAGAAAAGGTCCTTTTCTGTGCAGAGGACAAAGGAAACATGAAATGCCTTTGCTCTAGAACAAGAGTCCCACCTGGGTGGAATGTTGATGTTGTTCCTTGCTGAGGCCTGTCTTACACTGAGTCTGTTATTCCCACCCTGAAAAGTGTTAGCTGAAGTAAGAATTGTTTTGAGGTCCTTACTGACAACAGGATACTATACAGAAAGTGTTGGCCTTCAAGAATTCTTGTACCATGAGAGGTCTCTAGGTCTCCACCTGATGTCAGGCTACTTGACTCATACATGAGTTACCATTCATGTTATATTATTTGAGCTCTTATGCCTTCTTTAAAGGAGGAGAACACATTGGGGCAAGACAAGCTGAACTGTGTGTTTCTTAGCACTTAAAGTGATTCTGCTTATTATCTGTGGGTTGCCAGGGTCAAGGAAAGGTGGCTGGGGCAGTAGAGCAGTACATATTTTATTCCCATTATGTATTGTTTCATTGTTTTTATTGATTTTCTGCCAAACAGTATGAAGGCAAACTTATTTTGTCCTTTCCCATGTGTAGTCAAATCTGTTATTTCAGCACCAAATTTATGTTGAGTAGGTCTCTGAAGAAATAAAGTAATTTCAGTGGCTAAGTTAGAGTCAGAAAGACTTGAGTTCAAAATCTGCCCTAGTTGTGTGACCCTGTGCAAGTCATTTAACTTGTTTCCACATTTGCAAATTGGAGAGAAAAATAATCTCTCTCTCTCTCTCTCTGTTTCCGTCTCTCTCTCTCTCTCTCTCTCTCTCTCTCTCTCTCTCTCTCTCTCTCTCTCTCTCTCAAACAGGGTTGTTGTAAGGATAAGATGAGATAGTATATGTAAAACATTATATAAATGTTAGCTATTATTATTATCACCGAGTTTAGGGAAGGAGCAGATTTTGCCAAAGATAAAGGTTTGAGAGTAGATTCTGATTAAATTAATCTATATCCACTAGATAATGGGTATGTGAAAGAGCCAGGAGATAAAACTTCTCTTACTCTCTGATTACTGTATGTAGTCTAGCACCCCCTCAATTCTTCTACCCAAGAGGGTGACTGTGTATAATAGCCAAGGTCAACACAGAATGCCCAGCACAAGATGTGTCCTGTTGGAAAAGGCCAGGATAGTATTTAGAAGCATTACCTGCAGGTAGATCTATATTTCCACCATTTCTCTGATTTACTAGTGATAAATAAAGGAGAAATGAGATTGTTCTTGTAAGACATATCCTTAATGAAGCCATTCTGGCTCCTTGTGATCACTGCTTTCTTCTCTAGACTTTCTGCTACCATCTCTTTAATAGCTTTCTATTAAACTTTCTATAACTTTGCCAAGAATCAGAGTCAAAATCAGGAGTTTATAATGTGTCTTTGTTTCTATTCACCATTTAAACAAAATTGAACATTTCCCCTTTTTCCAGTCCTGGGACATCATACTTGCCATTTTTTTAGTTTCCTTTCCAATTATTATTCTTTTCCTTGCTCTCTGGACTTTGCCACTATGCCTCAGCTGCCTTCTGTACTTGAAATAGCCTTCTACCTCTTTCTCTCTTTGGTAAATGCCTTCTAGGGCCTTCCTTTTTGGAGGGACAGAGGATGAACATCCATCATCTTCATCCCAGCTATGCTTTTGATTTTCTGGAGTTTGCCACTGTGTCTCTTGCCCTATGTGGGGACCTGCTTCACCAATTTCCTCACTTCTTTTTTTGTTCCCTCTTTTTGTCTTTTCTAATTGAATATAAGCTCCTTGAGGTCAGAGGCTACCTTTTTCTCATGTCTTTGTATCTTCAGAGCCTATCACATTGCCTGGCACATGGTAAATATTTAATAAATGCTTGTTGCTTTAACTGACTGCCCCGGGATATAACTGATCTGGGATTAGTGACCTGACTTCACAAAAAAAGAATCTGGTTGCTTTCTTAACATCTGCCCAGTTATCTTGGCTTTCAAGATAAAATTCAGGATAAATTTCGGGATTCAGGATAAAAGCTTTCAGGATTCCTGTGATTCCAGTTTTTATCATCAGTGTTTCATCTGTAGGGGTCCATTTTTAAGTCCAAGTCAACACCCAATCTTTTATCCTTATCTTTGACATCTAACTATTCAACTCTTCAAGTTATTTATGTTTATGGAAGTCATCTTAATGGCATATGCCTGTGATCTTTTTTTTCTTTTGTTGTTGTTGTGTTTGTCCTTCACTTTTGAAGAGGACCATGACATCAGAGAAACGATGACATGACTTGCAGTTAACTTTCATTTGAGTGAGGGAATGTCTTGCAAAGTCACCAGCCTCACTTTCTCCTCCGGAGCCCTCTGGATCAAGTGAATAGATATTCATCAGAATGACTGGAGATGACCCAAGATGCAATGGGAGACCCTGGCCTTTTTAGGCTAAGACCTTTTCAGGTACTCACTTAGAGTGAGGTAATGCCCATTCAGTGAATAAGCCTCTTTCTTTAATTAAAGGGGTCATCCCTTACCTTTTGTAACCTAAATGTGATAGACACTCAATTAAAGTTTATGGTGTTGATTTACTGGTTATTGAAGTTTTCAAATATGCATATTTTGTTTCTCCTTTTAGATTGTAAGGTCCTTGAGACCAGGGTAATGTTATATACTGTTCTGGAAGTCCCACCAAATCAATTATGGCATTTCCAAAGAGTTGCATATAATAAATACATATTCATACAGTTGCTGGACAGGATTACAGAGTGAGAGCCCTAATGACCTGATAGGAAGCATTTCATACTCCCTTAGTTGTAAGATGAATGAAACCGAAACAAAAAAATCCTAAAACAGGTGCTGGTATAGAAAAATAAATAGGGCTAAGATTAAAAAAAAAAAAGATTTATGACCCTTTTAGGTTGGTCAGCCTGTCTTCTCTGAGACTCTTGGAACCTCTGACAAGGACAAATGGAGTAACTGGAGCCTCACTGTAATGCTGTGCTCAGGTTCCATTGTTATACAATGTTATTCATTATAATAAAACCTTTGGGTTGGATACAAAACTAGGCTGCTTTATCCTGAATCCTGCACCAAGGCTCATAGTGCTAGAGTCATGCTACATTAGTGCTATCTGGAAAAAAAAGGGAAGGGGGAATTTGTAAAGAGCTTTCTGGTTTGCAAATTGCACCACTCTGTCGCCTTCTGATAACCCTATAAAGCAGTATCCCTATAATAGGCTTTAGAGCTGGAGGGAATGTTGGAGGTCATTTAGTCCAATCTTATTAAGGAGACAGGATCAGAGCATGGAAATGAATCTTTCAAGGTCGTGCAGAACCTGGATTTGTAGTGAGGCCTTTGGATTCTAGAGCTGGGACTCTGTCCTCCATACCATGAAACAATCAAATGCAATCTGCATTGTGATTTTGATGGCATTAGTCTTAGATTCTTCTCTTTAATGCCTTTATAACCCAGTTATTATACTATGTGACCCTGCACAAATCACTTTACTTTCCAGAGACTAATTTGTCTCATCTGTAAAATGATGATAATATGTGTACTCATTATTTCACAGAGTTTTCAGGAAAGTTTTATAAACCTTAGAGCATTAAAAAGGTGAGTGATTAAAGTAATAGTGATTAAAGTAATACATATCATAAAATAATAATATGTAGCATATAGTGCTTTAAGTTTTTTCAGAGCATTTAGCATATATTCTTTTATTTGATTTTCACAATAACCCTGTGAAACAAGAGCTATTTATTTTACGTATGGGAAAATTGAAACTGAGTAAGGTTAAATGGATTTTCCAAAATCATATAATAATTATTAGAGGCAGCATTTGAACTCAGATTGTCCTGACTCCAAATCTGACACTATGTACTATACTCCATAGGCAAAGCACCAAATTGTTAAATCTCTTACAATTTGTAAAGGTTTGAGGGTAGTGTCTCATTTTCATTTCTATTATCTTGTTTTGTTTCACTCTAGGAAGAAGGGTAATAAAAGATGTTCACTTGTGCTCATCAGTCAATCCGTATAGTTTGGTGGCAGACCCACATCTGGGCTGTGATTGAGTACAAGAGTTGTTTAGAGCAGCAATCAATCCTTTAGTTTGAGCACATATAGAAGGAGTAGCACCAATGCAAGATTTACAACACTGACAGTAACTATAAATATTCCTTCATGGTGCTCAATTACAAAATATAACCGATTCTCCATATATAAGACAGAAGCAAAACATTTATTTAGATACCAGACAACCAAATCCCAAACCAGTGAGTGGATTCCATTATAGTATCAAAGCAATTAATAAGCCACAACAGCACAGAGAGCTGTAGCATCCTTTAGCCTTCCTGCAAACCAATATAAGCCTAGCTGTCACAGCAGGTGGCAAAAAACTAACTTTTACTCAAAAGCTTGACTGACTCCTTGCTTGTGTGTCCTCTCTCTCTCAGTCTAGCTAGCTCTGACTCTGAGATTTCTGTGGGCTTTGCTCTACCTTTCAACAAACTCCTCTCACCACAGGTTCCATGTGATCACATTCGGCCTACTGGGGGAACAGAGTTTATTTTCAAAGCAGGGAAGGTCTTTAAATTCCCTTAGGCTTATTAAGGGGCAGAGAAGATCTTCAAATTCCCATTACCATTATAGAAGGGTAGGACATTAAGAGGTCTGTGCTACTGTAGGGCCATGTATTGAGGGACTGGTGGCAAGAAGCTAGTTCTTGGTCCATATTTGCCATGGTAAGCATCAATTGACAACTCTCAATTAACACTTAAGCTCCCAAGGGTCCTAATCTTTTGAAACCTCATCAACCATACCTTCTCAGTGGTCTTCATTTGGACTAACAGATGTAGTCAAAAGATGTAGGATTTTTTCCTACTTAGATTGGTCCATTTTTTAACTTAGTGGTATGTGACTTATTAACAAATCCATTTATGTACCGGCAGTGCCAGAAGCACCTGTGGCAAGATGGCAATCAGAACAAGTTTGACACTATCCATAGCTTTCCTTCTTGGATGCCACTGAATACTTTTCCCCTCATTCTCTTTAGATCCTGATTTTGTCATCTAAAATGTGTTAGTCCTTGTGAGCCTCTGGTCCAATGTGGACAGCAGCATGTACATTGGTTTCTCCCATACATAGGACCAAATCTTTAGCATCTCCACATTCTTCTACTAAGCAGCAACTCACTAGGATAAAATAACGTTGTCTGTTTATTAACCAAAATTCACTTCCCATTGAAAACAGACTCCTGAAAAAAGACAAAGCAATAGAAAAATGTTAAATTTAATTCAGCTTACTTAATGAATTCTTGTTGTTATTCTTGTTAAACACTGGGTCTCCCTGTCTTGCCCAAGGGGAAAATGCAAGAACTACTAAAGGGCATAGTTTCATGATTCTCAGCATGGGAACTGTGACCTGCTGCATTTTCTGACGTGGGCTGATTAGCCCCTTTTCCAGCCAGTTGATAGCTCCCCAATTCTGGAGGCTTACCACCATATTACTGCCAAACAGTGCAGACACCTGCTTGGCTTAACCTTCTTTAGGTCAGGGCTCCCAAGCTAAGGAGATCCACCACCCTCAGTCTCCCCAGTAGCTGACATTACAGGAAAGTACCACCACAACTGGTTATAAATGCTTTTAAAAGTTCTAGACATTTGTAAGTCAGCTCTCGTTTTCCTTACTTTGCTTTTCTACTATGAGCCTCAGTTTCCTTATCTGTAACATTAGAATGCTATTACTGACACATTTTACAAAATCATTAGGAAAAGGACAATAGAAATTGCTTTAAAGCTACCTACTTCAAAATTCTATATATGCATGAACTCATTCCAAGTTCCTTATTTAGGTTGGTATTTTCTGCCAAATAATAGTTGCAGTAACAGTATGTCATAGTGGATAAAGTGCTTGACTTGGAGAGTCAGAAGGCTTGAATTTGAATTCTTCCTCTGCCATTTACTAGGTCTATGGAACCAAGTTTCCCCATCTCTAAAATGGGGATAATAATACCAATAGAAGATAATTCACAAAGTTATTCTGAGGCACAAATGAGTTTTTTTTTGCAAACTTTGAAACAGTTTAATTGTTGTTCAAGACATTTCAGTCATGTTTGAATCTTTGTGACCCTTTTTGCATTTTCTTGGCAATGATCTGGAGTGGTTTTCTCCAGCTCATTTTACAGATGAGGAAACTGAGGCAAACAGGGTCACACAACTAGTGTCTGAGACCAGATTTGAACTTAGGGAGACAAGTCTTCCAGGTCTGGCATTCTATTTACTATGCCACCCAACTATCTTAAACGCTGTATAAATGAACTTAATAAATGATTATTGACTTGAAAGGAGGAATCTGGAATCTCAAAGAATACTACCGAGGTTTTGCCACTCATTGGTAGTATCCTTTCAAGTCAATAAGCATTTATTAAATTCATGCTCTATGCCAGGCCCTGTGCTAAACACTGGGGGTGTAAAGAAAGGCAAAAAGAGTTCTTGGCCTCAAGGGGCTCTTTTTTTTGGTCAACTCATCAATAAATTGCAAGAAGTTAATTGTTCTTTCTTTCTTTTGACTTCTATGCTCTTATATATACATAGTAAAAAGAAAAATGAATACTTTTATTAAACGCATTCTAAAAAGCACTTTCTGTAAGAGTGTTTTGTTAGATATAAATATGTATATTAGATCACGTGTGTATACAAACACACACACACACACACATATATATATATATATATATATTAGATCATCTTTTATTTTGTTCCAAATAATTTTACTAGTCTTGTCTAACTGGTTATTAGTTTTTCTTTTTCTCTTTTTCTTTTACCTAAGGTAATAACATAAGTATTCTGTGCAGATTCATGGAGTGTATGACCAGAATTGTATTCTGAGATTGGCTTTCTGAATAGTCCCTAGAATACTCTGTCTGGAGTGAAAATGGCTTATCTGAATATCTCGCCTCAATTATCCTGATTACAGACACAAAATTTGTATTTTTATGTAAATTTCTCATTTATTCAGCTGGATCACTTGAAAATGGAAAGCATCTTTTAAAATGTGTAAAGCAGAAGAGGGCCAATCCTTTTGCATATCAGCATAAGGCCCCAGGTTAGTGCCCTGGGTTCATATCGTAACCTTTTAACAGCATCCAATATCTCTCTTCAGTTTAGCCTTTGCCCAAATAACTAGAGCCCCCTTAATAATTTATGGCCTATTTTTCATTTTCATTCACTTCATCACTTAATCAGTGTCATTTTCATTCCTCTCCCCCTAATACAGCTTCATTTTAGACTCCATTACCTGCACACAAACTGAATGCCTTACCTATTCTTGGCATAACTCTCTTGTTTTTCAGGCTCTCCCTAGGGTTTTTGACAATCTGTTCTATGATAATTGATGCATGCAGAAGTGGGAGAAGGACTAGCAAAGTACACAAGGAGCCAATTCGCCTAGTAAATAAGCTCCTCTTGGGGGACCAGGTACTTTTGGAAGTTGTACTAACTCTTTTAGGTCTCTAGGGTAACATTGAATATAGAGATGGGACAGTTTTTGCTGAAATGGTAGACTGTGTGGAAGGGATATAACTCATCCGGAGATTTAGATTTCTTGCTAAATGCTTTAGTGTCCTCGTATGAATAGGCCAGAACCTATAGAGATAGGTTGTTTAGGAACTGACCTTAGAAAAATTGAAAAGGAGGTGGAATCTTCTTTATTACTGGAGTGGCAATTAAGAATATTTTCAACTGGATCAAAAATGGGCCAAGGGAAGATCACTGGCACTTCTGTCTTACCTCTTTTTCCCTGTGCCACACATGGAATGGTCACTGCCTACTTCCCATTCCAGTTGGACCCAGCACCAGGACCATTTTCAGAATAGGGTTGTCCTGTAGACCAATATCTTTTCCACCTTCCATTCCCCAAAGGTTTCTCCAGGTTAAAAGATAGGCATCCTGGCCTCCTGACCATGCTTTCATAATTCTCTTTCTTCTTACTTTCTGTGGAGCAGGTTTCCTTGATTCTCATAGAACCTAACATATCTATCTTCTAGGAGGCTGAACTGAAATGGAGGATCTTGAGTGGTCTGATCTCATGAGTTGCTCAATAATTTTTCTTTAATCATTAATTTGTTATTTATTAAATTATCCTTGAAATTATTTAATTATTTTGTTAAATTATGAATTTATTCTTTAAATTATTCTTTAACCATTAAATTATTCTTTATATATAATAAATTTATTCTTTTTTTTAAGAAATAGGGAAATTTTTATTTCATTTTATTTTTTTGCTTTTTTTGGAGGGAGTGGCAGGGCAATTGGGGTTAAGTGACTTGCCCATGGTCACATGGCTAGTAAGTGTTTCAAGTGTCTGAGGTCTGATTTGAACTCAGGTCCTCCTGACTCCAGGGTCAGTGCAATATTCACTGTGCCACCTAGCTGCTCCAAATTTATTCTTTATATATAATAAATTATTACCCATTAAATTATTCTTCAACCATTAATTTGACCACTAATTAACCATAAATAACCAAATCTATTTAGATTTGCTGTCCAACATTTAGTGTACTCCCATTTCCACATACTTGCCCCAGCCTAGTGATCGTGAACCATTGAGGCAATGGACAAATTCTTTTCCTCATTCTTATTTCACTATTTCCTCAGACCTATCCACCCCAACCCTCTGTCTCTTCACAATGTGCCACTCCAGATCTGCACAACTCTTCTACTGTGCCCTCTGGAATACTTGTTCCTTGATTAACAAACCTCACTTCATTTAAAAAAAATCTCATTTCTTCCTTTCCCCCCCCCCTCTCCGCTTTCATTCTCATAACAGTAATTATGACCTGGATCCCTTAAAATGACATTGCTTCCCTTCTAACTCTCTCGAGCACTGGCTGTACTTCTTTCATACCCTTGACTCCCTGTACATGATGGGAGAGACAGGATACTTCTTGCTCACCATTGCCACTTTTAGAATCTCCTAGACAACCTTTAATAAGCAATCTATCCCTTTTTTAGATGGACAGTATCCAACCATACTGCCTGAGTTGGATCAAAGCAGCCATTATCTGTCAAGTTCCAACTTTTACTTCCCTTGCCCCCAATAGAAAACTTTCCATGCTCAATAAGTTCAGCACTTGGTTCACAGTCTTTCTCTCCTAATCACACTCAACTCTTGCCCTCATACTTTGTGAGTGAGGACAATATAAATATTGATATTTCCTCAAATACTCTAATATCCAAGTTCCTTATCTGATCAATTCTCATGACTTACGCCCCATTCCGTTTAAACTACTCACAGAGACTGCCATACCTTTGATCTTATCATTTCCCATACATGTTCTATGTCCAAGTTCATGAACTTTGAAGTTACTCTATATTATCATAATATTTTATTATTTTCCTCATTTCATAATTCTTAGCTGTATTCTTTATCATGACCTCAATTTTTCCTCAGTCCTTCACCTACTCGCTGCTTAACTCTATCTACTTTCTATTCTCTTACCCTCTTATCTTGATATCAGTCACACCTTGCCAAGACCCTATTCTGGACTGCTTCTTCTATCATCAGATTCCTTTGATCCTATTTACATGCTGCTGAGTGGAGCTGGAGGAAATCCCCAAATCATCTTGACTAGGCTCATTACAAATTTATTATTTAATCACAACCTCGTCTTTGTTGAAGTTAGTTAAACATCTTATTCTTCCCTAAATGATTCACTAGTCCAGTTTCCACAGCAGTTGTTTCAAACCTTCTCCTCTCACCTTAATCATCCCACGGCCCCTCTTCCCCCAGTACTCCCAGATGAGGATCTATTGAGAGAGACAGACACTACTTGCTGAATTCTCTATTCTTCTACTCTCAATCATCCTTTGCTATCACTTTTTTCATTCTGTCTGATCTCAGAGGAAGACTTAGCCCTTCTCTTTGATGAGGCCAGTCTCTCTATGTGTGTCCCTTATCCCATCCCACTCCAATTTCTTGAGCAAATTATTTCCATTGCCATCTTACTCTCTCTCTCATCTGCATTTTCTTCCTACCCACTGGCTCTTTCCCTATTTCCTATAACCATCCCATGGCCCCTCCATTTGGGTGCTCTGCATTCAAGAAAGGAGTTGATCATGTGATAGTAGCAACATCTCCTTTTATAGTAAAATTGAAAATATTAAGTAATAATATTTTTCTTCTTTGAAAGTCCTTTCGGTCTCTTCAGCTGGGTGAGTGAAAGCTAGACTGCCATTAGATGAGGTGACAGCCAAATCACTTTAGGAGAGGGGAAGATAATATAAAATAACAAGTGTTATTGTTTTCAAGTACCACCCCTAATCTCTTTCCCTAAGAAGAGCTTTTTGACCTAAAACTATCATCATATTTTCAGGGTCCACTTTTCTCTTTTGAGAAAGGATTAAACTACCAAAGGAAGAGAGGAGGTCCCTTTGTTTAATTCTAGAAATTCTAGAGAATCCTAAAGAAGTAACGATGTAGTGACTTGGTTTCTCAGTTCTGTAATGTTAAGCCAGGCTGTATTTTAAGAAATCTTTTCATTTATCAAGATTCCTATAAATGTTATCAGAGGTATCCTTGGGAAGGAGAGTCATGGCAAAGGGCATAGGGGATTATACCAGTTTAGGCATATCTTTCTCTCCAAGCTAGAAATGTCTTAGATATAGATTAATAATAAATTGAAAAAAATGTTTTTTCTGTACTTGAACCTAAAAGCAGAGTACAAAATTAGTATTAATTTTTTTCCTTCAATATACAGGTGCTATTTTATTACAAAAAAGGTGTCAGTTATAATATACCTTGATATCAGTATTAAAACATCCCTCAGTTTATGTCAGTTAAATGTACTAAAAATGATAATATTGTCAAAACCCATCTAGGGCCTTTCTAGGTGTCTTTAAGAATCAGAGATGCTAAGGGCCATGGCTGACTCTGCAGCATGAATTGTGCCCAAAGGCTTAACTTTAGAGTTAATTGTCTTTTACTTATTATTCTCATGATTATGTGTTTATATAGGTATGTTTTTTCTTCTTGTACCACTGGTATCTAGTATCCTTAGCATTCTTCCCCCTTCAGCTCATCTATTCTCTTGACTTTCTGTAAATAAGTTAACATATGGACTCTGCTCTGGGACTGCAGCTTGTTTGACCCTGGTAACCAGCTTTGTCCCTGTCCCCTGAGAGTTTCCTCTTTGGTCTCTGGTTCTCTAGCTTTGATGCTTTGAGCCATTTTCTCTCACCCTTGGTTTCTAGTCTTGACTGGGCTATTCTTTTCCTTTATAACCTTGGGCAAGTCTCTTGAACTCTATAAAAGGAGGCAGTTGAATTGAATCACCTCTCATGTCCCTTCTAACACTTAAATCCTATGAATCCCAAACAGATTAGCTGGGGAAAGTCTTGCTCCATTCATTGAAGTTTACCCCTTCATAGGGCTACTCTTTGATTCCAACTTTTACTTGGAAAAGACATCTATAAATAATGCCTTGTGTCTCTACCCTACAGCAACTCACTGATAACTACTGAAGTACAGTGCTTTTGTGGTACTCGTTTGAGTTTCATGTCTACAGGACTTTAGGGCAAAGGAAGGCATCTGCCTCCATATTTCTTTGGCTATATAAAAACTACAAGTTGGGGGTGGAGGGTGGCATGGGGCAGTGGTACCTTAATCCTGACACAGAGGCTATTGATTCCATCTCATCTGCCCTTGAGGTGGAGTGTTCCAGTCTGAGCTTAGTGATTAAACTTCAACATAAAAATATCCTGGTGCTTAAAAGGATTCAAAAACACAGTGAGGGACACTATTATAGTGCTTCGGCCTCCTTTGCAGAGCAAAAACATTGCACACCTGTAATGAAGGAGCTAGATAGAGATAAATGCTACAGCCACTACAGGGAAAATTTTTATCTGGAGGCATGTGGATTTTAGCTGCTTGACTAATATCAACATTAATGGAAGTCATTATGCTTCCCTCAACTGGAAATTTACCCCCAAATGGTTAGCAATATCCTACATGCAGGAGGCCATTGAAAATCTGTTTCACTGGCAAGATACACGGGGAGAGAGAGAGAGAGTGGAGCAGGATACTATGATCAGTTTGCAGCTTCATGAATGGGCTTGGATTGGGCAGTGTATGTGAGTATGGAGCAGGATGCTGAGGTTAAAGTCATCTGCTCAGTAGAGCAGGCCCAAGGCAAAAGATTATAGAAAAGAAAGTCTGCAAGGAATAGTAGAAAGTGAAATAATTGGCTTTGGAATTGGAGGACTTGTTCAAATATCATGTCTGATGTTTATTAACTGTGTGACTTTGGAAAATTTTTCTAACTTCTCTGAAATCTAAGTTCCTCATCTCAAAAATGAAAAGGTTTGACTTAGCTTATTTCTAAAGTTCTTTTCAGGTCTGTGGGGAAAAATAAAAATTCTGAAATATGGCCCTACATTATCTCCTATAAGGAAAGTGCTTTATGACTTTTCAAGACTTGTAGATAAATTATTATTATTTGGACTTGTCTTACTATTCCTTCTTCTCCTTCTTCCCCTCTTCTCCTTTATATACCTAGTGTTCGCAGGCTGCCTGATTTATTTTGTTGTTCAGGGAATGGATGAATAAAAACTGATTTATTAAAACATTTCTTAAGTTCCTAAAGAGAGTGTCTGCTCTGGAGCAGGTTCCACTTTTAATCAGGGAGTATCTCATATGTGGTAGAGTTCAACTGTAGCAGAAAAAATCTGATAAGCATACAATGTGTTGTCCTCAGAAATATTTACATTTTCAAAATAAGATGGCCTATACTGGATATGGTTGAACCAAAGGAAAACATCACTAATGGGGGATTCTCGCTGCCTACTTTGGAGCAGGTGACCTTTGGGAAAGACATTAGGGGCAAAGTGTGAGGTCTTGATGCTGGCTCCCTGTAATAACCAATGGTGGTCTTCTACTGACTCGGTGGTGGCAGAAAAGGATTTACTATAGGTAGGTATGGATAAGTATGAATAATGAATCCTGAGATAGTTGTGTGTGTTTCAATTTGTCCTACTAAAAGTTATGTAAAATATGGTAATTAGTCTTAGCCCAATCAAAATATTCATTGTCAACTCAATTGTTGTGGCCACTTGAGGTATTCATTATTCTTGCTAATACAGACCTCGCCTTGACTCATTGTTTTGTTTTTTTTTTCCCCATCCTGTGATTCTTATCTCTTGTGCCACGGCCTTTGAGCAGGCAGGGGATACTTGAAAAAGAAGGTGCAGATGGGCACGTAGCCTAACTTAGTGACTCAAGTTGTCGCTGGCGTATGGATGACTAGGCAGAGAGGTGTGTGTTCAGTTAAGTGTATGCTACACTTCGGACACATTCCCAGCATTTTCTGCTATTCATTTGAAAGATTTTAAAGTTATCTAACTATATCATCACTTTAACCTTCCAGTGTTGTTCATGAGGCTGTTATCCAGGTGCCATTTGCCTCTGATGGACAAGTTTTATGGTAACTAGGTAGCACAGTGGATAGGGTATTTGGCCTGATTTAGGAACACCCTTTTAAAAATCTAACTGCAGGTACTTAATAGCTGTGTGACCCTGGCCAATTAATTTAATCTCTGTCTGTTTCAATTTCCTCAACTCTAAAATGGAGATTATAATAGCACCTACCTCGCTGGGGTGTTGCGAGGATCTGTTTGTATAAGGTGCATAATATAATACCTGGTATATAGTAAATGCTTAATGAATACTTGTTTACTTCTTTCCTTCCTTTTTTTTCTTTAATTTTGTTGTTTGGTAATTTTCAGTTATGTCTTATTCTTCCCATCTCCATTTGGGGTTTTCTTGGCAGAGATATTGGAGTGGTTTGCCTTCCCCAGTTCATTTTACAGATGAGGCAACTGAAGCAAACAGGGTTCCGTGACTCGCCCAAGGTCACACAGCTGATAAGTATCTGGGGCCAGATTTGAACCCAAGAAGGTGAGTCCTTCTGACTCCAGGCTGAGCACTCCACCCACCATGACACCTAGTTGCTACTTCTTTTTTTGGGAACAATATTAAAAATAAGAAACTGAATCAGGTTTTGAGGCACATGCATCTAATCTTGGCTACTGTGGAGTCTGAGCCTGGTGGTTTACTTGAGCTCAGGAGACCTGAGCTACTATAGGCTCAGCTGATTGAGTGTATGTACTTAGTCTGGCACCAACATGGTGAGCCTTTGGCAGTAGGGGACCAACAGACTGTCTAAAGAGGGGTAAATTGGCCCATGCCTGAAAAAATGGATCAGATTAAAACCCCAGTGCTAATTAGACATGGTATTAGGCCAATGAATGGCCATTGTACTTCTAGCCTGGGTGACATAGAGAGATCCAGCCCGAAAAAAAAGAAAGAAAAAGAAAAAAGAAAATAAATCAGGTTAGTTTGGTTCCACCTCACTAGAGAATATCAGAGTGATACAAACTTAGAAGTAGAAGGGACATTGGAGTTCAACTAGTCCAACATGAGCAGGAATTCCTCTGTAATATCCTTACAAATGTTAGTTAAATCACTATACAAAGACCTAGAATAATAGTGAATTCAGAGTTTCTCAGCATAATCATTCTAATTTTGGACAACCTTGCTTATTTGAAAATATTCCCCCACTTTGGGGATTTTTCTCAGCCACTTTGACCTGTTGATTCTCATTGACCTAATAATTACTTTCCCACTGTATCTGGTTATTAGACCAATTTTTAATTGGCCTGATTCCACTATTATACATCAGTGGCTCCATCTTGACAACAAGAGCTTATAGCAACCTCGTGGGGGATTTTATCAAGTTACTTGGTTTTCTTCTATTTTGGATATTCTTCTGATCTGCTAGGGCTTAACAAGTAGAAATGGGAGGGTAGACCATTTCAGGGTGGGGGGAACAGCTTAGGCAAATGGACAGAAGAGAAAGATATTGGGACAAAATGAAGAAATGTTGAGTAGTCCAGTTAGGTTGGAAATAGAACACAAAAAGGGGAAATAAGATTGAAAAGATTGAAGAAAAATAAAACCCCCCAAAAGGTGGGATGGAGCTACATGGTAAAGGGCTTTGAATGCCAGTCTGAGAAGTTTCTATTTTACCCACTAGCAAAAGGCTGTCTCTTAAAGTTTTTGAGCAAGACAGATATGTGATGAAAACTCAGTATCTGAAGCATGTAATAGAATAGGCCAATTCTCATTCACATCACTGATCATTTACTGGATTTCCAATAAGTATATGGTTCAGTATTCTCTCCAAAGGTATTCAAGAGAGTTGTTTGTGTAAGCCTCATGTTTTTGCCCTTGATTTTATGTTTCTCCTATCTCACTTTTTCCTTTGATTACTATTCTTGCATAGCACTTTACAATTTATTACCAGCTTTCATATGTATAATCAGTTTTGTTCCTCAAAACAATTATTTTAGGTACACAGGGTAGAGTATCATTATTATTACTCCTATTTTGTAGGCCAGGAAATCAATTCCTCGAGAGCTTAAATGAATCTGAGAGGTATTATAGTATACTATAAAGAACACTGGCTTTTAGAGGCTGAAATTCTCTTTCTGCTACTTATTTAATACCTGTATGATTCTGAGTAAGTCCTTTAACTTCTCTGGACCTCAGTTTCCTCCTTTGTCAAATAAAGGAGTAAGCCTAGATGATCTCTGATGCCCTTTCCTTTAACTCACCAGTAGTCAAAGGGCCGAATTAGAACTAGGACCCTGAAGTGATAACTGGTCCAGTACACCGGTGCCATTGTCAGTCTGTTAATAAATATTTATTACTGCAGTCTATGGGCCAGACACTATGTTAAGCTCTGGAGATACAAAAATAGCCAAAAAATCCCAGTTCCTGCCTTTCAGGAACTCACAATCTAATGGGGGAGGTAAGAAGCAAACTAATGTGCACATGCCAACTCTATACAGGATAAATAGGAAATAATTAAAGGAGAGAAGGCCCTAGAATTAAGAGAGTTGAAAAAGGCTTCCTATAGAAGGTGGGATTTGAGCCAGCCGGGACTTAAAAGAATTGTATTGTCAGGCTTCTGAGCCTGTTCACCACTGGTGGAAGTCACACATTTTCCCTTAGTAGGTGAAGCAGGTGGCCTTTCCTGACTAGCAGGTGAGAGGAACTGCTTGTGTCCTGTGTGGGAGATGCCTCCTGGTCCTGCCTAATGCACTCAACAATCTGGTGAAGCCTCCATGCATCATTCCAACGCTTTTGTTTTTCACCATGAGCTCTGACACCTGTTTCTGTTAGGACAAAGCAAGCATGCTCTGTGAGCCCATACTGAGTTTTAATCATTACTGACTAGGAAAAATCATTCATGCTGCAGTTTATCCATCATATCTCGAGGTTTATTGAAAAGGGTAAGTAACGAAGGACAGCCAGGGAAGGACTTCAAACACAAGGCTGCCTTGCTGACAGTTCTCCTCTGGCTGTCTTGGTGTGTGGCAAAATAAATACAAAGGAGTATTCTCTTGATCTCATCTTTTGTATGAACAAGGGAAAGTAGCATTTTTCCCTTAGAGATGTGACAGCCTTGTTCACACTTGGCACCCCTTCCCTGTTTACTCCTCTACTGACATCAATAGAGCTCGTAACACAGAAACACTACAGACTTCTTCAGTGTAAGTGCATGATGGCATCAAAGATCTCAGACACGGACTAGTTGTATGACCCTGGGCAAGTCACTTAGCCTTTGTTTTGCCGCAGTTTCTGGATGCAGATCACAAATCTGCATGCCCATTTTCTTTGCCATATCTTCCATAAATTTGCCACTGTGTATCTATATAACATGTCAGAGGCCTTCTGAGCTTCCTCTTGACATTGCCAAGGTACCCCTGAAATATTTCAGCTGTCCCCCTGTCAGTTGCCATGTAACAGGCACATCTTCTCCTTTTAATATACGTTTCCTTGACGACGTCTTTTCCTCCTGTTCTCCAAAATTACACTTTGAGTATATGTCCAGACCTACCAAAATCCTCTACCTTGACCCTCTGTGTGATATTTATTTTGAGTTCCTTAGGGAGTTGTATTCTAAGTCTTGCTGCTACCTTTTATGCCAGTAGAATTCTGGTATTAAGTAAGATTCTTTTGTTTCCCTGGAAAGCTTGTCATTGAAGGAAAATTTCAATTTCCCAAAAGGTGTCTATCTCATTTCCTTTCCAACTCTGGTCCAACTTATTGTCTATCTGTCCTATCTGTCTCAGATATATACACCAATAGACAAGATCTATAGACATTGTCGTACAAATCCATGTTCTACTTTGGGCAATGAGCATTTTTCATCTACTTGGTCTTTCCTCTGTGGCTAGTTAGGCTAAACTCTTCTGAATGGTTACAAATTTCTTCCAGGATGCTCTGTGATGTTCCCAGGACTCCATGTCATCTGCCTACTGAACTGGTACTTCAGTTCTGCTTATGTTGGAATCATGAAATAGTCTATGATAGATGTGATATAGAGATAATTTTGTTATAGTCTGCTGACAGTCATCAGAGTGTCATAAAACAGGGGTAATAATTCATGTAGTACTTGCCTAGCAAGGTAGTTGTGATAAGCAAATATGTTTATAAAACTCTTTGTAAACCTTGGAGTACCATAGCCTGTGTCATATGCAATGATAACTTATTTATTATTATTATTACTGTTTTTAAATAGCTATACCTAGATTATAATAAGGAACAACGTATATTAAATGGCTTGTCCATCCAACTGGATGCCATATTCTGGATCATAGATATAAAATTTTTCATTCACATTTTTTTCTCATGGGGATGATCAGGACAACCTCTTTTGAATGGTTATGCATCTCTTCTAGGAGGTCATGCGGTGGTATCTTATTTGCTTCAACCAGTGTGATGATGCCCTCATCAAACAGGAGGAGCTGGAGAGCTTCACCATCCATAGATAATTCATCTTCAACTTGGACTCTATGTGGATACATGGGATAACAGAGAGTGCTAAGTTGAAGGTAATAATATCAAGGTTGTCAGCATGGGTGAATAGAAAGATTGAAGTGCCTTCAATAGAAATAAGGTAGAATTGGAAGAAAGAGAATCTCTGCTTTGAACAGGTTGAGTTTGAGATGCTTATAAGACATTCAATTTGAAATGGGCTCGATATATAGAACTGGAAATCTGTTACATTGATAACAAAACTTATGGTAGCAGATGGGTTTCAGCAAATGAGAGAGCATGATGAGGGAGGAGGTCACAGCTACAACCTTGGAATATAGCCGCAATTAGAGTAAATGATATGGATGATGAACCACCAAAAGAGACTGATAAAGAGTAGTCAGACAGGTGGGCAGAGAGCCCAGAGAGAGCAGCATTACATCAACCCAAGGAAGAGGTATTGTTTAGGAGAGGGTGGATTACAGTATCTAATGTATCGAGATCAAGAAGATGACAGTTTAGAAAAAAATACCGCATTTGGCCATAAAGAGATCATTGGTACCTTTGGAGAGAGAAGTTTCAGTTGAGTAGTGAGGTCAGTCACCAGATTGTGAAAGGTTGAGAGTTGAATAACTTGAGAAGAAATTGAGACAATGACTGTGTAGACACCTTAATGTGTGAGATCACAGATCCATTGCACTGTGTGCCTAGAAGACATTACTTTTCCTTTCTGCCAAATGTAGGAGGAATTATCTATTGATGATGATGTAAGTTTCTTTAGGGCTGGAAAAAACCTACTATGGTGCCTCACACATAATAGCTGCTGAAAATAAATTTCTTGATTGAGTGGCTGATGGTTCTGAGTGGTCTTGAATCCCTATCAATAGAGGTTATGAATGACTTCAGTGTCTAGATTGGCACTATGCTGTGGCCATTCACATTTAATGTGTTTGATAAATATTTTTCATTTGATACACAGATAATAAAAAGGATAACAAGAAGTATCGCTTATGTGCTTATTTTGGTCAAGGAAAAATAAGGATCAGGAGAGAGGCAGCTTTACATCCTTTGTGATGCTGAAACGGGAGCAAGCTGACCAATTTAGAGCCATTAGCAGTAGACTTGACAGACACCGACAAAGGAGGCAGTCATGAATGATCATCTCTGCCTGCTTGCTAGGGACAGCAGCAGGAAGAAATTTGAATCTGAATGTTGTGGGTAACCGCTAAAGTCACTCATGCATGTCTCTGCAACTTAGATTAATTCACTGGCTCACAGAGTATTTGATTCACTAGGTCCAGTCAAATTAGTACTTGCTTACTATCTGCCTCAATCTCTTCCCCTCAAACTTTAATGAGAAAAATTGAGAAAATTGGATCCTTGAAAATCGTGCCAAAAAAAGTGAACATCACCAATTTAACATAGCAGAAGTGTTGTCATAAAATAAAATACCCATTGTTCTCATCTCATCTGTTTCGCCTGTGGAACTAAAATCCAAATTCTTAACTGTACATTTATCATGTCTTACAAGTATTGGGTGTCCTACTCAGACTCTTAGTGTTGCAGAGAAGTCTTAAAACATTTGAAAAGGTAATATCACTGGACTAGCAACATTTAACTAACAATAAAGTAGAAACAAAGCATAAAAAGGAGGAAATTTGGATGTAGATAACGGTATCAACGATGCTAGTCCCCTAACCCTACCATCATGCATCGCAGTAATTGCAATGCATAGGTTAATGTGAACCACCTTGCTTTGCCCCCCCTCCAATAGAGGAGGTAGGGGAGAATAGGAAGATACTGCTTTTAAGGAAAACAGGATGCAACCTCATCAATATTTCTGAGAACACTGGAACATGCAAAGCCAGAGATAAGACACTCTTAGCCTCTCAGTTGGCAACTTATTGATTCCACAAGCTGCTCACTAATGAGCTAACTGTAAGAAGGCCAGGGCAAAAAAGTTTACACCACCAAATGTGCTGATCCATTTAAAACAAAATGTGTGCATGTAGAAACACCTGCACCGAGTGCTTGTCTGGAAAGTAGTGGCTAACGCTGGCTTGTATTTTGGTTTCAAAACTGTGTGTGTGCAATGTTGGTAATTAATCATAAACTTTATTTGTGTTATACATAAGGAAGAGATAGAATTTTGAAAAAAGAAATCATCACTGTGGACGATATTGATGTCACAGGGGCATTCTAGCCTCCTCATCAGGGCTCTGGAGCTTTGACATGGATAGCTTCTTCTGCTTAGCTTGCCTCCTACCTAATTCTTGCAGACAGGGGTGGGAAGGCATCAGAAGTCAGAGTGAAATGACAGAAGGTCACTAAAACAGTTGGATGTTGTTCAGTTTTCCTGCTGTTGGTGGCATGTTTGTGATAATCACAAGTCACTTATTTCTCTATTTTCTTATCTGTAAAATGAGAGGTTTAAGTGGAGTGATCTGCAAGGACCTTGCAGCTTTAGGCCTATAAGCCACATGGGAATCAATCTTCCAATTCCCCTCAGAGCACGTGGAACATGCCCTGTCTCAGTGCTGGCTTGGCAGAGGCAGAAATGAGGAAGAACAGACTTTGGAAGAAGCAATGTTCTAGACTAGAGCCATTAGTCAGATGGAGAACTTGAAAAGAAATCCTGTGTTTCCTTTAACCTATGCAGTTGTAGAGATTAAACCCATTGAAGTTTCTATAGCTCTTTCTAATTCAGTCACGAATTAACTATCCGTCTTCAGTTTTATTTCATGTGGAGATGTGATATCTGAACTTTTAGTGGGACTCTTTTTCCTGTTTCTGTGCTATGGTTGGTGGAGAGAAGTTTGGGGGATTAAGGTGAGCAGAGTGATAGAGAAGGAAAAGATAGATGAATACTAAATAACATTTCTGGCTTTTGGAGTCTGAATTTAGGGATCAAATGGAATGCACAGTGTGTTAAATACAATTCACAACTTTGTAGTTTACCTTGCAATTACTGATCTAATTAAACTATGTATTTAAATCACAGCATTCCTAAAAGGCAATGAATAAAAAGAGAGATTGAATGAGTCTAGAAAAGAAAGGAACTGGAGAGGTGGGAAGGACCTAGCAGTGTGGGAGGGTTGTTGGGTTGATTGGCAGCCCTTTCCCCACTCCCTTCTCCCTACCATGTGATGCTTTGGAAAGTGTGGGAAATTTGAATTCAGGTTTGAATCCTATCTTTGTCACTTCCTGGGTAACTTAACTTTCCTGAGGGCTTAGTTTCCTCATCTTTAAAACAAGGATATTGAACCAAATGACATCCAAGATTTTTTCCAGTTCAAAGTCTCTGATCCTGTAATGCTAGCCATGATGATGTGCTGAGTTTATTCTTTTTCTCCCCAAATCTGTTCCTCCTTTTTATTTGAACTGTTTTTGACAGTGGCACCACCTCTTAATAAACAGTGGCTTCTTGTTATCTATGGTCACATAAGACCATAGACACACTGTACTGTTAGCCTCCCCCCCCCCATGAGGTTATGTATTGTCAGAAAGCTGCATCACTGAAAAGAATAGGAAGTCATTAGGAGTTAACTATTCTACTGGTGTATTAAATTACTAGTTTATTCAAATGAAAACTGTACATCAGTAGCCCTAAAATAATGAATTTGTTTTCATATACAATATTTTTGATGTTTACAAAAATGATTTCTTTTCATCTTACTGGTGAGGTAATAATCTAAGTATGATTGCATAGGAAGAATAGACTCATAGAAGTCACTTAATTCAGAGGTACCAGGGTGGTGTTAATGGGTGACATGCAGCTTGCACGTGACCTAAATCAGATTAAAATATATTTGGGACAAGTATAACAAAATAAATGAAAATGCAATACAACATAGATAATGTTCATTTGTGATTTTTTTAGGCATCGGTATGGATCTATTTTTGTTTATTTTGACACCTCTGCTCAACAACACACATCTCCTTTGTCACAGCTCTCACAAGTGATCACCCAGCATTCTGGAAAATAACTTGAATTCTATGGAGCTTATGGTATCCTCTGAACAGTAGAAAACTTCCTTCTCCTCTTTTGTACCTAATTTCTTCAAGTTCCTGAATTTTTCATCATTAATGCTCTTGTGAAAATCTCTAAAGAGTCAGTAATTCCCTCAACTATTTAAATCTAAGGTATTTTTATTCCAGTTGTCATTTTATTTTACCTCTTTGATACCTTCTGAATATTTTGACCTCCTTGGTTTCAGACACTCCTCCACAGATCACTTTCTCATTCTTTTTACTGGTTCCATTTCGTCTGCGTGAATCCTTAAGATGAAAGATCCCTAAGGATCTGTTCTTGGTAGCTTTTCCCCCTTTGGCAGTCCCATTTACTACTTTCAGCTACTGTTTTTGTCCAGATGACTTTTATATCTCTATTTTTCTCTCCCAAGATGCATGCATGCTTATCCAACACCATCCACAGTGATCTATCTGGATATTGAACTGACAGTGTCAAACTCACCATGTTCTTAACTGAGTTTATTCTTTTTCTCCCCAAATCTGTTTCTCCTTTTGATTTTACTGTTTTTGACAGTGGCACCACTTCTCAATAAACTTAGCAACTTCCTGTTACTTTTATGATCATGTACAAGCTTCTCTCTTTGGTATTGAAAGCCCTTCATAGCCCGGCTCCAACCTATTTTTCCAGCATAATTATATATTATTCCCATTCACTCATTCTAAGTTCTAGACAAACTGACTTCCTATATCTGAAACTTTGGTGTTATTGTTAACTCTCTTTCTCTTGCTCTGGCTGTTCTTAGTTGGATTATTGTCACTTCGGTACCCACAATAGCCTGACCCTTCTTTCTTCTCTATGCCCAGTCCCACCCTACTAGGGTAAACCTTTATTATACTGCCCTGGACTATTCTGATAGTCCTGTCCCTAATCTCTCTGCTTTCCATTCATTCTGGAAAGCATTTCCTTTGCTCAAAACTTTGAGTGGCTTCCTATTGCTTATCAAATAAAGTTAAAATACCCTTGTATGGCATTCAGAGCCCTTCAAAATCTGTTAGCATACTTCCTTTCCAGTGTTATTATGTCATAATGCTTCCCTCCCTCCATGTACACTATACTCCAGCCAAATTGGATCACTTGTTGTTCCTTCTAGATATATTCCTATGATTTCTTGATATTTTATCTTTACTGATACTATTTTTTATACCGGGAATTGTTGTTGTTCAGTCATTTCAGTCATGTCTGACTCTCCATGACCCCATTGGGGGTTTTCTTGGCAAAAATATTAGGGTGGTTTGTCATTTCCTTCTCCATCTCATTTTATACATGAGGAAACTAAGGTAAGCAGGGCTAAGTGACTTACCTAGGGTCACACAGCTAGTAAGTGTCTGAGGCCAGATTTGAACTCAGGAAGATGAGTCTTCCTGACCTCAGACCCAGTACTCTATATACTGTACTACCTTTCTGCCCCTGTAGAAATTCCTATATATCTTTAAAAATCCAACCCAGGGGCAGCTAGGTGTCACAGTGAATAGAGTACCAGCCTTGGAGTCAGGAGGACCTGAGTTCCTGGCCTCAGACACTTGACACACTAGTTATATGACCTTGGGCAAGTCACTTAACCCCAATTGCTCTGCCTTCCCCCCTCCAAAAAAAAATTCAGCCCAAGTACTTTGTCTTCTAGGAAACATTCTCAAATTCCCATTGCACTGCTTCTGACTTGATATAGCTCATTGTCCTTCCCTTTATATATTTATTGTGAATTATTTTGCATTAATTATTTATGTACTTGTCATATCTCTCATCAATACAGTGGCCACTTTTCCCCCTAAAACTCTGAATTTCCTCCTACATCTAAAACACTTTTTGAACACAAATGTTGCTTAATTTGTTGGAATGGAATTAAAACACCCTGAAATTCAGATCATGGTATTCAGTCTTACACACAGACCACTTGGGAGGCACAGGATGCAGAAACTAATCCTTACTCTTCCAGGTCACTTTTGCTTCTTGTGGGGTAGGATGAAATCTCCTCTTCGAGTCTAAAACCATACCATTGTTGCTCTGAGACCCTCGTCTCTTGTTTGGTGATTCCCTCCCCAGGACCACCATTTTAAAAAGGACTCAAGCCAAACTTCATCTTACTGTTGTCTGAACTCCTTCCTTGGACTGATTCTGACCGGCCGCCTTGTCTTTTTTCCCCTCTTTCAGTTCTCTTTTGAGTGTTGTCTTACTCCACTAAAATGAAAACTCCTTGAGAGTAGAGACTATCTTACTTATACTTGTATCCGTAGTACTTAGCAGAGTGACTTAACAAATACTCCCTCCCTTCCTCTGTCCCTCTATACCTCCCTCTGTCCTTCCCTTCCTCCATCCATCCCTCCATCCATCTAGCCATCTCTCCATCTGTCTCTCTACTTATCTGCCTATCATTTATCATACCACATGATTCTGATTGAATATAAACATATAATAATATTCTGATATTATCTTCCTTATGAAGACTTCTATGATGCCCTATTTCCCTTTTATTTTCACCTAACAACTCACATCTTTTTAAGACTCTTATCCTCTTCTATTCTATACTGTTGTTTACTATATAACATATTTCTTCCCTGTTGTATTTTAAATTTCATGAGTAGAGAAAATGTCTTAATTATAGTTGTATCTCTCTCAGCTTGCAGTACATTGATATTTAATACATCTAAATTGCAGGAGGATGATGTGGTCTGCTTGCCTGAACCTGAACAGAAAGAATCAAATGCCCACAATTAAGGACTCACCCTAAATCAGACAGTGGTATACACAATTGTTAAGCTCTTTTTGGCTCCCAGAATGCTGGCTACCCCTTTGGTCTTGCCATATTATAGGTAGCAGCATAGTCTAAGAGTTTGGTTTGTGTATGTATTTTATCCAATTAGACTTTTGGCTTAGCCAAAAGTTTTCAGTGGAAAACTTTGCCCTCTGCTCTCCTTTGCTGATTTTCATAGGGTGGAGATCAGTTACAAAAATGGCATGACTGTATACAGATCTTTAATCATAATAGTGTTAAAAAAAAGAATTGACAAAACAAGAACATCATCACTATCATCATCAAGCATCATCATCATCATCATCATCAAAATTTAGTGTGGGCTTTCCTTCTCAGGCAACCAAAAGCCTTTATGTTTTAAAGTCATGCCAAGAACCAGCAATTCAAGGAATGAAGTTCACATGTTGTATTAGCAAGCACCCTAGCATACCTAGGGCGGTTGCTAGCACAAGTTCTTAGATCTGCTTTTCTAAAGGAAAGCAACTCAAAATGGGTTAACAATCTTTCTTTAATCAAACAAACTTACCATTTACCTCATTCAGGAGAAAAAGTCAGCACCCTGAACTCCAGAGAATACAAACACAAGTTACAAACAGACCAAGAAACAGATCAGCAGATGGGCTTCCAACCATCTGACCATCACATCCATTACCTATTCAAGTTACCAGAGAGAAAAGCACCAACGTCTGGGTTTTTCAAAGCTGGGGGGCTCAACGGCTTCCCAGAATCTCATCTGGTCAAATCACACAACTCTTCTCAAGGTGAGCCCCAGAGCAAAGCCTCACATGAGGGCATATATATAGGCTTCTCCTGGGTTAGCCCTCTTGACTCACTGTCCAATTACAAAGTAACAAGGTGTGGCCATTCCCAAAAAACAAGCCTCTTGCCACAGGCTCCACATGACCACCAAATCAGGGAACATTCTCAGAGCCACTTAAGCAAAGGGGCTAGGGGCAGGAAAGAGCTTCAGATTTCCATTATACATGTGCAGCTTCAAAGCTTCCCTTTGCCTGCAGTCAATTCCCCCTCCCTTTCTCCAAGATGTGTGTGCATGTGAATGCGTATGTGTTTATGAAACTCAGAAATTAAAAATATACAGTTCAGGTTTTGAAATTTGAAACCTCCTTGAAGGTAGCTCATGGTTCTCTTGGCAGTCTGGATTCAAAGCTCATCACCCCTCCAGGCTATCCCATTTCTTCCTGCTGCTGCTTCCTATACTCTGGCAATGCTTCAAACTACTACCTATATCAATAGCTCTCCTCTGATCCTGTTCCTGTCCTAGGGGGACAAAAAGCTCCTCTCCATTCAAATGAGGGTCCAGGTGCTTCTGGGTTGATATCTGTTTTCTCTTCTCTCTGTGTTCTTAAAAACCCTACTGCTGGCTATGTCTCATATCATTACCTCATGGTAGGCACATTTACTCCTTCATTCCTTGTCCTCTTATTCTGTTCCTCTCTACAGAGCCATAAGCTCAAAACAAGTCATGCCCTAGTAAGGAAGTGGGGAATTCAGGGAAAGGGTGGTGGTGCTATAAAATTATTGATAAAGAAATGATGTTTTGCCGGTTTAGTGTCTACTGTGAATGGGGCACTCTGCTGTGCATTTGGAGAGGTGTTAAGTATAGTTATGATTTAGGACTTGCCATTATGGAGTTAACAGTTTAGAAGAGGAGTAAGGTACCCATAGGGAGAACTATGATGCAAACTCTTACTTGAGTGCATTATAGTTGCAAACCTTTGCCTGTAATGTAGTGATCGCATGCTGTTACCAACAACAATTATTATTAAATACTAATAAGTGCTTTTTCTATGAATTCTTCTTTCATATCTTTTTGTATAATACTATAGACTCATTTGTACTACGAATGTCTACCACATCCAGTCAAAGTCCCCCTGGGCCATCCCTTTTCTTATCATTTTTTGCTATTTGCAATTTGACTTTATTCCTGCTATCAGTCCTTTGTTCACTTACATAACAGATGCTAATTTCTCTTTTTTATGTGAATCTTTCCCTTTTGCCCTTCTCCTGTGTTCTGTGGCTCAAGTTACCCCACCACCCCATACATCCCTTCTATTGACTGGCTTATCACTGGATTCTCCCTTCTTATCTTAACTCTGAGGTATCTTATAAAAATATAGTAAGTTATGGCATCTTTTCGCTTTGTAAATGTTTCTTTGAACCTTTGAATTTGTTGACATGAGGATGAGGAGCCATACATTAATTCAACAAACATTTATTAACCTCCTACAATATACAACGCACTATGTTATTAGTGATGGGCACAAAGAAAAAAATGAAACAGTCCCAGATGACTATTTGGGGAGTGGGAAGACATTGGAAATGCATTCACCAATAATACAAATATGGTTGAAGAGGGAGAGTATTAACAGCTTGGGGCAGGCAGGGATGTTAGAAGGATGATGGGATTGTAGTTTTAGGACAGAGTCCATTGAATTCAACTGTCTCATTTTACAGATGGTGAAACTGAGGCACAGAGAGGTTAAGGTACCCAGTTTCACATAAAAAATGAAGCAGGTTTAAACCCATGTATTCCTAACTCCAACTCTGTCATGCTATCCACTCCTACATGTTGCCTCATAGAGGAGAAGGCACTTCAATAATATAAGGTTTGGGGAACGAGAGAGAATTAATTCCAACTATTTGGATTTTATGCAAGTGCATAGAGGTGGGAATAGAAAATTGAACTCACAGAATGGTTAGTGGTCCAGTTTGGCCAGAATTTGTCAAGTGCAGTAGCATGTAGGAGGAGCAGCAGGAGCCTGTTTGTAGAGGATCTTAAATTTTGGTTAAGAATTCTCTAACTAGAAAATCTTTTGGATAGTGAAAAATTAAGTCCACCTCCTTCTTCGACTTTCTATGTAGGCCACCAATCCAAACAACAATGGTAAAATCCAGAAGAAATTTAGTCAAATCTGTTCAAATGTGCATCCACCTGATGCTGAACACCTGATAAGTTTCATCAAAGATTAGTGAAATTGCCAGTTATTTTCTATCATTTTGCTAAATAACAGGTTGCCTGATATTTTAACCTTATAACTGAATCTTAAATCATCCTGAATTGTACTTCCATCTTTAATATGCATCACTGAACCTTCTAAATTCTCCATTTCAATTGTAACCTCTATTTTCCCCCCATAAACAATTTAAAGAAATGGCCTGCTTCATATTGGCCAATTCTCATTTTGCAGTAACTACATTCAATCAATCAATAAGTATTTATGAAGCACAAATAGTGTGCCGGGCACTGAGCTGGGTCCTGGGAATGTAAAGACAAAAAATGAAATATTTCGCACTCTAAAGAAGCCTAGATTCACTTAAATAATTTCATTTCCCAGATGGGGAAACTGAGGTCACATATGTAGGATCAAAGATTGATAGTTTGAAGGGATTTCTATGCCATTTATCATCAAACCACACTCTAAGGTAATGTTGGTGACTTCCAGTATGATACTGAAATACTTCAAACTTTGTTTCTAAGCCATTGCTCACTTCCCCATAACCCTGTTTACCTAATCCTGTCATCACCTAGCCCCATCACTTCATTAGATGTATATTGTGCTCAGCCACAAAGCTGAATGCAAAGAACATTGCCTTTGGAATTAGAATCTAGACTCTTATTTATTCTTGTATCCTTGGGAAATCATCTACTTTCTTGGCCTCAGTTTCTTCATCTGTAAGATCTAAGGGGATTGCACTAAAAATCCTCAAAGGTCCCTTCTAGCTCTGAGCTGTTGATCTTATGAACCTTGGTTCTGTTTTCCTTTTCTATTGTTTCTCTTACATTCTTTCAGTCTCATTGGACGTGGATGTGTGTGATGTGATGAGTGATCCAGTTTGAATGGGCTGGAAGGTTTGTGGAGGAGAGCAAAGGGAAATCAATGTGGAGATGTAGCTGGGAGCCATCTCACATAGGTCTTTAAATTGAAGGCTGTGGAATTTGGACTTTACCCTGTAGGTACTTGGAAACTGTGAATAGGGAAAAGGGGAATAGCACAAACAAATCAGCCTTCTGTTAATCAGACAAAAAGGAGTAGGATGGAATGTACTTGGGGGAAGACTGGAGGCAGATTTTATTTCTTTTCCATACTGCGAGATTTGTCTATTGAAAAGGGGATAGTGATGTGATTAACCATCCAGGAATTCTAGTATCCAGGGCAAATTCAAATTGAACAAGGCAAGGGTGGAATACAGTGCAGAGGACAGTCTGCCTTGATTAACTACAGTTGTGTTGGGATAGGAGAGGATATAGTCCGTTCTCTAGAAAACACAGATTGAGCCAGATCCAGAAATGGCACAGATTAAAAGCAGGTGGGGTAACATAGCAGTGGTATGGCATCAAATGGGTAGAGAGTGGTGAAGATTTAGGAGAGAGAGCTGGAGGGTCGTGGTGGAGTGAAAGTACATCCCCTGAAAGTCAGTGCTTTAGGATAAAACTCTGATCACCCTACCTTAGTCACTGCTCTGGAATAGAGATCTCCAAAGCATCGACCTTTGTTCTAAGTGACAATGTTTTATTTTTAGCTCTCATTCTGACTACTACTACCTTACTTCACTTCCATGAGCTTGGAGGGAACCTTCTTTCTCCTTCTTTCCACCTTTGGGTGGCACTACTGATACTGAACTATACACTAAAAAGATCATGCCCATGCTAGAAAAAAAAAGTTTTACTTATATAACATTACAGAAAGAATCCCAGGCATTTTGTTATAACAACACTGTTTTTATAATCTGAAGTATGAAAGAATCCATCAGAGGCAGTAAGGCCTAGATAGCACAGGGTTACACATCAATAAGGTAAAGCATTGGGAAGTACATTCATATCCCTTTTGTTTTTATTTCTAACTTGAACTTTGTAGCCTATAATCTGAAAGCTCTAGTATTGTAAGCCGCTGGTTAAATTGACTAATTAGGCAGGACTGTCAACATTGATATTAGAAGGGAGGAATTTGAGAAGACTAGGCAAAGACAAACCTATGGTGCACAGAGAATGGCTGTGCACTCTGTAAACACCTGCTAAAACATGTTAACACACAGGCTTTTAAAGTCAATGGTTGGGGTTCCATATAACTACTGGAAAATGTATTTAAAGGAGACCTCGGTTTCAATGTTGGTACTTAACTGTGTGGTAAGGGTAAAATAAAAATAGTAGTGCCTGCCTGTTTACCTTACAGGATCATTGTGAAGACTGAAGGAGAATAAAATTAAGCTTAAAAAAATAGACTTTAGGGGCGGCTAGGTGGCGCAGTGAATAGAGCACCGACCCTGGAGTCAGGAGGACCTGAGTTCAAATCTGGATTCAGACACTTAACACAAAAACTAGCCATGTGACCTAGGGCAAGTCACTTAACCCCAACTGCCCTCCAAAAAGCAAAAAAAAAAAAAAGAAAGAAAGAAAATAAGAATTCAACAAAAATGTAAAAAAAAATAGACTTTAATTTAAAAAGATTAAAAGAGAAAAATCTCAGTGAATGTGTTTTGCAAACTCTTAAGTGCTGTAATATAAAGCGTTATCATTTTAATTCTTTTCATGTAATTCAATGCAGATCAAAAAGAAATGGTCAGAGAACCTGACTGATGGCAGGTCACCACCCTGCTGTTACTTTTTTTATATCAGTACTCTATGGATTATTACACAGGGGGATAAAATCACTACTTTTGCAATTGAATAAATGTAAGTTCATTTTCTGTAACATTTTTGGGAGTAATTCTAGTAAAAGGATGATACAGAGAATGGATTGCTGGCCCTGGATTCAGGAAAGCCTGAGTTCAGGTATGGCCCCAGATTCTGATCAGCTCTATTATTCTGAGCAAGTCACTTAATCTCTATCTGCTTAATTGCCTCCACTGTATAATGGGGCCCCTAATTTCACCTACCTTACAAGTTTGTTATGAGGACCAAATGAGGTCATATTTGTAAAGTGCTTAGTACAAAACTCAGCATATATTAGGCGATTAATAAATGCTTACTATCTTTCCTCTTCCAAAAAGTTTTGATTTTTTTCTCTTAGTTTGAAATCTTTTCATTCTACTTAGCTTGGTGCTACTGAGTATTCAATATGTTGACACATATGTGAAAATATTTTGAAAATTTTATGGATTGCTGAATGAACAAAATGGATTTATGGATCTGAGATAACTGAGCATTATTGGTAATCTTCCATGAAGGTACTTTTCTGAAGCCTTGTAGTGGCATAGGAGTGACCTTGAAGTTTTTGAAAGCTGTTTAGCAGATAATAGTCCACTTTTTGTTGTTGTTCAGTTGTCTCTGGCTCTAAGCAATCCTGTTTGGGGTTTTTCTTGGCAAAAATGCTGGTGTGTTTTGCCATTTCCTTCTCTGGCTCATTTTACAGATGAAGAAATAGAAACAGAGTTAAGTGACTTGCCCAGGATCACATAGTTAGTGAATGTCTGAGGCTGGAGATGAACATGGGATGATAAATCTCCCTGACTGCAGGCCTGGTGCGCAATCCAGTGCTCTTCCTTGCTCTAGGCCTGTAACTCAGAACTGTGTATGAACAATGCAACAGAGTCCTGTACCCAGTGCCAGTAAACAGTTCTCCATTCTCTCCTTCTGACCAGTTGTCTGATTCCTTTGCTGTCCTGTGGGCTGAGAGCTCTGAGAACTAACTATTGCTGACACCAATTGAGCTGCCCCCAAGGCCTGCTACTGACTTGCCAGGGTTCAGCCTGTACTGGACTGCATTTCCAGCTTATCCCAGGGAGACAGACCTGTGAACCTTCTAAGTTGTCCTGGGCTGGAAAATGATTTCACCCCATCTTTTTGTTGGTTCTGCCACTCTAGAACTTGTTTTAAGGCATTGTTTTAAAGTTGTTTGGAGGGGAATTTGGGAGAATTCAGTGAACTCAAGACTTTACTTTGCTATCTTGGCTGTGCCTTCCATTTTAAATTTTTATTGATTTGCCTTGACTAAATGGGAAACTTTCTAAAATTTATCTAAACTAGTTTCAGGATTTTGAAGTTGGCAAGAACATTAGTGGCTATCTAGTCTAGTCCACATATGTACAGAAATTTTTCTCTTTTAGTCTTTTTAAATGGTTATCTAGCTACTATTGGGTGAGGGGGAAGGAATCCCACCACCCCCTTGAGTTAGCCCAGTTCATTTTTAGAGAGCTTTAATTATTAGGAAGTTTTTTTTGATATTAAACCTTAATATTCTTCTTTGTAACATCTACTCATTGTTCCTGGTTCTGCCTTCTGCAGACCAGATTTAATGTATCTTTGACATAATTATCCTTCAGGTGTTTGAAGATAACTTTCTTGTCACCTCTATAAGTCTACCCTACCTCTAGAGGTCTCTTTTTCAATCCAATTGTTCCAATTCCTTTTTCTTATTATATAGCAAAGACTCGATATTGTTCACAATCCTGGTTGACCTCTTTGGATTTTCTCCATCTAATCAATGTCCTTCTTAAAAAGTGCCACCCAGAGCTGAACCCAAACCTAGGACTGAAAACCTTGGTCAGTACAAAATCATTAGTCATGGAGAAAACCAGGATTTCCTTATCTATTTCTTGCTCCCATGTGATAGAAGTTTTACTGTTAACCTAGGTCTGCACAAGGACATTGAATTGGTGTGGTCCTTACTTTCTAGGAGCTTACGTGTAGGACAACAGTTAATCTCAATAGTTAAAAAGCCACCCTAGGTTTGAACTTCCTTCTTCTCTTCTGTTCATTTCCCCTTCCCCCTCATGGGACCAGACCCAGTCCTGGGTAGCTCCAAAGTGAGAGCTGAATAGGAACAATAGCATGTAGGGGGAAGGGGGAGAAGTCCATGGAACGTTCAGACCCTCTGGGTTTTATAATATTAAAAAAAGCTCACCTTTGCACAGCATGTAAAGACTTACATATTAATTTGAAAACAACACACAAATTATAATATCATATTAAAAAGCATTAAAAAAATTATAGTTTAAAAATGGAAAGCAGATTTACTGTACCATTATTTTATTTATAGTTTTTTTTAAAAGCTATGAATTATGTAAAATTTAAAAGTTAGAACTACATCATTTTGGAGGGAAGGGGAGTAAAAGAGATGTAAAAAATGGAAAGAAAAAGTGCCTGGATGCCTTTCTCTATTATCTTCCTCTTATTTCTGCCTTTTTTTTTTTGAGGGTTGCAGGTAATCCATGTCCCCTTTTCAACATCATTCCATGGGCCCTCACCTATCAAAAATTCCTACAACTAATGGTACTCATGGTGTTTAAGTCCAGGCTTTAGGCCAGAGTGAAGATGGGCTACTCTGGTTCACATACTGCATACTAAAGATTCCTAAACCACAAGAGGGATTAGTCTCCAGTTAAGGAAGGAAGACCACCAGGAGAAGGGTTTTGACTTTGCTAACCTGGGAAACTCATGGTCTGTGGGAATCTCTAGGATACATCCCTGTTGGTTAATCCAGTACTGGGAGATGCTTAGGGAAGTGTCTATGAGAATCCATTCTTCTTCTCAGGCTTCCAAATTCCTATGTCAGACATAATTTTTTTTTTTAGCACTGGTAGCAGAGGCTAATTAGTAGGGGAAAGAAAACTCCAATCTTCTGGCTTCCTTGGCTCACTCTCCCCTTCATACCCACTGCCTCTCCCTTGGGACACACACAAAACAGGAGAATTAAAAAAAAAACAAACAACCAAAAAAACAAACTAACAGATGCACAGAGAAAACAATCCTGAGATGTCTTGCTCTGTCATAAAGAAATCTCCTCTGGGTCCCTCCAAAACATACAGTTCTACCATAAGAGTGCCTAAACTATCAGACCAACTGTCATCAGGGCCACTGGTGACTGCTGCTACCTTTCTGCTCCACAGGACCACTGTTTTATATTGTTGATTGTGTTACCAAAGAGATATAAATGTAGTTATTCTATGATGAACCTGGAATCCAGAAGACCCAAGATCAAATCCAGGCTCAGATACTTATTTAGCTTGGTAACCCTGGGCAAGTCACTTAACTACTTTATACATTAGTTCCTGATGTGTTACATGGGTGTAATAATAGCATCTGCCTACCAGGGTTGTTGTGAGGAATTAGGTGAAATAATATTTGTCAGACATTTTGCAAACCTTAAAGCAGTATCTGCATAAATGATGATATTAGAGACTGTCTGGTTCATATTCCTTATTGAAAAGATGAAGAAACTGAGTCACTAAAGGACTTGCCAGAGATAAGGCAGCCAGTTAGAGTATCTGGATACTCTAGAATCCAGGTCTCCCAAATCCTGATGCAATATGTTTTCCCTTCTACCACAATACCTGTTGAAGTGAGTGCCAAGAAAATAATGTTCATGGTTAATTTATAGGAAGGGGTTAAACCTGTAGAGTGGAATTGGCAGAAACTAGTTTGATAGAATCATAGTATTGTAACTGGAAGGAATGTTCAAAAATAGTACTTATTTCTTCTTTTACAGATGAGGAAACTGAGGCCTAGATAGCTTACTTTCCCTGTGGTGGACAAATGGTAAGTGGCAATGGTAGTATTTGGTCCCAGACCCTCTAAATACATTGAGAGATCTTGGTGTGGAAAAATGTGAAAAAGAATTTATCTTTGGTTCCCTCCCAGCTCTCTTTTGAGTGTCACTGTCCTTCCTGTTCCTGCCTACCTTGCCCTTCTTTCAGCTCTTCAGAACATCTCACTTTGGCACTTGGGCAGAGATCAGCTCAGACTTTGGGTCCATCTCTTCATCTCTCCCCCAAACAGTCATAGGAACAACAACAATACTCGCTGGTGTGTACAGCATATTACGCTTGGCCATACCCTTTATGTGTCATATACTCTGTAAGGTAGGTGTTAATATTATCTCCTCAACCATTTTCGAGAACAATTTTAAGCTAGGCCCAAAGGGCAACCAAACTGTGTGTACCCTTTGATCCAGCAATACCCACTACTAGGTCTGTATCCCAAAGAGATCAAAATAAGGGAAAAGGACTTCTATGTGCAGAAATATCTATAGCAGCCCTTTCTACGATGGCAAAATATTAGAAATTGAGGGGATGTCCATCAAATGGGGAATGGCTGAACAAGCTGTGGTATATGAATGTAATGGAATACTACTGTGCTATAAGAAATAATGAACAGACAGGTTTCAGAAAAGCCTGGAAAGACTTGTACAAAGTTGAGTACAAAAATGAGAAATGTGAAGGTTGAGGGATGTTGTGACACTTGGTCAGGATTAAACAGTTAATAACTATCTGAAACATGGTTTGAACTGAGTTTTCTTTAGTACAAGCCCAGCACCCTACCTGCTAACTATCTAACTGCCTGACCTTTCCTATGTAGGATCGCGTTCCCCTCTAGCTAACTGCCATAATGTATACTAGCTTTATTTTGCCATGCAACTAAGAGAGTTAATGTTAAAGGTAAGATTACCAGTGTCATAACAGGCCATTCCACAAAGTACAATTGTCTTGAGAATGGAATTTCATACTTTGTGCAAAGAGGGCTAGAAAGTTGTATTTCAGAATAGGGCAGGTTATTTTTCCTTTGTTCCTTCATGCATCCCTTCCACGCTTGTGTTCAAGAGTGAGCAATCCAATCTAATACACATTGGGATTTGTTTATATTTGGAATGCAAAGGCAGGACGCTGTCTAAAGTTTTTGTCTTAACATATTTTTTAAACTACCCAAAAAGACACTTGGAGATTAGACATTCCTGCCTAAAGGCAAGGGTTCAGAATAGATTAAGGGCCATTAAGGATCCTTCTCCTCTGTGGTTCAGTCTTTCTACAGGTTAAGTGACACAACAATTTATATATTTTGTCATGCTAATTTTGAGATACGGGATGGCATAAAGAAAAGGACACACTGGGCCTGGAGTCCTGAGTTTTCATTTATGCTCTGCTCCTAATTAGCAGCATGACCTTGACCAACTTACCTTCTCTGGGCCTCAGTTTACCCATCAATAAATTGAGGAAGTTGGATTAAATGCTCTCAAAGGTATCTTCTGACTTGAATTTTTTTGTAGTGTTATGGTCCTTTTTGCTGGGGACTAGCAGCCTGACAGAATAGCCTTCCAACCTAGCAAAGTCTGTAGCTTTTGGGTTTTTTTAAGCCCTCTCCAGGACCTTAGGGAGTCTTGACTGAGTAAAATGTTTGGTGGGATTTGTCTCATTTCCTAAGGACTATGGCCCACTGTGGTGCTGTAGAAAAGCAACTGATTGTTGTTTCATAACCCTGCAGACAAAGCAATTGGAATATAGAATAGAAAGTTTTACAATGATATTTTAATGAGTTATTTGGAGAATGAGGGGAAAATTCCAAGTCATTTACTGAATGCCTTTCTGAGCGCTTGCTTAGCTATCTGGTAATGCAGCCTTACAATGGGCTTAAAACTACATAGCAAGTGGGGGGCAGGCCAGACCATGGTTTGTGAATGTCCAAGAGTGATTCTTTTTTTCTAGCTAGTTACTCCTAATTGTCACACTCTGATAAACACAGGACTGGAATCTAGAGAAATGACAGTACCTTTATTAATGGAAGTGAAACAATACATTCCCCTAGATCCAACTGAGTAGCACTCAAGCTGTAATGTTGAGAGGGATTGTTTTGAGTGATACAGAGAAATATCTACCTTCACGGCACGGTGATCGCAGCCATTTTTTAAATTTAATTTTATTCCTTTTCCTGTTAAGGGGCTGTATAGATCTTGTGTTCAGCAGATTAACAGGGGACTGTTTACAGGAACATACTGGAGCAGTGGCTGTGAGTGATATGCCTCCAAGCCGCCGAGACATCGCTATTTTAAAAAGGGTATATGGAGAACACAGAGCTCATTTCCATAACTTCTGCTGCATCCTCTGTTTGCATGAGGAAATGCTGGCCCCCAAAGTGACCATGGCAGAATGTAAAATGAAGAGCAGAATATTAAACCTGTCAAATGACAAGAAGGCAGTGTGTTTTGGGGTGAAATTAAGAAGCTTTGAAAGAAAAGTATGTTTATTTAAAGGCATCAACTTCCTCCTCGATTTCATAGAAGCAAGAAGAAAACCCCATGGCAAATTAGTAACCTTTAAGGTAATCTCTGGTGAATGCCAGGGGGTACCAGTTAGGTCTTCTTCCTTCTCTTATTCTTCTCTCTGCTTTTGGGAACTGTCGTATAACCTTGGGGAAGTCGTTCCATCTCCACGTCCTTCAGTCTCCCTATCTGCAAAGCGGGCCCAGCCTTGTTTGCCCTGTGCAAAGGGTGCTGAGAGGCTTAATTAATGTTTGTAAAGCATTATGCTATCTTTGGAGGAGAGACATCACTGCAATGCTAAGTATGATTACTTGGAAAGAGTTCGCTTTGAACGGACAGAGAACTCAAGAAGTTTCAGAGAAATGTATGCAGATTTCCCCAGGACTGACAGTTTGGCCCTGTCATGCAGAAGCAGTGCCTTGGAAAGGTGGGGAATGTGGGGAGACTGGAGTCAGAGTGACAGATGCCAAAAAAGCAAAAGGAAGAATTGAGATTTTAATATCTTTTTACAATTCTCAGAACTCCCTTTTGCTACGGATCAGAAACATGCCATTAGGAAATGACTTTGAAGATTGGTTATTGTTCCTTGAATTTATACCATTAACAAGTACAGACTACAGTAAAATTCTTCTCCTATTCTAACAGTTCATTGAAGGGTGTGGAATCTAGATTCCATGGAGACTCATTATGACAAGTAATTTTATTAAAACCCTAATTACTATTTTTAAGGCATATAAATTAATATGCTTATTTGTGAGTTTCTGTCCCTTGCTCAGGATGCTATATAGGCAATTAAAATATAATAAAGATAATTAATATTGAATAAACATGAAATTAAAATATCATAAAATGTACAATTAAATAACACTAAAAATCCAAGCTGAGCAGAATCTTTAGGATGGGCCAACAATAACTAAAATAGAAAATGATTTTGGAAATATTTTTCCTCAGAGTTATTTAGCAATTCAGAGTTGCCCCACATGCAAATAGATTAGTAAAAACAGAGATGATGCCAATACAATACTTGATAATGCAAGAGAAAAGAGATGAGTACTTAGGTGACACCCAGATAAGTGGTTTGACTTTCCTTTTCCCTCTGGAAATCTTCATAGAGAGACAGACTAGAAAGAAATTCCTAGCATGTGATATGCTTCATCTTCCCAACAGTTCAGCAAAATGCTACCATTTTTAATATTATGACTATAGATATTAAACATATGCCATAATGCAAGTTTCTGGATTCATAAGAAGGTAAGAAATTTGTCATCTGGAAGGGACCTGAGAAACTTTTGCTCCGTAATTTAAAAAAATGGGAAAGAGGGGTTTGGGGAGGATAAATAACTGATAGGAGGTCATGCCATCATCAGTATCATCACATATTAGCATTTATATAATTCTTTAAGTTTTACAAAATACTGTGCAAATTTTACCTCATTAAATAGGCTACATTTGGGTAGAACATGAGGTTTTTAAAGTAGGAATTGTCTTACTTTTGTATCTGTATACTCAGAGTCTAACCCAGTACCCTAGCATGTAGGAAGCAATTCATTAGTTCTTTCTGATTGTTTGATATCATGTAATAGGGATGAAACCTTGAGCTCTAGCCTCTGACTCCAAGTCCAGGTTGCTTTCTACTGCATAATAAGATGATTGTTTGAAGCCCTTCCAATGCCAAAGTCAATGCTTAAACTATTCCCAGCTAGTAATATGTCGTTGTTGCTCAGTCATAGCCTACTCTTCATGACCCCATTTGAGATTTTCTTGGCAAAGATACTGGAGTGGTTTGTCAATTTCTTCTCCAGCTCATTTTACAGATGAGGAAACGGAGGCAAACATGGCTAAGTGACTTGCCTAGGATCATATGGCTAAAAAGTCTCTGAGGCTGGATTGGGAAGATAAGTCCTTCTGAATCCATACTGGGAGTTCTATTCACTGGGCCACCCAACTGCCCCTAGTCCCAGCTAGTAAACTACTCTCCAATACGCCTTTAAATCCCTCCTGTGATATAAATCACAAACCATTTATAGCTGCTCACGTAGAACTCTTATTGATGTTGTTTCATGGTTTCAACAGTAGAGGTATACTCTGTGTCTGTTTGTCTGTCTGGGTAGCTCAGTGTATAGAATGGTGGGCTTGGAATCAGGAAGAACCTAGTTCAGATCTAATCTCAGAGAATTACTAGTTGTGTGATGCTGGGCAATTCATCAGAGACAAGTCACTATTTGTCTCAGTTTCCTCCTCTGTAAAAATAGGATGATAATGACATTTACCTCTCAGGGGTGTGAGCTTCCAATGAGATCCTTGTAAAACACTTAGCATGGTGCCTGGCACAAAGGAAATACTATATAAATGACAATTATTATCATCATTCTCTCTCCTTCTCCCTCTCCTTTCCCCTCTCCCTCTCCCCTCCCTCCCTCTTTCTCCTCTTTCTCTCTCCTCTCTCTGTCTCTCTCTGTCTCTCTGTCTCTGTCTCTCTCTGTCTCTCTTTCTCTCTCTCTCTCTGTCTCTCTCCCTCTCTCTCCCTGTCACTCCCTCTCTCTCTCCCTTTCTCTCTCTGTCCCAGGAAGTACCCACAAGGCATGAAAACATTTATTCTCAGGGACTCTCTAAGTATTTCTAACTCATCTTTATATACCATGGTGGGAATGAGAGGAAACTTTTATGACATAAATCCATAATCTCGACCCACACTCTCTGAGCAGCCATTTTGGAGGCAGATCCAACTGCTAAGGACTAATCAGAGGAGTTCCTTGCAGCTTTTCTGCAAGATTCTGTGGCCATGCAGCCACCTCTGTGGGAAGTGTCCCAGAGGAAAAAAAAACAACTTAAGTGGCTTATGTCTTGAGTTCCAAAACATTTTATATGTGTTATCTCATGTGATCTTCATGACAAGTCTGACAGGGAGGTGATGCAATCCTTCAAGATGGAGAATTTTGTTAATATGGGCACTTGGAGGCAGATTTAAAGCCCACTACAAATTTAGTAGATGGATGATACTGGAGAATTTGCTGTGACTTATATATCCACTATACCATCATCCCTTGGTCATTTGTAATATATGGGGCAGCTGACTCTGGGAATCAGCATTTTTATTTTTCTCTCAGCCTTGTAGGAAAAAAACTGAGGAAAAAAACCCTGATGAAAAATGAATTTTAGTTCACTAATTAAGAAGAGTAAAGAAGATCGTCATTGGTTAGTAAAGTTGATATAATGGCATGTTCACAGAAATTTTTGTGGAATCCAGCAAAATGTCAGCTCCTTGAGGGGAGGAACTTTTGTCACAGACAAATCTAGTACACTTTTCTACTTATACCACACTTGTTACAGAGCTGATTGACTCCAGATACAAGATAAGGTTGTAATTGAAGTACTCTATTAATAGTGTGAAGGATGTCAGTTTACTGGTAAGCTTTACGCAATGAATGGAATGCATCCATTAGCTGTAAAATTGGCCTTAAAGCACTTTGAACAGGTGTTTAAGCTTTTCTTTTTCTTCTGACATTGTTGTTTTTCCCTTATAACAAAAGTCACATGTCTACCTTCCAAATGACTTGATGTGGATTGAATCAGTTAGTCAGTTATTGATCAACCAATAATCATTCGTTAAGTACCTTCCACATGTCAGGTACTCTCCGACGATATATGGATGTTAGATGAATGACACTGATTCCCTCTTGTAAATTCCCTGGGGAATTTACTGGAACTTCCTCTGGTTAAACTGTTTTCATGATATAAATGCTTTGGACAGTAGTACAGATCAGTTCCTAAGAGAATTTTGAGTTCCTACCTAGGGATGACAAATGTCAACATCTTCATAAAGAAGCCATACTATGCATTCGTGACACTGCAATAGGAACTGAATGATCCTTCGATTCCTGAAGAATGTACTGTGAGCCTTACTACTTTAAAAAGTGAAGTGGAGCCTTATAGGTGTTGATTTTAGGGATATATTCTCAGTCATGATTAATGTGCTGGTTAGTTTTGCTTAATTGTACTTTGTTATGAGAGCCATTTTTACGGGTAGAAGAGGCCCTATGGGAAAATGATAACCATGTAAAATTGAATTAAAAAATAAAACAATGTTTCATAGTCTCAACATCTGGCAATGTGCCTGGTTTTTTATGTATGTAAAGATCATTTTTCAAATTTATTTTTACATTCTTTTCTTTTTAAATTTCGAGTTCCAGATTCTGTCTCCCACCCATCCCCCACCTACTGAGAAGGCACACAATATGTTATCAATTAAACATATGAAATCTTGCAAAAAAATTCCATATTATCTGTATTGTAAAAAAAAACCTACAAGTAAATTATACTTAAATTTGTACTCAGAGTTCATCTCTTCTCTCTGGAGGTAGAGGTGTTTTTTTTTTAAATTATGAGCACTCTGGAATTGTCTTGGATCATTGTATTGATCAGAATAGCCAAGTCTTTCTCAGTTGAACATCTTTACAACATTTCTGTTATTGTGCACAATGATATCTTCTTTGCATCTGTTCATATAGATCTTGCCATTTTTTTTTCCTTTCTGAAACCGGCTCTTTCATCATTTGTTATAACACAATAGTACTCTATCATAATTATATGTCACAACATGTTCAGCCATTCCCCAACTGGTGGGCATTGCTCAGATTTCCAATTCTTTGCTACCACAAAAAAAGCTGTCATAAGATGCATTTTCCTTTTTCTCTGATTTCTTTGGGGGTACAGCTGCAGTAGTAATATTGCTAGGTCAAAGCATATGCATAGTTGTATTTCTTTGGACACACATCCAGATTATTGTCCAGAATAGTTGTACCACTTCACTACTCCATTAATAGTTCTTTAATATACCTATTTTCTCTCATCTCCTCTAGTGTTGGACATTTCTGAGAGATGTGATATGATACCTCAGATGTGTTTTAATTTGCTTTTCTCTAATGATGATTGATAGCTTTGATTAATTTTGTTAGATAGCTTTGATTTCTTCTTCTGAAAATTCCCTGTTCATATCCTTTTCCTTTACCACATTTTTCAATTGGGCAATGGCTCTCATTTTTTTTTTTATAAATTTGACTCCATTCTCTATACATATAAAAATGAGGCCTTTATCTGAGACAGTGTACAATTTTTTGATATTACTTCATTATCTCTGGTATCTTTTAATAAAATGTAGTTTCCCTGATTTTCTCTTTTAATTAGTTATGGTTTTGCTTTTCCTTTTTCTGAGATCATGATAGCTACCTCTGCCCTCTTCTATTCATTTGAAACATAATAAACTCTGTTTCAGTCCTTCATTTCAACTTGATGAGTATCTTTCTGATTAAAATATGTCTCTTGTAAGCAACACACTGTTGGATTCTGGTTTCCAATCCATTTTGCTATACCCTTCTGTTCTATGAGTTAGGGCTGGTGCTCTATTCATTGTCCCTTCTAGCTGTGCCCCTTCCCCCAATCCATTTCTTGACTTTGAACTTTATGTTAAAGTTGGGCTCTGTTCAACTGGTGTTTGGGAGGCACTATCCCAAAGTTTTTGTGCTGCTCTTTTCAGAGCTAGTTATGGGGTCAATAATTTCAAGAAATTATGCTTTCAAGGTGGCGTTAAACTGGGAGAGGTGTGGTCACTGCTCTTCTGCTCTATTCTCCAAGCAGGAAGAGCTCCTGCTCACCTGTAGCCATAAGTACTAGTGCTCCTCTTGGGCTAGTGGCAAGACTACTTGGATTCTTCTCTAAGCGATGTCATTTCTTTGCCTCACATTTAGAGGAATCAGTCCATTAGTATTTGTTGAATTGAAAGTGAATGGTGCTACTAATGCACTCACAAATTAGTCCAACTATTTTGAAAAACAAATGGGACTCTGTTAAGAAAGGAGCTAAAATGTCCATATTCACTGACTCAAGGATCTCACTGTTAGGCATATATCCCTAGGGACACCAAAGATAAAAAGAAAGACCCGACATAAGGTAAAGTATTTAAAGCAACACTTCAGAGTAGCAAAGATCTATAAGCAAAATAGATGTTTATCAATTTGGAAATGTCTAAAGAAGTTGTGGTAAATGAATGTAATGGAATATTATTGCAACATAAGAAAGAATGAATATCATGCAACTTAGGAAGTACAGGAAGACTTATAGAAACTCAACCAAGCAAGTGATATTTATTTTTTTTTAATTTCATACACACACACACACATATACACACAGTTTTTTGGAGGGGGAAGGCAGGGCAGTTGGGGTTAAGTACCTTGACAAGGTTACATGGTTAGTAAGTGTTAAGTGTCTGAGGGCAAATTTGAACTCAGGTCCTCCCGACTCCAGGGCTGGTGCTCTATTCACTGAGCCACCTAGCCACCCCTCAGTTGATATTTATTAAGTGTCTACTATGTCAGGTACCGTGGTAACTGCTGGGAATACAAAAAGAAGCAAAAGACAGTCTCTTCTCTCAAGGATCTTACAGTCTAACAGGGAAGATAATATGCAAACAAATATATCTGAAACAAACTGATGCAGGACAAATAGGAGATAATTCACAGAGGGAAAGCACTAGAAATGATTTTGTGAAAGGCTTCCCATATACTATGGGAAGTTGGAACTTAAAGAATCCAGTAGGCAGTGATAAGAAGGGAGGGCAGTTCAGACATGGGGTACAGTCAAAGAAAGCACCTGGAACAGAGAGATGGAGTTTCTTGTTCATAACAGTCAGAAGACCAGTGTCACTGTATCAAAGAGTAGATGCTGGAGATTAAGGTGCATGAATACTTGAAAGGTAGGATGGGAATAGGAACTGATGCAAAGTGAATTAAATAGAACCAGGAATTTGGTTTATATAATGAGTACAGAAACATAAATGAACAGAACAGTAACAAAAGAAGTGAAACAGAATACTGACGTGTATGTTTGGATGTGTGTGTGTGTGTTTTGTATGTTCTGATTTTTTTGATGCATTGGTTACTTTTTTGAATTTCTCCTGCTCTTTTTATCCTTTGTTATAAGGCTTAGTTTTCTAGGAGGTGAAGGAGGGAGGGGGTATGTTTGGGAAATGTGGAAGATACAATAGCAAAAAGTATCAATTAAAATTTGTTGATTAAAAAAAAAAAGGAAATAAATGGTGCCTCTGAGGGATTTACTTATCCATTCCAGTCTAGTGACATTCAACCAGCATCTCTTATCAATCCCTACTCACTACAAGCCTCTGTGCTAGCCTCTAGAGTAGAAGAGATTAGATCTATGGTTTCTCTGGTCTAGGGAACTCCCAAAGAGCAATTCCCTTTAAATGATGCAGATCATCAACTTCTCTGTAACTTAAAATCTTACAGTTTTGTCTAAGTTCTAGTAAACAATAAAAGAACAAAACAATGCCTGCCCTGAAGCAACTTACTTTTATTCTGTGGGACACATATGAATGAGTATGTACATAATAATTGGATGTGAAAGAGAGGACATTAACGACTCAGGAAAATGCTACATATTAATAGTGAGTATCTTTGGGGGCTTGCATTGGTCTAGGAGTCAGGGGAGCCATGATTAATACAGAGAAGACTCAGTCCTGCTCCTTAAAAGCTTTGAGACCCTTGGGTGAAAATGACTGGCAAGCCAGTGCCAAGAATGATTATCACAGTTGTGAACAATTGTTGCCTCCAAATGCCAGCCAGTTAAGGCTTTACAAACACCATTAAATGGTTGATTCTCTGTGTCTGGGAGAAATAACAAATTGATGGATTACTAATTGCCTCATAGGAAGGACCTGCAATTTGTCATTTTGCTTAAGAAAATACTCCCTGTTTTATCCTTTATTCAATGTAATTCATTCTAATCTTTGCATTTTCATTTTCTCCGTGTTTAATTCCATCATTTTAAAGATGCCTCAGAATAGAAACCTTATAAAATTTGTGGAAAATTTGTGTTGCTCATGCTATTTTATGAAAAGGCTGATGAAAGAAATTCTGTGACCTGATGTAAAATATTAAATGATTTAGTAGGGAGGCCTTCAAAATCTGATTGAAGGGATCACATTGAGAATATATATATATATATATATAATGTAAATATAAATATATATGTATATATATATATATATATATAAAATCTTAGCTTATAGGCTTTCTAATGTTTTCTATCTCCATAGCAAAGGGCTTTACTCTTGAGGAATATTAAGCCTGGATTTGTAGTTAATTAGCTAAAACCAGGGAGAGGTTAATTTTTACATTTCCAATTCATTGTTTCTGGCATTGAAGGGTATCATAAATAAACTTTAGTTTTTATAGCAAATAATCAGAATTTTCAGATGACCTGAAAAGTCCTTACAATAATTGCTTCCATGTATTCAAAAGATATCAATGCTAAAGAAAGAGAAGAAGTGTGGGAGTATTTCAAGGCACCTTGTTCTGATGAAAGTTATAATTAATCTAGTTATATGATTGATCTAATGGTTTCTGTGTGGCTCACTATCCATGGGCTCTGCTCTTCTTAAGGTCTGTTTAATTCACTGGTAGCAAGGTACTGGAAGCTCTTTGCATGTGCAAATATGCGTGAGTACCATTTATTATACTTCAACTTTCATAGCATTGAATGTAACTCATGTACATACAGCATGAACTACATTTATGATGAGTGAGTGTTCTTGGGAACTTTAAGAATTTAGGTGATTCCCAAAGCTTCTCCTATGACATTGGAAACTACTGCTTATGTTCATGAAAGGGTCCTCTATGAAAAAGGACTAGGAAGTCATCTCAGAGTCAGATTATAGGACCTTAAATGTTAAGATCAGAAGTTCATCCTGATTTAGCAGGTGATGGGGAGCCTCCAGTTTTTGAGTAGAGGGGGTAAACATCAAGAGACGAATGTATTAGGATTCCTGGGGCATAGAGTAAAGGATGGATTGGAATAAAGGGGATAGACTGGAGTAAAAAATAACAGAGAAATATCAAGATAATCTAGATAATAGTGCCAATACCATAAAAAGTAAGATACAGAATTGGAGCCAGATCGATGTGTGCTATTGGTCTTCAGAGTGGTAACTTCATTAATGTCTGATGAAGGCTGCTTTTAAACCATCAGGTCAAGTTCTTGTCTTCCTCTTTTTGAATGAACCTTTCAATCATTGTGTATCAGATTTCCTCAAAGGGCACTGGCCTGGTATTCTGTGGGATAGCCAATATTTTTCTCCTGGTAGATGAAGAAATAGCAATGATCGGCTGCCACAGGAGCATCTATCAACTGACCCACCACTTGGATTTCTGCCCAGGCTGTCTTTTGATGGTATTCCAGCATATACATGGGCCAAGTGGAACTCACTCCTGATTAAGAGGTGGTACCTTTTCAACAGAGACATATTGGATTAAGAAATAAGAAAGTCTTTTTTTCTTAGACTCTGGCTGGTTAACCTGATTAGTCCCCTCTTCAACCTGATTGGAGGAATAAATCTGTGCTATCTGTACTTGTAGAGACCCTTTGGTGATCTTTACTAATATATGCAAATTGCCATTAAAGCTAAAAACTTATATGATCAATACTGCAGCACATTTAAAGCAATACTCAGCAGCCATGGCTTTGAGAAACAAATAATTATACTTAGATCTAATGAGTCACTGCTTTGAAATGTCTTTAGCCTACTTTTGGGTGCCTGCCGTATTTAAGTGATCAGGTAGAAATTCTATTTAAATTTAATGGCAGGGAAGTTTTTCCTCTTTTCCTTGGACTGGCTAGAGCTGAGGAGAGAACAATGTCTGAAAATATCTGCAGTGTGCCCTTAGTCGAAATGGACTTTAGTTGCCCCATGGCCAAACTTGGGATGTAGTCTTGGAATTCTACAATATTTGTAGTTGTATCTTCATATCTAGCCGAGTAGATGATTAATTGATTATGCCAGGCATACATATGCACAGAGCCATAACTGAGAATTCAGGTATAAGAAGGAAATTCAGTTGTGTATAAGACCTTGAAATTGGCATATGTCATCATGGTTACACCTCAGGCCAAGCCACATGTTACTTAAACTGTAGGCCCCAAATGGGCACAATTGTATTGGTGTTTCAGAGAGCAGAGAATGATGATCATAGGATCTTCAAAGTGTTCCTATAATGAGCACTGGAAAAGGGGAATACTTCCTCCTTCCAGAGTGCCAACATTTGAGAGAAATCATACTTCTTGCCTTTGGCAGTCTTTCTACAGACAGGAAGGAAATGTTGCCCTTCTTTCCAATATTGGCAATCTGGGAAAAAAAGTCACATTGACCTTGTGCTAATTATCTTTCCTGAACTCGTTAGGTCCTCAGGAAATAAGGCTGGTTAATATAACACCCATATAGGCATTTCTAAATATCTGTTTCTTGGTTAGGATTAATATTAGATTGCTTAATTATAATATAATTATTATAATAATATGTGAAGCTTTAAAGAAAAAAAGGAAAACTCCTAGAAAATGTGAATATGATGCAAAAGGTTATAATTCAGTTCAGTTCTCAGCACAACCATTAAGAAACCCTTCCTGCTTTGTTCAGTGATGCATTGGAAAATTACCATATAATGTCATCTGGTTTAGGAAGCTTCAACACCAAAGTGCTGATGCCAGGGAAGTGTCAGTGTCTCTCTGATTTTTTCTCCTCCTTTCGATAAGCTGGGACTTTAATTCTGACATGCATAGTATTAATATGTAGACACCATGTATAATTCAGGGAACTGGAAAAAGTGATTCATATTTTGCTCCATCTAGCTTGAAAACATTGAAATAATATAATTGGGAATATCTGTTTATTTCCAAGGTCCAGTTTGCAAAATACAAGGCTGTAAAGCATGGCAAACATACAATCACCTTTCCCATTTGTGCATTCTTCAGGTGCAATACCACCTGGGACCTTGCTTGGCTACCCCTTCTATAAAATGTTATCCCAAGCCCTTTGGAATGTGAAGAAGAAATAACTGTGGGAGTTGTCCCTGACTTTTCCATGGGTGTGTTTTTATCTTTCTGCTCAAGGAGGACGTTTCCTTGGTCCAAAATCCCCTAGATGGCAGTAGAGAATATAGTATTTAAATGGTTTATGTAATACTCCTAAATAGATGATGTAAAGTAATTTTTATTTTTCCGCAAAATAAACATTAATAAAGTGTTGAACAGAATGAAATAAAAGAGAATTTGAATTGAATGTGTGAGGCAAACACTTAGGCCATTGGCATTTAGTCATATGTTTAGGTATAGGAAATATTATAGACATCCTATGGTAAATAACATAACCAGAGATCATAGTGGTGATTTGTGCTGCTGTTTCAGAATTTTTCCATAGAAACTTCACTGTTTGGTTTGGACAAAGAATTGTAGTAACAAATGTGGTCCTTAATGTACTGCTGGAGCCCTAGAATCTCAGAATTTTAGAATTGGAAGGGTTGCAATGGTATCTACTCCAACTCATTCCTGACTCATAGAATATTCAGTCTGGAAGGTGCCTGAGATATCGGATCTTCTGACCCCATAATTTTATAGATAGTGAAACCAAGGCCTGAAGAGATGAATTCACTTGCCCAAGATCACACATGTAACTAGTAACAGAGCAGGGCCTTAAACCCTTCATGTCTTTTCTTCTGCACCAGGGGATCACAGAGTTTGTATTCAGGTCTCTTAGTTTTGTTTTTGTTTTTTCTTTCTGTTCCTCTTTCTTCAACTTTCTTTAAGGCTTCTGGTGCCCTTGCATGTTGTTCTCTTGTTCTTCTCTCAATACTTCATTTCTGGAAAAGGTTGGAATCAGTCATTGATGTCTTAGTATGAAAGAGATATAGAGTATATCCCTTCCCAGGAGTCTGCTCTTTATACCTTGTATCATATAATTAGGGTAGCACTGAATTCTCAAAGAGAGGAAACTAACCAGATGACTTTAGGAGTAATGTAGTAGTGAAGTTGTATATGAAAAAGTAAATGTGAAACTGGTACCCCTTAGGGCTTGGAGGGAAGTCCCTATTTTTATTACAATTCCCTTGAAGATGCTCTGACTCATGTGGATCCTGGCCTGGGGCTAAGTGAGACTATTCAGGAGTCTTAAAGTTTATATGATCTCCATTTAGGCACTTACCAACTTTCTCCATTTAGGCACTTACCAACTTTGACCCAGAGCTGCCATTAGGTCAGTGACACCAGGACTCAGACATGGATACTAATTTTAGAAAGTGCCAAGAACATTTGAGGCCTTTATCGTTCATGAAAAACCTGACCTTAGCTCTGAGGCTTTTCTTACTTATTCTTATCCCCCACAACTGATGCAGATTGGCATCTACTCTGGTTAGAGAATTGAGGATTAAATGACTTGTTTAGGGTCACATGGCCAGTATGTGTCAGAGGCAGGGTTTTCTGACTATGAATCTGTTCTATTGTTTTAATTTTCAGTTAGAAAAAACATCAGTAAAATAGTCAATCACTTGAAAAATTTAACACTTCCCATGTGACAGGCACCGTGCTAAGCTCTGGGGTTACAAAGGTAACAACAGCATCAAAAATAACAACCCCCAGTCTCTGTCATACCTCAAGGAGCTCCCATTCTAATGGAGGAGACAATAGATAAAGATGGCAGTGTAGCGTGAATTCTTTCCCTGTCCTTTTTTTGGCCAGGCGCTGTGTTATTCAGTGTCCCAGGGCCTCTTATTCTCCCTACCCCTCCAATTGAGTGTGCTTCATATTGCTTGTCCACAGCATAATTTGTGGTACTTGCTCTGGGAATCAAAACATGGTTCTTGTCTTGAGCAAGTTGATTATTGTTTTTAATCCTTGACTTCCCAATCTATAAAAGTGGAGATAACAGTTATACCGTATACCTCATGGGATCCTTTTGAAGATCCAAAGAGATAAGCTACAAAGGGCAGTTGGTAAATCATGAAGAAAACTATATAAAAGTCAGCTAATATTATTAGGATCTCCAGTGTCTGCATTTTCAACATTCTCCCTTCACCTCCCCATCCCCTCAAAAGGAGTGCTATCATCTTTATCTATATCCAAACAAAATAAAACATCAATAGGTCCCACCCTGTTTTTGTCTCTGGGTAGGACCAGACATCAATGGATTTGATAGAATTCCAAGTCTCTCTAGCTGAACTAATACCCACCCATCACTGAGGGGAGGGGACTCTAGCTCCGTAGAGAATTCAGTGAGTCTTCAACATGGGCTTTCCCTTCTAGCACAGTGCTGTTAATCTTACTCATGAGTATTTCCCTTCACAGTTGGCCGTTCAGTGCCTGCATAGATCTGCAGTAAATACTGTACTATACTGCTGAAAAGAGAGGAAAAACATTACCATCTGCAACTACAGCTTGCAAATTACAGCTTGCAATCACCTGCCATTAAATAAAGACACTTTAACAATATTTTGGGTTTTAAATTAGCAATTTACATCACAAGACTCTGAAAATACTAGTCTTTTAATACTGCAATTTTCTTTCCTTTTAACCAGGCATCAACATGTATTGAATAAAAAACATAAAAGTAATACAAAGCAATGTTTATTTAAACAATAGCCACCACTGGTAGGAGACACAGATGGAAATCCAATAGTTCCTAGCTCAGTGGGAGGCGACATTCAAGGACCTTGATGAGGATGGGATTGGACAGTAACTCTCTAATTTATGTCATGGAGGATCTATGGGGATGCTTTTTTTTTTCCTCCTCTACTTTCTCATGCCAGGCTATGTGTCACATGGGGAACTAGTTTCCAGCAGGGAATTGGAGGCAGAGCTTTTGTTGGAAGGAGACTGGAAGCAAAAAGGCTGCAAGAGAGAAATCTCCAATGGGAGGTTTTCCCTTTGTCATTTGACATCAGGGTGAGATGGAAGGGGATTGGCATTTGTACAAAGTGAGCCAGACACAAATAGAAAGGGATTTGGAAGTTTACCAAGAGGGAGATTAAACAGCTTCATGCCTCATGGACATTTTTTTATGTAGATAGAGTGTTATATCTTTGTCTTTCTGCAAAGGCTTGTCTTTAAGTTCATGTTTATCAGGGCATATTTTTCTTTCCCTGGCTCCCAAGTTGGAAGAATAGGAGAACACCAGGAACTGGCACGCTTTGCAAAGAGATAAGTATAACCTTGGTAGTAAAAATCACTGGGTTGTAAATTCCTTCACACAAACAAGCAGCATTCTATACTATTACAAATATTAGCAGGCATCTGATATCCTGCATCTCCCAACCTTTGCTATGCATCAAGTTTGATATTGGCTTACAGCTGCCTCCCAGAGCCCTCCTGGATGTGAGGTGTTCTTAATGCTCATTTCTCTTTAGTGTTTAAAAATGAACACAGCTTACTTCCTCTCCATTCAATGATATGCCATTTTCCCCTTTTTATAGCCTCCCAAACCATCTCAAATGATCAGTATCTTTACTCTCTCCCTTATTCCTAGTGATAAATAGTTAAAATGCTGTGTGTGTGTGTGTGTGTGTGAAGAAAATCTAATTTTAAAGAAGCTATTTACCTCAGCAAAGAGATTCTCTTTGGTTTGGAGCTTGTGTTATAAACAAACAATAGATTTCTGGTACAGATATTTGGAAGGTTTGGGACTTTACTGCATCCTGCAGAGTACTTTATATCAGGCTGTTTGCCTCACAAATTTTAGCTGTGATTCAAACCGAGTCATAGCTCTAGCAAGGCCAGTGTAGGCTTGTCAGTGACTGATTAGTAAAAAGCAGCAAATGCTATAACTGTCATAATTTTTCAGTCCTTTTAGACTTATTAGTCATCTCTGATAGCATTTATCACTCTCTTGTGTTATCTCATTTAAGGTCTC
>CM053601.1:119485489-119508488 GCA_028646575.1 Pseudocheirus occidentalis | reverse complement strand
TTGTGTGGGAGCTATGGTGCTTTGCTGTTTCTACGCCGCCATCTTGGCTCCGCCCCCCTGGGGTAGACTCTTAAGGAGCCAGTTTATGCTAGGTCATTCTATGGTGCTCTCACAGAGCAAGTCTGTGCTAAGCTATCCTATGGCGCTCTCCTGCAACTCATAATCTTGTAAAAATGAATGCTAATGTTGTCTTGAGATATAATAGGGAAAAGATAAAATACTATTAAAATATTGCTACCAGCCTTAAATTAGAATGAGTATGTAAGCCACCAGAAATGTACCCCCAGTGTAATTCTGGGTCAATTGGGGCCATATACTTCATTACTCCCCAGTGGCATTTATTCTTCCCCTATCTTTGTGAGTAGCAATAAAGCTTTGTTAACTCCAGTCTCTGTATGGCATTGTCACTTTTCATATGATCTACTCTTTACCCTTTACCCTGTTGTGATATATATTGGCTTTTTCTTTGTGTATAGTTGTTAAGTTTTATAGGTTATGATTCAACCAGTGGTATATGATGCTGTATAAAACAGTTGTGTTAAAGTGGGATCATAAAACTGAATTTGTCATCAGAGAATCTGGATTGAAACTATGGATATACTATTTACAACTTGTGTGACCTTTGGCAAGTATCTTAACCACTCTTGTCTTAGCTTCCTCATCTGTAAAATGAGGGGCTTGGATTAGATCAGGAGTGGGGAACCTGTGGCCTGGAGGCCACATGTGGCCTTCTAGTTCCTTGGGCATGGCTTTTTGATATTATCCAAGTTTTATAGAACAGATCCTTTTATTAAGGGGATTTGTTTTGTGAAGTTTGGATTTAGTTCCCACCCTTGGATTAGATGGTTTCTGACATCTCCTCTGATTCTAAGATCTATGATTCTTTTTGGAAGAGGGAGGTCATCTAGTGCAATAATCTTCTTTTATATATGAGAAACTATGGCTCAGAGAAGTTACTTGATTTACCAAAGATCATGCATGGGTTTATTATGTTCTCTTTTCTCTTCAAGTTGACCACAGCAGGTTTATTTTGAGCCTTATTAATGGAAGGACTTGATTGTAACAATATTTACAGAGGTAGTTAGGAGGCACAGTGGGCATAGTTTGGTATCTTGAGTCAATCATTCAATCAAATGATAAACATCTATTAAGCTCTTACTAAGTGACTGGCACTGTATTAAGCTTTCAGAAAGACTTGAGTTCAAATCTAGCCTCAGATACCTATTAATTATGTTTCCCTAAACAAGTCACTTAACAACTGTTGGCTTTAGGTTCCTCATCTGTAAAATAGTGGTATTAACAACACATTTCTCCTAGGCTTGTTTTGACTACGAAATGAGACAGTATAAGGCACTTTGCAAACTGTAAAGTGTTATATAGATGCTTATTTATGTAGATAAATCTATCAACATGTATATATCTTTATATATCTATACTATATGTAGTTATAGATTTATTTATAAATATCTATCATATATAATAGATCTCTTTGTCTCTCTCTAAACACATATATGTATGTATATATATATACACACACAGACACACACATACTATATGTATACTTTCAGCTGGGGAGAAGATGGTTAGTTACTTGATTAACTACTATCAGAAGAAGAAGCTGCATTTGTTAGTCTAAATCATGTATTCTTCATACTAAATTCATGATCAGAAAAGCTGGGCCAATGATTTGGTGATGGTAAAGGCCAATGAATGGGTAGTCACAGACCTGCCCTGACTCCCATGCAGTATATGCATGTGTGTATGTGTGTATGTATGTGTGTGTGCATATATATATATATATATATATATGCAGGTATATATATACACATATAGGCATATATATACATATATATGCAGGTATATACATATAACAAAGCTAGACCTAGGACTACATATATATACATATATGCATATGTATGTATATATGTAAACATATATACATGAGTATATGCCTACATACATACACACACATATATAAAATCTCCAAGACTTGGAGAAAGTTTGTCTTGTACAGGCTGTAGGGGCTCCATAAAGTGTCTCAGGGGAAAGCATGCACAATCATATAGGATGAGAAACTGTGCAGAGCTTATGATCCACCCTAGCGGAGACAGTATCAGCATGATGGATCCATTGGAATATTACTTCTTTTCTATTATTTGAACACATTCTAACTGGGCACATCTGATAGTCAATTTTCTTTCATCTCCTCTGTTTCCTTCTGCATTGCAGCCCTACTTAAACTTCATTATTTTCATTCTTTTCTAAAATCGCTAATGAGATCCCAGCCTTAACCAATTTTCAACAAGAATGGTCAATCAAAGTAAGGAGGCTGACAGACTCTTTTCAATTGTTCTGAATTACTCATAATGTTTCCAAAAGGAAAAAGATAAACAGCTGCTAAGCAAGTCCTTTTTTCAGGAATCTTTCACTTATTTGCAGTTCTATACCTGGTCTTCCTGTTGGTTCTTCCAGAGATTATTCACAGGATTAAAAGCTTAAATGAACCTTAGAAAAAATTTACTCTAACTACCATCATTTACAGATGGAGAAATAGAAGTCCATAGAGGTAAAATACCATTTTCTACTTGCAAGCATTTTTCCGCATATCATTTGAGATATCTCATTTTCTTCTCTTCATCTGTTTATAACTTCTCTCATATTTCGAGGTTCAGCTCAATTGTTACCTTTGACACCATTCCTTCCAGGATCTTCCTGGTTATGGGTTCCTTTTCTCTTTAAAACTCTTCATGCCTTAAGTCAGGTCATTTCTGCATATTTAATCTTTATTAAAGTCCTATTTTAAAGCTTCAGTGTGGCATGGAGGTGCCCATGTACTTTCCAAGCTCTCCTTTGTAGAGTCCTGAATCTGGCATATTCTCCTAAACTTAAAAGGCTCTGAGTAGTAGCTCCACAAAGGACTTTCTATGTACCACTGGAAAACTATTAAACTAAACCTGGAAAACTCATCACCAGAACTTTGGAAATCAGGTAATGATTTTTTTTTTTAAACAATAGTGACTCATCAAATCTCCCTCCTAAACTGATAGGATGCTTGTCAATAGAGGAAATACCCACATTGGTAGCATTTGCAGACCTCTGCAAGAACTGAACTATACAAATAAATCAACTTTTAAATTGTATTCCAGTTAGTCTTGAAAGTAAGCTCTGTGAAAGCAGCGATAATTATTCTTTATATATGTATCCTCAGCGCCTTTCCCATAGTAAGCAAACCAAAGTTGCATTAAATTTTTAAAAATTTAATTTAATTTGACGCATGTTCCCTATGTCAGAATTGTAGATATTTCAGAGTTGAAATGAAGAAATAATTCTCTGTTTATATACTTAAAATTACTTGCAAAAATACAATCTAGTGACAAATATAATGTAATAGAAATTTATCAAGGGCATAGAATTATCACCTTCCCTTGGAAAGACATTTGTGTAGATAATTAGCCTATTATATTTGACATATAGTTTAATAGTCATGTACTCCCAGAAGGGCAGAAATTTTTTTCCCTTAAATTAGGAGATGGCTTTTAAACTAAAACTGAAAGCAGAGATTCACATTCTTGGTTTTGCTGTATCTTGATTTGGACCCAGTTATCACAAGGGATATGGTAAAATCCCCTCTCCCCTTATTTTGTCTTAAAATGTTTGAAATTCAATTTTGTTAAAGAAATAGCATATATTGCTGTTTGGGGGGAGATAAAGAACATAGAGGTTAAGAGTAACAGTAACAATTCATACTTATATAGATATATGAATTTTGTAAGGTGTTTTGTTCAGGAAAGCTTTGGGATCTCACCTATGATAAATTCTACCTTCTACCTTTATTAGACTATGGGTGACTTTCTTTCCAGTCATTAGAAACTGGATGCAATTACCCTGGGGTTTTAACATTCCCTAGAGAGCCCATCATATATGCTCACACTGTCCCCTCAGTTTGCTCACTGTAGTCTGAGTTTGTGGGGATGATTTGGAGAAGATGAGGTAATACTATTGTCTTCTTTTTGTCCTTTTATTTGTCCTTTATGTCCTTTTTGTCCTTTTATAGGTAGGCATAGGAATCAAGGGGATGCTAATATAAGCTCCTTGAGAATAGGGATTGTTTCATTTTTGTCTTTTTATCACCTTTGCCTCCTATGGTGCCTGGGGATAGTAAGTGCCTAATAAATACTTGCTGATTGAATGACCAATGAAGACTTGGTAGGGTAAATGGAATTCTTATGGGCATAGTGATCAAGGATTAATAAAAACTTCATAAAAGATCTGAAGATGGTGTGCAAACAATACGTAGCATTTTTGGAGGATGCCAAGATTTTGTGAGCTGATATATCTTTCATAATGGGAAAAGTAGTCTTGTTTGCCCTGTGAACCTGAAAAACATTTTTGAAAAAAACATTTTTAATCATATTGTGATATTTAAATAAGAAAGAAAAATAAGAAAGAAGTCACAGGAAGCAGTGTCTTCTGGGAATGAATCTCAGATGTGTAGATCATTGTGCAATATTTTGAAGATTGTGTGACTAAGTAATATGAGAGCTTTTTTTAACTTATGGTCAAAATGAGCATCATGCTTTTCAGAATTTTCATAGAGGGAGGGAGGGAGGGAGAGAGAGAAAGGAGCACGAGGAGGAGGAGGAAGAAATGTGGGATAAGTCAAATGATGTATTTGTTACTCAACTAATTCAATAAACATTTATTAAGGACCTACTGTGGTTAAAGCAGTATTCTAGGTACAGGAAATAAAAAGATAAAAATGGAAGATAGTCACTGCTTGCTGGGAAATATAACTTGTACAAAGAGGAATAAACAGAAGACTATTTGAGGAAGGAAAAAGAAGTAACTTGTAAGATAAGGTAGCTCTGTATTTTATCATAGAGCAAATAGGAAGACCTTAAAATTATTTTTTTTATTTTGAAAAACATTTATTCTTTAAATTGCATGTACAAGCAATTTTTAGCATTCATTTAAAATTTTTTTTGAGTTCCAAATTCTCCCCCCACCCCGCCTCTGTCTCTGCCCTCTTTCTCCTCTCTTCCATTACTGAGGAGGCAAACAATTTCATATAGGTTATAGATGTGCAGTCACTCAAAACATATTTCTATATTACTCTTGTTGTGAAATAAAACACAGACCAAAAAAATCCTTAAAAATAAATAGTATACTTTTATCTGCATTCAGACTCTGTCAGTTCTTTCTCTAGAGATAGATAGCAGTTTTCATTGTAAGCTCTTCAGAATTGTCTTAGATCATTGTGTTACTGAGAATAGCTAAGTTGTTCACAATTGGTCATCATAAAATATTGCTATTACTGTGTACAATATTCTCCTGGTTTTGCTCACTTTAGATACCACAACTTGTCTAGTCATTCCCCAATTGATGGACAGCCTCTCAATTTCCTGTTCTTTACCACCACAAAAAGAGCTGCTATAAATATTTTTGTACATATATGTCCTTTTATTTTTAAAAAAAAAATTTGAAGGGAGTAGTATAGGCCTAGTAGTGGTATTGTTGGGTCAAAGGGTATACACAATTTTGTAGCCCTTTAAGTGTAGTTCCAAATTGTTCTCCAGAACGGCTGGATCAGTTCACAACTCCACCAACAGTGTATTAGTAAGACTCTAAAACAGTGGTTCTCAATCTATGGGTTATGTTCAATTTGTAACAATGAAAATACATCCTGCATATCAGATATTTACATTACGATTCATAACAGTAGAAAACTTACAGTTTTGAAGTAGCAACAAAAATAATTTTATGATTGGGGGTTGCCACAACATGAGGAACTAACTGTATTAAAGGATCACAGTATTAGGAAGGTTGAGAACCACTGCCCTAAAAGTTCTTAAGCAGTAACATGGGTGGGCAACCTAGTTTTTCTGAACATTTTTTGGCAGTGGTTTTAAGGATAAATTTTATTTGGAGAGAAATTTGGGAAAAGGAGACAATGTGATGATCACTTTAGAAACAGAAGCAACTTTAGAGGGTATGCAGTTCAATCTTCTCATTTTATAGATGAAGGAACTCAGGTACATAAAGGCAAAGACACTTTCTCAGGAATATATGGTTATTAAGCATCTGAGACAGGATTTGAACTAAGGTCTTCCTAACTACAAGTCCAGGGCTCTTTTCATTACACTGGCTACTTGCCCAGAATACTATTACAGTAGTTGAGGTGAGAGGTGATGGGAATCTAGGGCAGTAGAAGTGTGAATGAAGAGAGAGTCAGAAGAGAGATTTAACTGGTAAAAGTTAGCAATTGATTGACTGCGGGAATTTCATGAGAAAGAAGAGTTGAGAATGACTCTAACATTGTGAACATACATGATATTTTCATCAGAATTCAGTTCCTACTAAGGAGAAGGTACTTGACCAGGTACTCCTCTTAATGTTATTACCAATTCCACCAATTTTGTAAAGCTTTGGAGATATATAGACGTGAAACCAAGTGCTGAGATAAAAGTAGTTCATCACTTTAAAATGTCAATATCAACTTAAGAGGTGTAGATTGATCAACTATGACTTTTGAACTCTGTGTTAGCAGTTCTTACCCACTAGAGAATCACAGAAATGAAAGAAAAGTAATACTTTCTTTAGCCTTATAAACCTTACTTTAAGTGCTTTGATGTAAAACATGTTTTATTTAGCAAAAAGTTGCTCAGTGGCATGTGAAATGTTTCAGTTGGAAATTGGATTTAGAATATCAGTCCTGAGTTTGAATCTTGGCTCTGCTAATGCTGTATGAATTTGGGAAAGACACCATAACCTTTTTAAATGTCAATTTCTTTACTTATGAGATGAAGGGTGTGGATCTGAATACTTTGAAATTCTTTCCAGTTACAAATATGAGATTGTATGGTCTTGAGGTATAAGGGTCTCATTCCCTATATTCCAGTCCTCTTGGGACATTACCTGACCAGACTAGGCAAATTTTATAGAGAGGGCTGAGGAAGTCCCTATGACAATTGCCCACTGGGTACAATTTCTAAGAGTTTTAGGCTGCTGTTATACCTTCTTCCCACTGGGGATAATGTAAATTGGTCTTATTTAATTACACACTTACTTACTGAACATTAGTCAATACTTAAAGAAATTAATTCAGAATATTTTTTGGAAGGACAAATATTGAAGGTGAAGCTGAAATACTTTGGTCACATGGTGAGAAGATAGGACTCACAAAAAAGACCTTGATGTTGGGAAAGGTTGAAGGCAAAAGGAAAAGGGGACAACAGAAGATGAGATGGATAGAGAGTATCACGGAAGCAATGAACATGACCTTAGATAGACTTCAAGTGATTGGTTGGTTGTTGTCCTTTGTTCTTGAGGAGGATCAAAATGATATAAGTACGCCTGGATTAAGGTACAATGTACTATTACTGATCAGACAAAAGGAGCTTGGAAGGTTCCACAACAGGTCAGGCACAAATAGTCCATATAAGCATTTGGAGAGGAGATGTCTCTATATTTGTGCATCTCATATTTCTTTAGCATCTCTAATGTACTGCTGCTTTGCTCATAGAGTACAGTGCCTTCTTTAATGTAGGCACATTGTGCTTAGTGTCTTCTATGTCTCATGATTGATTCCAAAGTTCCTCAGAGAGACTTTGAGAGTGTCCTTGCATCACTTCTTCCAACCTCCATGTGAGGGCTTGTCTTGTGTGAGTTCTCTGTAAAATAATCTTTTTGGCAATGTACTTTTGGCATTTGAACAAGATGGCCAGTCTGTTGGAGTTGTGTTCTCTGTGGTATGGTTTGAATGCTTGGCAGTTTAGCTCAAGAAAGTATTTCAGTGTCCTTATCTTGCCAGATGATCTTCAGAATCTTCCTAAAATAATTCATATGGAAGACATTCAGTTTTTTGGTATGACATTGGTAGGCTGCTCAGGTTTTCTAGGCATACAACAAGGAGGTCAGCACAACAGCTTTTGTATAGCTTTAGTTTGGTAGGCAGCCTAATACTGCTTCTCTCTCTCTGCTTCCATTCAGAGCTTTCCAAACAATGAGCTAGCTCTGGCAATGCGTGTGTCATTGTTTGTGTGTACATCCCTGGAAAGTATACTGCTAGAGTAAGTGAGCTTGTCCATAACATTTAACCTTTCTCCATTTGCTGTAACTGATGGTTACACATATGGATGTTATGGTGCTGACTGGTAGAGAACCTCTGTTTTCTTGATGTTAATTGTTGGGACAAAATTAGCACAAGCAGCTGTGAACTGAACTATACTTTGTTACACTTCAGAGGCTGCATGGAGTGTACAGTCAACCTAGAGGTAGTGGAGGATAGAAGGGCCTGACCTGCTATGGTCAATCAGGTTACGAGCAGTCTGAGATGACTGGATGACTAAACAATAAATTTACTGAATTTTTATTCTGGAGCTTGGTGCCACCAAGAATCTGGTGTGTGTTCATATGATAGGGGCCTTTGCTGAGGCCTTTGAATACCATACTTAAAAGCCTCAAATGTTGTGCTTTGAGGATCTTATCCTTTAAGGCAGTGTATTTTGGTTAATTGAATATCAGTCTTTATTTTAGGTCAATCTAGATTCATGTCTTAATATTGACATATAGTACTACCTTTATTATCATGGGAACATTACTAAACCTGTTAGAGACTCAGGTAACTCCAAGAGAATATAAATATTATAATAATTAGCTTCTTTTAAACCTAAGGTTTATATATATATAATATGATAATATCATAGTAATATTATAATTAATATAATATAAAATATAATAATATTATGGCAAACCATCTATTCAGCCTCATCTTTCATTTGGAAAAGTCCACTTTAGCTTGGTCAGTTTCTTCATTGTTTACCACATCACCTTGTTCCCAAGCATGAATCTTTGTATACTTTATTCTTTACTTTGCCCCATATAGCCTAATGCTCTCTTCTTTTTCTCTCTCTCTGTAGTATAGTACAAAGAACATTTGGATTATAGTCAAGAGACCTGAAAGTTCTGGCATTCTGCCACTTCTTGCTTGTGTGATTATGCATGCTATTTAGCCTACATGGGCCTCAGGTACTATTCTTATAAAATGAAGGGATTGAATCTTTGACCACCCAGATCCCTCCCAGCTCTAAGATGTGATGATTTCTGGGTTTTGCATGAAATCTTGTAGGTAAAATGGAAAGTGTTAACGGGGGGTTTGTGGTGAAGGCAAAGAGAAGGATCAGAACTTGAAAATAAGTAGGAAAGTTAATGTGTAAGTCTGGCCCCAGAAGGAAAAAGCAAGAGCATGAATTTCAGTTGGTAAGAGAGAGATTTTAATCCTATCAGAACAAAACTTCCTGAAAAATATGATTTGTCCAAATGCGGAACAGGCTGACCCAGGAAGAAGCAAGTATGTTAGCATTTGAAGAATTCAGTCAGAGGCTGGATAACATTTTGTTGGAAGGGAATTGCAGAAGAAATGTCTGTTCTAGCTTGCATTTGTCTAGAATGATACCTGAGGTCCCTTCCAACTGTGGATTTGAAGGTTGTGATCAGAGATGGAAAATATCACATTCTAGATCTTGGACGTGGAGTAATGCTAAGGGCAAGTGAGCTCCCAGCTATAACCATCAAAGGTTGATGGGAAGTGAAGATGATGATCAGTAGAGTCTAGTACTGTGAGGAATTAGAAGGCATTCTGTCTGATGTGTTGCTGGTATGTGTCAGAATTTCCTAGAATAATAAACTATATTGTAGAGAGGACAATATGAATCTATATAATATTATGCATAATATTAGTGTATATACTACATACTGCATAGAATATGTATACAACATTATTATAGATTATCATGTATTAGTCTGTGAGTTTATCATTAAAATATTTAAATGAGCTGTGTGAATCCTCTTCTTGAGTCTAATAACTAAGGCTTGGCACATATTCATGAATTCTGTTGTGATATTGGAACCAATTCTACTAGAGAATGAAAAATAAACTTCGGCTTCCTAGACTAAGAGATGGCAAGTGCCTGCCTTCAGTGGTACCCTTTATAATAACACAACATTTCTAAGACATGTAGAATTAAGTCCTGGAGGGCTGAGGGTGATTGTGATGAGGGTTTGACACATTATATTTGTATGGGCCACACTGCAAATATGGAGAATCTTATTGAAGGTGCTGTGGCAAGGCAGGTAATTGTTTGGAAGTATCCTTGGGCAACAAAGAAAAGACTGATTCCACAATCTCTAAAGAAACACAAGGATCAACTGAATTCTTCAGTAAATCTAGTAACTATACTGGAATAGGTGTTAGTAGCTAAGTGTGTGTGGGTGTATGTATGTGTGTGTATATATGAATAGGGTGTGTGTGGAAGACAATAAAAAAATAAGATGCTCTAAGTTTGGGAGAACTATAAGCCAGAACTGTCTTACAGCAGCTCGACTACCTAAGAAGGAGCTTTGTAAGTTAGCCCAGTAAGCAGAAGGCTGTATTTTTAAAAGACTGGGCTCCTCTTGCTAACATCTGACCTTAGCAAAGCCATCATTTTTCAGAGCTCCATTTTTATCTTATGTTTTGTGGGGTTTATAGTACCTGATAAAATGAATGGTCTGACCAAGCTCAGTCTTCTAGGAGTCATGTAAGTATAAATGACTAGATAGCTGAGAAAAGCACTTTGCAAATATACATGATAAATCATACTTCCGGAAGCAAGTGCTCGATTAAAAGAGCATTTTCTTGAAAGGGTGATCCTGATGCAAGACAGATGATTTCAGGATGATCTTTTATTTAAGAAAAAGGAACTTGACAGAGCAGAGTGAAATGATAAACTCAGTTACTAAGCATCACTGGTCTTTTACAGTACATAGGTAGAGTGGAGATTCTTGCCTTAGGGAAACGCTCTCTCGCTCTCTCGCTCTCTCTCTCGCTCTCTCTCTCTCTCCCCCACTCTCCTTCCCCCCTCCCTCTCTCTCTGTCTTTTTCTCTTTCTCTGTCTCTCTCATACACACACACACACACACACACACACACACACACACATACATGCGCCATTTTTCTCCTTTATCTTGGGAAGGTGGCAATAGAAATTTGATATGTGTATTTTAAAGCACCCTGCCTTAGAGTCAAGAAGACCAGAATTGAAATTCTACCTAGGATATTTACTAGCCAAATGACCCTGGACAAACCATTTAATATCTTTCGGCCTCAATTTCTTTACCAGTGAAATGAGGATAAGCACTCACTACCCACGGGTGTGATAAGAGTCAATTGAGCTAACAGGTCAAGTACTTTGCAAATCTTAAAAAGCATTATTAAATGCTAGCTATCTCTCACCTGGTCCAGGTAGGGAAAACTATTTGGGGAGATGGTCACATTGCCTTTGGAGCAGGGCTAAATAAGGTAAGGAGTGACAATAATTCAAATATATAAATGATATGGGTAAATGCTCCCCTTGATTCCAATAACTGAGACTTGACTCATATTCATGAATTGAGTTGTGATGCCGGAGCCATTGTATTCTAGAGCATAAGAAAAAGCTTCATTTTTCTGGACTAAGTGATGGTAACTGCCTGTGTTTGGTGATACCCTTTATAATCACACAATATTTCACCTGTAATAGAGCCTTATTTTTTCAGGTTAATGTTTTCTGATTCACAATTAAATGGCTTTAACTCTCAGCTCTAGGGGATCTTGGCAAGCATGAATTAATGAGCCAGGTTTATAAATAACTAGATGGGGTCTCACCAGTTCCTCCCAACCCCTTTACCCTCCACCCCTATACCCTAACTTATCAAATAATATTTGATTCCTCACCCCTGCCAAGTAGAAAGTGTTCTCCTACTTAGACCAAGAGCTCTAATGTTTTTATGTTTCCAATACCAGTTAAAAGCTTGAAGAAAAGCCCAGGACTATTATTGCTGCATTTCTCTTGGCTTGGGATAAAGATAATGAGCCAGCCCCTGCTGCCCTTTCCCATGCATAATACCTATTGATGTCGATGAGAGCTTCATAGAGTGTGAGAGCTGTTGAATTAGATATATCATCTTAAAAACACTAAGGACAAGGGACATATTTTTTATTAGGCAAAGGAAATCTGTGTGGTTACAAACTTCTCTAGATACTTCCCATTAAGAAGAAGTAATTTTCTTGAAGAGTGGTTGTCGAACTCCTCTGCCCTACCAAGGTGAGATTTTTATGAGGAAAGGATAAAATTCTGTTGCTGTGTGGAATGCTTAGGTTTCCAAGGTCACCACTGAGCCAAAGTATGATGAGAAAATATTTACAACCTGCTCAGAAGATCAGTCAGAAGTATTTATTCTCTAGAATTTTGAAGAAAACTATAGAAAAAACCAAAACTAAACAAAACACAACAATTAATCCTCTCCTCCCCAATATCCTTTTCCTCTCTCTTCCCCTTTCTTTCCTGTTTATCTTCCCTCTGCTCCCTTCCTCTCTCCCTCTTTCCTCATCTTAGACATGTCCTTTACCAAACAACATTACCATGAATGAAACTGGCTGTTAATAAATTGGGAATGAGTAGTTACAGACGTGAGAGTCATTTCAAGAACCTGCTCTGTGTGAAGTTAGTTCATAGAGCAAATGTCAAAAACAGACTAGATTGGAAGAAAGACTAAAGAAGAGAGCAAAACCCTGACAGTGATACAGCAATTACAAACCAGTTTAAAAAGGTGCAAAAAAAACCCCACCCTCAGAAAAATGAGAAGTGTAGAAAAAGAATATGTTGATTCTATCACCATTACTTAGAAATGTTTGATGCAAAAAATTGCCATAATGAGGAGGTGAGAGAGGTACAGAAATAATATTGACCAACAAATATTTGAATTACTTACCAAATTGGTATATCATATTAGTGAAAAATAGCAGATGTTTAGAGCACGATTGGTTTAGTCATTGCAGAGAAGGATTGTAGAATTTTACCAGTGGTATTGTCACACTAAACAGCAAAAAGCAGTAGAGGAGGAAAGATTACAGAGAGCTTTGGTGCATGGATCACACAAGGCAGATTATCCACAGTTCTTTCATAGATAAAATTGGAAGCGTGACTAGATATTGATATGGAATAGAACAGATCTGTTAACCATTTTTTTTTTTTGCAAACTCTTCTCATCAGAAATATTAGTGGATCCACTACATCAGAACAATACTACAACCTCATTACTTGCTGTGTTTACTATGAGGAAGGAGAAAATATATGTTAGAAGATAGTCATGAAAAACAGCCAAATATAACCAAATGTATGTAGCAGAATCTATAATGGAGCAGCACGGCTTTAAAAGTGCTCAAGGATTGAGGTTCAAGGTAATCTGATTCCAAAAATTAAAAAGAAAAATAATAAATCAAACTATGAACAAAAAGAGTGACTAAGACATCTTCAACTACTAATCTATATACCTACTTTCTTAACTCATAAAATCTTTATGACAGTAGACAATGATATGATGTTTTAAGAATATACTTGACTAGGTTATGAGAAAAATAGGCAGGCTTTTCCTATAGCCTGTTGACAGAATACCACACACATCTTAAGATTGCCACAGTTGATTATGAAATGCAGAGGATATAAGATTCTGTTGTGTCTCTGTTTTGTGTGTGTATCACAAAAGCATGATCCAATAGGGTAAAAACATTTTCTTCTCTAAAACAGGGCACCTACACATATTTTAAAATTGTACAATAGTTTACAATAGGCCATGTAGATATATTTGTTCAAAAATTGGCTAATTGACAACCTAATAAGTATTTTTTTGTTTAGCTTTTGCTTTCTGGACGGGGACGGCAGGGTAATTGGAGTTAAGTGACTTGCCCAAGGTCACATGACTAGTAAGTATTAAGTGTCTGAGCCTGGATTTGAACTTGGGTCTTCCTGACTCTGGGGCTGGTGCTCTATTCACAGAGCCACCTAGCTGCCCCATAAGTAAGTTTTTCAGTAAGGCACTTAAAACAGAAAATGATGTCCACCAAAAGTGCTAACCTGTGACATAGGGGGATACCTTGTGCATGCTTCAAATAGAAGAAGACTATGCTCTTGATGGTGATTTGCCCTAGATAGTCCCAGTTGTAATATCATTATGCTAATTGCATTGATTCCCAGAACTCTATGGGATTATTCACTAAGGCAATGGTTAATCAAATGAAATTGACCTAACTCCTCATGGCAGATATGAAAAGCAATATGGTGTAGTAGTAGAGAGATCCTCAGAACTAAGAAGTCCTGGATTCCAACCTCATATCTGATGCATGTTGTTTGAGTGTCCTTGGACAAGTCATTTAACCATTCAGTGCTGTAGATGAGTCTCTAAGATTGTATTTGAGGATATTATTCTGGTCTCTGTATCTCTGAAATCATAGGTTTAGTACTTATCCTCTAGACCAGGGGTGGGGGACCTGCAGCCTCAAGGCCATATGTGACCTTCTTACAGCCTTTTGACTGAGTCCAAGTTTTACATAATGAGTCCTTTTATTAAGGGGATTTATTTTGTGAAGTTTGTATTTAATCAAAGACCGTACTTGAGGACCTAGAGGGCCACAAATGGCCTTAGGCCACAGGTTTCCCACCTCTACTAGACTATTCACAATGAAGAAAACAGCAGCAAAGCAAATAAAAAAAACTCCTATTGTTCGTATTATGACATTCAATTGGAAAAAGAAACCTATTTAATCCATTTAACAGTTCATATGTCTTGACCAAGAACTGCTGGGAGAAAATGAGTGGGGCTATGCAGCTTAAAAGGAAGAGGAGATTAAGTTGGATCTCATTTGAAAAACTGTAAAAAATATAAAACAAGAAAGAAGAAAAAGAAAAACTGTGCAGTGCGGTCATTGATGCCCCTAATATCTCAAAGACTGATCTTTTTTAAAACCAGTATTCTCCTGATAATTAAATAATGAAACATTATGAACTCTGAAGGATCAAAATTGTGAATGACCTCCTAAACAATGGGGAAAAAAACCTTTGATAAGTAGGTTGAAGCTTATTATTCACATGGAAAATGATGCAGAGAAAATATGAAGATCATTCATGGCTGGAAAAGGAAATGGGATCTTCATGCAGCAAGTGTGAGCAGTGAACTTGGCAGATGGATAGAGACACTGAATGGAATGAAATACAAAATACTAAACAGTTGTTCTCAACCTTCCTAATATCCCAACCCTTTAATAATTGTATGTGGGCATATCTGCACGTGGGTGGACCTGCCTGGAGACAGATAGAGGAGAGGTGTCTCGGTTCCCAAGACCATTGGAAAATTGGTGTCTACAAGAATGTCTACAAGAATGATACCTAGAAATAGGAAAATAAGGTCTTGGTTCCTTTTGTGTATTGGTTGTCATTGAGGAACACTTCCCAAATATCTCCTTTAGAAAAAATGCACAACAAAAACAAAAGCAAAAATGAGTCTATGTGGAACTAAACTATTTTTCACACCTTTATCAAAATGCAAGTCACTATTGTGGGAACCATTTTATGGATGATGAAACTGATATTTAAAAAGGTTAAATAGCCTTTCAAAAGTCACACCATGAATAAAAGGCACAATCAGAATGAGACTTCTGATTTTCTGAGTTCCCATCTGTTGTGAAACCTTTTGTGGCTCATAATTAACTGAACCTTCTGCACATGTGAAATCTTCATGTAATTCTTCTATCAAATGATCTCCAAAATCTAATTACATTCACTACTTTTCATAAATATAATTGATGCTCTACAGCTTGATGTCAGGGGATATTTTTCTATCAATTACTTGTAATTTTTCTTCTTTGCTCCGTAAAGCTCTTTCTTTCGAAGGACAAGGTTAAGAGAATCCTTAGCATTTGAAGAGGATAGAGCAATTTCTCTAAATACTTAAGGGTTTCAGGGATAGTTTTGAAAATTTGATAATGAAATGTGACAAAACAATGTGTGAGTTTGAGTCCCAAGCGATCTAATCATTTCTCTTACCCTATCTCCCCTATCTCAGAAGTAAATGATGTTGTGGGACACTGAACTAGTAAGTCAATACTTATGCCACGGTTGGTCACTGTAAGGTCATAGGCAGTAGAAGTCCTGATCAATTTATGATTCCCCTATGGTAGGGAGGAGAAATTTCAGGCTACAGCTTTTCTTATCCTTATGATTCAGAGTCAACATCTCCGAAGGCCCTACACTCCCATTTCCACTAGTTTTTCCCTTATCTCATTCCTACCAACCTTAGCCCTACTCTCCATAATCCATATTATACTCTACTCTGCTGTTTTATTGTGCCTAATAAATCAATCCAAAAACATCTACTAAGTACCTACTATTTGTCCCATACTGTACTGTTAGACCCTCACTATACAAAGACGAAACTGAAAATAATTCCTGCCCTTGAGGGCTAGCTTATATTTTAATGGGTAAAACAAATTGCAAACACATAATTTAATTCAAAATGTAAAGAGGAAACAGTTATTTTGAGCCAGATGCACCAGCAGCTGGGAAAAGACCATATGTATAAAGTTGCATTTGGACTGAGCTTTGAAGGGATATGAAAATTTCAAGAGACTGATGGAAGATGAGAGTGCATTTCAGGTTTGGGGTCCAGTCTGTGAAAAGTCAGAGAGATAAGAAGGAATGGTGTGAGAGAAATGGCAAGTAGGCTAGTCTTGTTGGTCTACAGTATATGTATTTTCTGGGGCAGGTGATTATCCTAGCATTTTAGAAGACAAGATTCAGCTCAAAGTAGTTAGCTTTTTCTTTCCCTTTAGCCTTGAACTGCCTAAAGAGTTTGATGATCTGATAAGGATTTTTCTTTCCTTTTACAATCCTCTTCACACCAGCAACAGTGTCTTGCTGCAGAAGCACATGGCATCTTCCAGTGGATCAGGATCCCGCTAGAGGCTTCATCGGTGTTGAGCTAGAAAAGGCCTCACAGTCCAACTAGTCCACTCTTTATTTTGTGGATGAAGTGACTGTAGAGTGGAGCCAAGTCACCTAGAGGAGTCAGTTTTCCAGCAGAAAATTGGATCCTTCTTGGGAAATTATGGTTCTTCTGGGGGCACAACTGCCGCTATCCTTTGGGTCTTCTTTTTGAAAGTGCATAGCAATACCAAAGGCTAGAATTTGAGTTAGAGATGGTGTAGACTAGTATTGGTGTCACATGTCTCACCCAGGCAGAGGTTCAAGGAGTATAATAGTTGATCAATTCCTCCAGGAGAGTTGTCATTTCTCATGGTGGTTTTTGAGAATGGCAAGTTTGAAGACATCATAAGAAGACATTAAGTGACCTGATGTCATCAGAAATGTAAGCTACCTTGATGATAGATGGTACCAATTTGTGAGCCTTACCATGTGAACTCTCTGGCCATCCAAACTTCCAAATATAATATATGAATTTGTGGGAAAGTATCTCAGGTTTATAGAGAACGTTTTTTGTTGATATTTTTCTCATGATGCTATTTTAATAATGCCTTAGCTTTGAGCTACTTTTCTTCTGGCTGATTATTAAACTGTAAACACATAGATGGGAGATCTTGAATTATAGTTTTAAGTCTGTGGACACATGAAGTTACCTCTAATCTGGGGTCACTCATGCTATGGAAGATCCCATCTGTGAGTGTTAATTGAGGGGGTTGAGTAGCCTGAAGGGGCATGATGTTAAACAAAACCTTGGTCCCTTGATCCTGCCATCACCTTGAGTAGCATTTGTGACATTGCCTCCATCGTCTTACCTCCTAGTCGCTTCTTAGCCCCTTGAAATTTGCCTTTCATTTCTACCACCTGTCTTCAGCTATGCTCTCTCACAGTTGCCAATGATGTCTTAGCTGATAAGCTTAATGGCCTTTCATTAGTTTTCATGGCATTTGACTTCTCTGCATCTTTTGGCCTTGTTGATCTTTATCTCTTCTTTGCTGCTTCCCCCCCTTCTTCCATAGGCTTTTTTATATTGGCTTTTCTAATTTCTTCTCCTCCATTCCTTTAATCCCTTCTTTATTTCCTCTATTCTCCTCCTGACCATTCCTTTTCTGCTTTGTTTTATTGGTAAACATTCTTTTCACATTAAATATGGAGTTTTCCTAAGCTTCTATCCTAGTTCCATTCCTTTATTCTATCTATACTTTTTTTTGGTGATGTCATCAGTTCCTTATATGTTTAGTTATCCTCTCTATTCAGATGATTCTCAAATCTGTATTCTACTCTTAGTTTTCTCTCACACTCTTGTCATGTATTACCATTTTTTTTCTGGTGAAATACTCACCTTGATGTCTCAGAGGTGTCTGGAACAGAACAAGTCTCAAGCAGAACTCACTGTATTTTACCCCAAACTTATTTGTTCTGCAAACTTCCCTTATTGCTATTGGAAACACAATCATCCTTCTTACCACCCACTAGGCTTACCATTGACTAGAGGAGTCAGTTTTCCAACCGAAAATTGGGTCCTGCTTGGGAAATGATGGGTGCTAGCTTCTTGTAAAGTCCCCTTTGATTTCTCCTCCCATCTCTCATTTGGCAAGCTTTGCTAATTGACTTCCACAATAACTCTTAGATTTGTCCCTCCTCTCTACTCTCCCAGCCACTATTCTAGTTCAGTACATTATCATCTTTCATCACAGTACCTTTCTAATTATTCTTCCTCATCTCTCTTTCCTCAGCAGCTATCATCCATATAACTACCAAATTGATATTCCTAAAATACAGATCTGACCATGCCACTCTCCTGCTCTTAACATTTTCAATGGTTTCCTATTACCATTATAATAAAATGCAAAAATTCCATTCCTAGTATGTAAAAAGACTTTTAAAAATCTGGCTTTCAAAAACCCTTCTAGCTTCATTTCATATTTCTCCCAGTCATACATTTGGTCTAGCTAAACTGGACTACCAGCTTTTTTTTAGACACAATATTCTTTCTGTTTCTTCCATGTTTCTCCTATGGCTATGAATGCCCTGTCTCCTCACTTCTAGTTCCTTCCTTTAAAGCTTAGTTGTGGTGCTACTTCATACCAAAGTCCTTTTCTTATCACACCATTTGTTAGGATTCTCTCCCTTGTGGTGTTCCTTTTTATTTACTTTGTATATGTTATGTTTTATCTATCATATCATACATGGATCACCTGGTAGAAGATAAATCAGTTGAGATCAGAGACTGATTTATTTTTGTCTTTGTGTCAGCACAGTACGTTGTATATAAGAGGAGCTTAATAAATGTTGAATTTAATGGAATTCTTTAATTCTAAGTAAGTTTCTTTTATTTGCATGGAGTTTGATTTCCACTGTTGCCAGTCATCTTATTTCTTAGCACATGTTTCAACATTAGTTCATGATAAAACATGAAAGATTGGTGACAAATACACGTGTATATACAGTTTGTTAAGGCATTGAACTTTGAACACTGTATGCTGAAATAACAATATTTTATGACTATATAATGCCTTATGCTTTTCAAAGCATATCCCCTATCTCATCAGACCCATTTTTACGGTCACTCAGGTTTGCCTACGTTAAAGTCTTTAATTCATTTGTCCAGTTGCTAAATCATGTCAATTCTTGCTCCTAATGCATTACACATATTTCCTATTTCTTTCACTCAGATGACCACCATGTGGTCACCTCTTGCCTGAACTATTGCAATAATCTCAGTTGATTCTCAGACCAAGTCCCTTCCTTTGCCAATTTATTCTCCTTATTACTGCCAAAATGATATTTTTAAAGCCCAACTCTGATCATGCCATGTCCCTGCTCATAAACTTGGGTAGGTCCCTATAATATTTAAGATTCAGTAGAGTTTCTACTATTTGCCACTTAAAGTCCTTCACAATCTGCTTTCAGTCTACCTTTCTAACTTTATCATATAGTACTTAGCTCCATGAATTCTTTATTTGAGTCAAATTAGCTATGCTACTCTTCTTCTGTGACTTTCCATCTGCCTGGGGGTGTATGAGACCAAAACAAAGGGGTCCTATAGTGGAAATTGGAGAAGGAAAGTCTCAAACTACACCCTGGAATCAGCATCTTCTTTTTGGTAGCACTTGGTATTCAACTGAGGCCAGAATAGAAGAATTTCCTAATCAGGAAGGGAGAGTGCAGGGTCTCCAACTCTCCATGTCTAATGGGTCTGTGTTGTTATGTTTGCACCAAGATAAAGAGGATTTATTTCACCTGAAGATGAGGGTTAATGAATCCTGGTCAACTTCAGTCCCCAGTTGCAGTAGGTATTACATTCTATAAGTTTTGCCCAAAAGGCTCCAGAGACTAGGCTTTCCTTGTGAGGGTATGAGTCTTGATTTTCTTTTCCTTTGATTTATTTGTCTTTGAGTTTTGGAAGGCTTTTGTAACTTCCAAAATTAGCTGTAAGCCACAAAGATTTGATAAAAATTATGCCTAATTGTTAAAATTGAATAATGATGAATTTGAAAATGAAGTCTCCAGATCTACCCACTATGGTAGACCTGTATCCTTCTGAAAAAAACATCAGTACATAGATTGTTGGTGATCTATACCACAGGGAATTTGCCAAAAAAGCAACCTCGTTGTTTTGCTGGGAACCATCACTGTTTATCTGGTGGGAGAGAATAAGGGAGGAAGAATGTGATCATAGACACACATACCTTTATGTTATCACAGAATGTAGTCATATATGACGAGGTATTAATATGTTAAGTGAATTAATATAAGAGACATAACCCATGACCCCTTTATGAGTAAAAGGGGAAACAATTTGATTAACGAACCAAGTAAGTTACATACATGCCTGCAGGCTTCATATAGGTCATAATTGGATAAATTTTAGAGTTTTAGAGTGAGAGAGTGCAAATTGTTATGATGGAGACTCCTATGGGGAGACAGAATGGAGAATTTATAGATTTTTTTCCAGTGTTGACATATAGTTTTGGGAGGGAGCTACTCTGCTGATAGGAAGTAAACATTGCAGAAAACCAGGTATATATAGAGACCATTACCCATGGGAGAAAGAAACAGTGTAATCTCTGGCAGCAGAGAAGAGAATTGAACTATTCAGAGAACTACACTCTGGAAGCTAAACTGAGTAAGCTGACCAGAAGAAATGTTGTACCCAAGGGTAGGATATGACAAGGAAGGAAAGAACCTTCAGTCCCCCCAGTGCCAGGAGCTGTGAATTGTCTTTGCTAGAAAAATATTCTGTCCTTATATTTTAATACTTTTTCACTCTAAGTTTTATTTTTATTTTAAAATTATTTTTATGGGCCCTCCTTAATAATAATTTTATACTTCAGAGACAGATATGAAATGCCTGCAGTTAGAGATCACAACTCTCTAACAATAGACTGGGATTTCAGCTCTCAATCTTTCCCAGGGAAAGATCCTTTAGTCCTTTATGGTTCTCATTGCATCATCATGCCACAAACAATAGGACATCATTATTGTTTTTCCATGTAAATAGTTCAAGTTTGATAAATTCCTTATGATTTTTTCCATTTTTGCCTTCTCATGCTTTTTGTATTTGAGTCTCAAATTTTCTTTTCAGTACTGTTTTTTTCAGCAAGAATGTTTGAAAGTCTTCCACCTCAATGAATGACCATATTTTCACCTGGAACATTATACTCAGTTTTGCTGGGTAGGTGATTCTTGGTTTTAATCCTAGCTCCCTTGATCTCAGGAATATATTCCAGGCCCTTCAATCCCTCAATGTAGAAGCTGCCAGATCCTGGGTTATCCTAATTGTGTTTCCACAGTATTCAAATTTCTTCCTCTTTGCAGCCTGTAATATTTTCTCCTTGATCTGGGGACTCCAGAACCTGGCTATAATATTCCTAGGAGTTTTCTTTTGGTGATCTTTTTCAAGAGATGATCTGTGAATTCTTTCATGTTCTATTTTGCCCTCTGGTTCTAAAATATCAGGGCAATTTTCCTTAAGAATTTCCTGAAGGATGCTGCCTAAGTTTTTTTTTTTTTGATCATGACTTTCAGGTAGTCCAATAATTTTTAAATTGTTTCTCCTGGATCTATTTTCCAGGTCAATGGTTTTTCCAAGGAGATATTTCACATTGCCTTCTACTTTTTCATTTGTTTGGATCTGTTTAATAGTATCTTGGTTTCTCATAAAGCAATTTGCTTCCATTTGCTCCACTCTAATTCTGAAGGAATTATTCTCTTCAACAAGCTTTTGAGGTTCTCTCTCCATCTGGTAAATTCAACTTTTTAAGGCATTCTTCTCCTCATTGGCTTTTTGGGTCTCTTTTGCCATTTGAGTTATGTTTTTAAGGTATTATTTTCTTCAGTCAGGTTTTTGACTCTCTTTTCATGATTTTCTTGCATCATTCTCATTTCTCTTCCCAATTTTTCCTTTACTTCTCTTATTTGGTTTTCTTTTTTTTTAAATTTATTGACTTGTTTATTTACTTTTAGTTTACCAGATTCAGTTACAGAAACACTTGAGTTTCAGATTTTCTCCCCTCCTTTCTCCCTCCCACACCCATGGTGGCATACAATCATGTATGGGATCTGCAAACACTTTCACATTGTACAATAGTCTGGTTGTATAGAAGCATTGTAACCAATGGAGCGCACAATGGGAAAAAATGAAAAAAAGAAAAAAAGAAGAGAAAAGAAACAAAACCAAACATGGAAAAGAACAATAGCATGTGTTGCTTCAGTCTCCATTTAAACTCTGGTCTTTCTAGATCTTTCTCTGAGTGTAGATATCTCCTTCCATTCTAAGACTTGCAGAGTGGTCTTTTGACTGTGTGTTGCAGAGAAGAGTCCAGTTTATCAAGGTTGGTCATCACACATATGATGTATCTGTGACTGTGTACAAATTTTTCCTGGTTCTGCTCTTATCACTTAGCATCAGTTCGTATAAGCCTCTCCAGGTAAATATGAAGTCCATCTCCTTCCCATTTCTTAGAGCACAATAGTATTCCATTACATTCATATACCACAACTTGTTCAGCCATTCCCCAATTGATGGGCATCCCCTAAGTTTCCAGTTTTTTGCCACCAGAAAGAGAGCTGCAATTAATATTTTTGTACATATGGGTCCTTTCCCCACTTCTCTTTGGGATACAACCCCAAAAGTGGTATTACTGGGTCAAAAGGTATGCAAGTAT
>CM053601.1:119450635-119484989 GCA_028646575.1 Pseudocheirus occidentalis | reverse complement strand
TGCCAGATTCCAGAATACCCAGTTAAAGGAGAAAATATCACAGGCTGCCAAGAGAAAACCACTTGAATACTGCGGAAGCACTATTAGGATAACCCAGGATCTGGCAGCTTTTACACTGAGGGATTGAAGGTCCTGGAATATGATATTTTGAAGATCAAGGGAGCTAGGATTAAAACCAAGAATCAACTACCCAGCAAGATAGAGCATATTATTCCAGGGGAAAATATGGTCATTAAATGAGGTGGAGGAATTTCAAGCATTCTTGCTGAAAAAACCAGAACTGAGCAGAAAATTTGACAATCTAACACAAAAAGCATGAAAAGGTAAACATGGGAAAGAAAACATAAGGAACTTATCAAATTTGAATTATTTACATACCAATATGGAAAAACCATAATAGTAACTTATGAATCATTTCTTAGTATGAGGATAGGTGAAGGGAATACGAATGTGTATGTATGTATGTATGTATGTATGTATGTATATATGTATGTATATATATGTATGTATGTACACTTACACATATGTCTATATAGGTGACTATATACGTGTATGAATACATATCTGAGCATGTCTGCATATGTGTATATAGAGCGTATAGGATCAATTGAATATGAAGGGATGATACTTTAAAAGGCAAAATTCTGAGGTGGGTGAGGACTAGAATGAGAAGAGACAGGGAGAGACAAAATGGGGTTAATCATCCCATATAGAAGAGGCAAGGGTTAACTGTTACAACTTTACTTTCAATTACTCTCATTGAATTTGGCTTAGGGAAGAAATGGCATAAACTCTAAACTGGGTAGCATGCCACACAGGAGAGTAGGGGTATGGGGATGAAAGGAGGTATGATGGAGGGGAGGGCAGGGTCTGGGGGAGGGATGCTGGAAGCGCATACTTCAGTAAAGGGACAGGGACAGTGTAGAGAACAGAACAAGGGGCGGAGGGATAGGAAGGAGGGACATATGATCACTGTCACAATACGTCCACTATGAAGATGACCTGTGTAATTACGCATAGCCTGTATTGAATTGCTTGTCCTTCCAGTGTGGGTGGGTGAAAAGGGAGGAACTGAAAGAATCTAGAATTTAAAGCTCTGCAATACATGCAACTAGGAATTCAGATATACAGGGGCTGGGGTAGGGAGGCCCTCCCTGCCCTACCAGAAAGTTAGAGAGCAGATCAGGGGTGGGGCTTTACAGTGGGATCCCTGTTTTTGGGTTGGGGTAGGGGAAAGACAGGGAGAAAATTTGTAATTCAAAAATCTCAGGAAAATGAATGATGTAAACAAGAAAACAAATAAAAAATTTATTAAAAAAAGACTATGTGGCCACTTTAGTAGTAAGTTGTTATGTTATATCATTGTGAATGCTTTACTTTGGTTTGTATGAATGTTTTGCTTTAGTTATTGCTAAATAAATAGTTCACTAAAGTATGTGATCAGAACCTTAGAACTATTCACAGTAGCAGTCCTCTGGAGATCTGCTTGTGCTTCGCTTTAAATAGCCTCACTGCCAAACTGAAGATCTACAGTGCTATTGTGCTGGTCTCATTGTTATATGCCTTTAAACATTGACAGTGTGCCCACATCATGCCAAGAAACAGAATCACTTCCATTTGAATTGTCTTAGGAAGATTATGAAGATCACCAGCTGGATAAGATGTTAGATAGTGAAATCTTTCTCAAACTAAACTCAAACTAAAGGGGAAGCGACTGTTTCTTTTTAGAATCTGTAATACATGAGAGTAAAAGCCTGGCATAGAATAACATTCACCTTAAATTTTTTTGGAAAATGGATTTTATAAGGATTCTAAGAGAGTTTAAGTTGCTTCCTATAGCCTAAAATTTTACTGAGGAAGTCAGTCCAGAAGGGATTGGAGCCCTAAAGGAATATACACTGAAAAAGAATATTTAATATATCCATGCTCAAGTGAAAAACCACCTAACACTTTCACTATGTTGGAGGAATAGGTCACATATAGAATAGAGCAGCAATAAAGATTTAAGTCAAAAGACAACTCAGTACCTTAATTTTAAAGCTTTATAAGGTTTTGTTTGTTTTTAAGCATTCTCTTTAGTGTCTGTTCCCTGTCTCTTCATGGTGGGTTTGAGGGGTGAATTAAATTATTAGTGATTTACGAAAGAGCAAAGCAGGGAGGACAAAACTGAATCCCATAATTGAAGGGAACAGAAAGATGGAATGAAGAGGCGGAGGCAAAGGGCAGGATAGTTGCTCTTGAGTTTGGAGTAGAGGAGGAGATCAGATTATGAAAATCTTTCTCAAGTGCCACTTAGGATATTGCCCTCTCGAGTCTTGCTTTGAGAGGGTTGAATAAGTGTTTTGAGGACCTCTTATTGCTAATCATCACAGTGTTAATGCTATCATTGGGGAGAAGTCTTTGAAGGAAGGATGTTTAGAAATCTGAATATTTGGGTTAACATGCACCAGGGGTTTTGCCTTGGTACCCTAATTTGCAGTAAGGCATGTGCCACCTCAGCATCTTTGCATCTGGACCTTGTCTCTACTAAATTATCTTTACTTTTATGATAACAAAAATACTTCCATAGGGCTTTACAGTTTGCAGTACAGCTTGAACAATTCTTTTATGCTGCATTCTCTTTTTCCCTGTTCTCTCACTGTGAAACTTAAATCTTTTAAGCAGATTTCTCCCACATGATTTTGGGAGAATCATGGACAGTTTATTAATATGTGGAGATCAACATTTGAATATTTTTAAGACACCCACCCACCCCTTGTTTATTTTATTTTTTCCTATTCATTTTAAAAATAAGAATAAACCAAACAAACATATAGTATAAGATATGCATATGTAAATGACTTAAAACAAAAACAACAAGTGAGTTGAAGGCTAAGGCAATATTTATGATTTTCCATTTAAATCACATTTTTCTATTTCTTTTTTAATATTCAAAATTTGAATTTTTCAGTTAATAAAAATATTGCCTTGTTACTCCTATTTCCTTTTAACCTCTCCTTAAAAAAAAGAAAATCCTGGTGTTCAATATACATAGTCAAACAGATTCTGTCAGTAGGATGAATGAATAGAAAAATGGAACGAAGGGGCAAAATGTCATATAGAAACGTTGGTCATATCTAAATATACATGTCTCATTCTGTATCTTGAATCCACTATATCTCTGTCAGGAGGTAAATAGAATGACTTATTATTTTGTAATTTGAAATTATGATTGGTTATAGCATTGATTAAAGTTCTTAAGTCTTCCAAAATTGTTTGCTTTTACAATGTTATTGCAAAAAATGTTCTCTAGGTTCTGCTCCTTTGCGTCAATTTATATAAATCTTCACAACCTATGTGTATGAACCTAGAATTTTAGAGCTAGACAGAAAATTAGAAATAATGCGATCTCATCCTTTCATTTAATGGATGGGGAAAAATTAAGGTCCAGAATGGTTAAACAATTTTTCCATTTACACTTCTAAGTAATGGAAGAGATGGGAATAGAATGTCTGTTTCCTGACTCTGAGCCTGGTGTTCTTTATGAATACTACATTTTGGCATCATAACCATTGGTTCCATTTTTATTTACATTTTGAGTAATTTTTGGAGGGTCTTTTAGGCTTTAAAATGATATGGTAATAATATAAATAAATAATATTTATATAATGCATTAAGGTATACATCATACTTCACAAATATTAATTCATTTGATCCTCACAACAGCCATGCAACATAGGTGCAATTATTGTCACCACTTAATAGATCAGAAAATCGAGGCAGACAGAGAGTGAATGATTTGCTCAGGTTCACACAGCTACCAGGCAGGGTTTGAGCTTGGGTCTTCCTGACATCAAAGTCCAGTACTCTACCCCACCATACCATATAGCCACCTCTAATAATAATCCACAAAACAAGATTACCTTGCTGTCTCTTTTAACAGAAGCAGTTTAGTTAAAAGAATTACAGTTCAGTTTTTTCATGGTATTTTAAAAAACTGTATATAAAAAAACTAATACCAACATGGTTTTACTTTCATTTGATACTTATAAGCAACAAGGCTGTGTATAGTAGTGACTTGGCAGTGGGACGTGGAGTCAGGTTTTGGAGAATCATGGGAAGACTTGGAATTCAGGAGAAGGGTTAGTCATTGGGAGAGACTGAGTAGTGTTCCAAGGCACACCAGAATGTATTACTGACTATTGTAGAGCAGTTACAACAAAGAACTCCATTCTTGAGTCTAGATCAACTAAAATAAGAAATAAAATAAAGGAACTACTAAAATCTGCGGATGGAAAAGCTGAAGACCTCAACGTCATTGAAAGTCTTCATCTAATGCAAATTCTAGAAACCAGAACTAATAATGAACATAGCAAAAACACATTTTGTCATACCACTACCTCCACCAATGTCTTACATTTTCTACATGTGCCTTTTTAAAGGATTCTTTTTCACTTGTCTGCTTTATTTCTCAAGTCTCTGTAGCAAAGTTTTTAAAATTAATTTTGAATTATTCATTTTGTTCTTTATGTTGCTTTGAAGTACACATTCTCTTTTTTGTCATGTCAGCTATATTGACAATGTTATATTGTCATTTATAGTTATATTGACAGTACTTTCAGGGAGCCTACAGAAGATAAGCTTATATTGTAATACTTCTATTTAATCACAAAGGCACTTGGCAATATTTTACCAACATTAACTATAAAACAATAATAGCATGATTGTGACTTGTCACTAGACCATTTCTTTTTGAACTTCATACAATGAGATACAAGTGATTTTTTTTTACAAAAATAATGAAATATAATTTTATAAATTGACTTATTCTGAAGTAAAAGTTCAGTGGGAAAAACGCACTTAAAATGATTAATACCTGTGTAATATCAGTCAATGTAAACTTTAGAATTGTAAAATGGACAATAATAGATTTGGAATGGAATATTAGAATGATCTCTATAATATTAATTACACAGAGGGTCTACCACATTAAGGAAACTATAGATACATAAACACCCCTTGTCAAAAAAGTAGAATGAATATTAATAGATTTTGTCCAAACATTTACTAAATAGGTTAAAAAGTCATAGAAATAGTTCTGGAACAGATGGGTATGTAACTATGGTCATGTTTTACTATGGCATGACTCCATGGAACCATAGTAAAGTATGACCATAAATACATAGCAATGGAGTGGTCAGATGTAACCAAAAATGTTTAACTCCTGATGAAGCCCATAAATCTTAGAGTGAAATCAACAGGCCTTCCATGGGCAACATCTGCATGAACCCAAACAGCAATATGTAGACAAAGAACCACTGGATATGTCTAAGTCAAGCAGATTTATTAAAGAATTTATGAAATCAACTCAAGTTTAGGTCATGGTCAATAGAAATTATAGAAGGATAATCCTTAAGGAACCCAGATGTGTTAATCAATTGGTATTACCCAATTGAAAGGTAAAATTTGTGATACATCCCTGCAAGTTGTAAACCTGTCCCACCTGCTGAATGTCTAGCAAAGTATGATCTGTTGGTTAGGATTATACACCAAAAGTTTATTTTTTATAAACTGATAGAAGACAAATTTCTCTACTGTAATTAAATACCTCAGAATATCCCCTAGAATTAAAAAAGTAAACTGTGCCAGAACTGGAGAATGATTACAGACAAAATTGGTACCTACAATTGCCTTGCCATAATGTTGATCCATAAAAATTTGAGAATGTTGTTTTCATTACATGTAGCTTTAATAGATACGCACTTCTAATCTCTGTGTGGAGTGAAAAGCTTTCAAAATGTGTAGACTTAGTAAGAAAGTAAAAATCACGTGGGAGCAGATGAAATAGATATCACCCTCGTTATCCTGTTTGCTGTTTTAATGAAGAAGCTTTCAATGAGATGAGATGAGATGAGATGCTGACATCTCAGTAGTTTTAGGTGGTACAGGAAATGAAGTTTTGGAATTGGAGTCAAGAAGATCTGAAGTAAAATCCTCCCTCATACATGAGCTCTAGTTGTGTGACCATGGGAAGTCATTTAACCTTCTTCAATTTCAGTTTCATTATCTGTAAAATGTGAATTTGTTCAGGTGTTTTCAGTCATGTCTGACTCCTTAGGATCCCATTTGTGATTTTCTTGGCAAAGATTCTGGAGTAGTTTGCCATTTCCTTCTGAAGCTTATTTTATGGATGAGGAAAGTGAGGCAAACAAGGTTAAATGACTTGCCCAGGGTCACTCAGTAAGTGCCTGAATCCAGATTTAAACTCAGGAAGAGGAATCTTCCTAAGTCTATGACTGACACTCTAGCTGCTGTACTACCTAGCTGCCAAAATGCAAATTAATATTATCTTCCTCAAAGGGTCCTTGTGAGATATCAAATGAGATAACATAAAGACAGTATTTTGCAAATCTTAAAATACTATATAAACGCTAACAGTTATCTTTTGTCTATTAGTAAAAGTGTTTGTTTTATTCATATATGCAAGTATCCAAGGAATATTAGATATAAAAGAACAAAAAAAATCATGTCTTCCCCCACTTTTCTGTCTGAACTCTATCAAAAAGATGAGAACAAGGTAAAGTGATAATAATAAAATGCCAACAATGATAATTATGATGATTTTGAAAATAAATAAATGATAATCTCCATATTGCTAATCGAGGCATTGCAATATGTAGAATTCAATCAATAAATTGTACTATAACTGAACCATGATAAATGTTAGAGTAAACTCACTCCCATAATATTCTAGATATGACACTGACCCATAAATGCTTGAGGAAATATTTCAAATCATTATACCAGATTCTCATAATATCCAAACTACTGGGGAAGGGGACTTCAAAATATTCAGACCTTGCAGAGGAGCTTAAAATCATATAGAAACGGACTGACCTGCATAACCTGCCTATTGTCTTTTTACTACTGTGGTTGTATGGAGGATGCTTTCAATAAGCCTGTAGAGAATGCATTTATATACCTTATTGTTTGTACTCAAATATGAAAATAATTATTTCATCCACCTGTGAAATCTCTTGTACATTAAGCATCAAATAGAAAAGAATAATGGGATAATAACTTATCCCAGAACAATTTCCATCTGTAAACCATTGGAAAATGTTAAAAGAAATTATGACAATAGTTATTTCTACCTGGAAAACCAGTGTTTATTTGAATATTTTCTAATTCCTTTAATAGTACCTTCCCTCCTTAAGCACCTTGCACTAGCTATACATTTGGGCAGGTGTGTACACATACCCACCCACCCACACCCACCCAACCACCCTCCCAGCCCCCCCCCCCACCCACACACACACACACTGTTTCCCCTGATGGAATGTATGCATCTTGAGAGCAGGGTCTATTTCATGTTCATCAACGAATCCCTGTTTCCTAGTACATAGTCTGTCTGATTAGAGACATTTAATAAGGGCTTATTGACTGACTGAAAGTTTGTGATTCAATTTTATCAACTATAGAACAAGCAGAGCGTTAACTCTTCCCTACCTAATGAGATACAATGGGGTGAAGGGCCAATATTTTTACTCTTCTTATAAAGTTGATTTTAAGAAAATGTGATCTGAAGGTAACACCATGAAAATCTTCCATTGTCCATGCATACAGAATGGAATATGAGGAGAAAAAGAAAGGTCAAAGACACCAAAATGGTATTGAGTTTGTTGGACTCAATGATTAGTCAGTCAGTCATTAAACATTAAGTACCAACTGTGTGCCAGGGGGCAGCCAGGTATTGCTGTGGAAAAAGCACTAGGCCAGGAGTCAGGAAGACCCGAGTTCAAATCTTACTTCAGAAACTTGCTAGCTGTGTGACCTTGGGCAGGTCACTTAACCTTGTTTGCCTCAGTTTCCTAATTTGTAAAATGAGCTGGAGTAGAAAATGGGAAAATACTCCAGTATCTTTGCCAAGAAAACCCCAAATGGGGTCAGGAAGAGTAGGACATCACTAAAATGGCTGAACAACAAACCATATGCTAGGTACTGGCAGTGCTAAGCACTGTAACAGTTGTTTCCTTGCTAATTATGGTCTAATTAGTAGGGTATGCATCAAATTTCATTTACTTTAGCCACCTATATTTATTTATACACACAATCCTGCTCCTGAATTGTGACCTGAAATGTGAACAAAAACTGTATGTGTGTGTATATGTGTGTTTGCACATACATATATTCATATACATACATATTTGCACATACATACATGTATGCACACATGTGAGCATACATACACACATACATACATGTATATATGGTTTGGGTACACACTCTGCTTCTGCTTCTTCCTTTGGACAAATTACTTAACTTTTCTGGGTGCCAATCCCTGGGGCAGTAAATGCAATATGGTTGTTATATCTTCTATGTTGCACTTAGCAGGGAGAAACCACTCTGATAAGAGAATTAAGTAGCTTACTCTTCTGGTTTATATTGGGAAATTAACTAGTTCCTTTTTTTAAAGAGTAGCCTTTAAATGTGTTGCAGACTCATTTTTATATTCCCTGAAAGAAAGGCCAGACTGATGGACTTTGAGTAGGGATCCTGAAGTCAACAACATTGACTTTACTGTTGAGAGTTCCATTTTTTCCCCAGTTGAAAGGGGTGGCATGGGAGTCTAGGATTTCTATTTAATTTTCAGAATTGTGTAGAAATGAGTATATGGATATTGTTCACTCACGTGTGATTTAAGTCAGAGATTTGAAGCCTGCATTTTGTGACTTTGTTTTCTTAAAAAAAAAGTTTTGAGGATTCTATTTCAATATACATAGTTTATTTTTTGTAATCCTGCAGATTTGATTTATACATTTAAATTGTTGTTTTGAGAAAGGATCCAGAGGCTTCATCAGATTGACAAAAGAATCCATGACTCCCCAAAAGTTTAAGAATCCTTGATTTATGTTTGCTATCAGCCTGTCTTATGACTTAAGTTGCATATTAAGCATAAGACCTCACATTTCACAGTACAGCATTTGTAGAACTTTTTGAGTTCTGAGCTTTTTTTATGTGAGGTTTTTGGGAAAGGGACAGAATATTTTCAGAAAAAGTTTGCTTTATGTTTAACTCTCAAGAAAGGAGTCAGAGAACAGTCACAGGACAGAGGATGGAAGAACAATAAAAACTTCTTAGAAGAGTTTCCTCTCCCACCTTCAGCTTAATAAATGGGAAGAAAAATTGGTGTTTTCTCAGCTTCAGGAAATATGCCCATACGTGGTGAATAGGAACTGTTTTGACGATAATGCAGCATGTCAGGTATTAAAGTTATTTTTATGCTAGTTGAAAATGTGTTTCAGAATCTACTGAAGAAGAATTGTTTTGCTAGATAGACCAAGGCATTGTCTGTTTGAGAAATATGTTGTGTTTGTGGATAGAAAACCATTAAAAATAATAACTGCCATTTATGGCCAGGGTGAAGCAAACACTCCAAATGAAAACGGTGAGAAGTTGCAAAGCTATAGGGCTCTGAGACTCAAGGTCAGTCAAATCATAACATTGTTGTTCATTTTTACTCATTGGAAAGTATAATACCAAGAGTTCCCTTTAGTTCCCTGAAATAGTGTTTTTAAGTGGACCACTTCAACAAAGCAGAATAGAAATGATGGTATTATAAATATTAATATCAGTCTGGTTGGATGACCAGCAATGACCTTTCTTGTTTTGAGACCACACTTGGACGACCATTGCTCTAGTGGAAAGGAGATGTATTTTCAGTTTTCCCCTTATTTGGTTTTCTCCTTTTCTGTCACCCTAATTAAAGGCCCACTCTATTCAAACTTTGTTTTTCTTCCTGGAAAAAATTAGGTTTATATCCTGAATCTGACATTTACTAGCTGTGTAAGTTGCTTAACTTCTATGTATTTCTATTTCCCCATTTATAAAAACTGCAGCACCTTCTCATGAGGTCAAAATGAGATGATGTTTTGCAAAATGTAAAGCACTACCTTTATGTCAGTTATTATTCTTCTGTTAGGCTTTTCATTTTCAATGGCACTCTGAACAAAGGTTGGATTTCCTAGTGATAGCTGATGAAAGTCTGTCCTATACACAACCCCTTGTTGGTTGATATGGTGGTGGCAGAAGAAGGCATTATGCCTACTTAGGAATAGCATGGTGGAAAAACATTGGATTTTCATATCCTGGCTTACTGTGCTCTCTAACGTCTTTGAAGTCCAAACAAAACCCCGTCTTTTATAGGAAACCATTCCCAATTTCTCTTAATTCTACTGTTTTTCCTTTGTTAGTTCTTTCCTGCTTATCCTTTATACAACTTATATTCATTTGCATGTTGTCTCCCCATTAGATCATAAACTCTGATTGGTCAGGGATTATCTTTTGTTTCCTTTTGTATCACTGGTGCTTAGCACAGTGCCTGGCACTAGTAGGTCCTTATTAAATTGTATAATACTGTAAAACCTGACCTTTATGAAGATTCTTATTTTCAGAACTGTTAAGGACTTAAAGGATTATTTTACTCAAGTTCATCATTTCACAGAAGAGGAAACTAAGATTATGAAAAGTAAAATGAGATGACATAGTCAAATAAGCAGTGTGGAAGTAGCAAAGAAAGAATTAAAAGCCACGTCCTCTGAATTTACATTCTGTGTTCTTTCCACTATTTCACTCTGCAACAATTTAGGTGACTGCAATCAGAAGTGAACCAAAGAGGTCAAAAAGGTTTCCCATTCAATTATTATTACAGTGAACAGTGATTCAACAGTAACTGTTGAACCATACAGCAAGAAATAAGGAATGTCAGGTATTATGCTGGATTATATTGTAAATGGCTATAAAGGTCTGTTTCTAATAAATCATGATGAAAGTTTAATTGATTTTCTTTTGACCTTTTTATCTTTTGTTTCAAAATAATTTGGGTAAGGCAGCTTCACCCAACCATCAGAGTCTAGATTCCCCATATTAGTTGCTATAGATATGAAGATTAGTTACTTAGCTCCAGGATCTCCATCTTATGTAAAACTGGAGATTGTAGCACTCACTAACTTCACAGAGGAATTGTGTGTCTTAAATAAGTACATTGCCTAGCTAAGAGCAGAAGTACACTTTGTTTTGTTTCTGTTCAGTCCCAGATAGTTCTAGAAAATGTTTTTCCTTAAAAACCTCCATATGCTCCAGAAATTTTTATCTAACCCTTATGCTATTCTTGTATGTTATGAGGAAGGAATTGTTATCCCCTTTTGACAAGTAGAAGGAAGAAGTTAATGATTGGAAAGATGAATTGAGGGGTTGGGACCAGAAAGGCTATTTGACTTCTTGGAGTTACCTCTGGAACATACCAATTTGTGGCAGCAGGAGTCCCAAAGGATGTGGGTAATTGGCAGGGAATTCAGACTGCTTTTGTGCCAACATATGATTACTACCATCTCTTTCTTTTGCTAGTCACTGGAAGATGGTGAGCTGGGCATTTTAAATTGGTATGTACTCTGCCTCCTTATTGTGTGCCAATGTTTTATATTGGCATACCCAAAGCAGAATGGGTAAATGTCAATGATTAGGGAAATTCCAAGTTGAACGAAGGATAATCTTTGACTTGTGGGGGAGCCAAAGTCAGGAAGGGCATAGTCCTTGAAATGAGACTATGTATTATCCAAAGGCTTTCCTATGAAATTACCAGGAAGAACATAGGGCACAGACATCTGAGGGCTTGAAACAAGTGGGTTGACCACTCACTGGCCAGATGACAATGCTGCTTCTAACACTTTCTGCTTGTCTGACCTTGGACAAGTCAGTTTAATACCCTTGGGCCTCTGTTTCCTCATCTGTAGAATAAGAGAGTTGGATTAGATGGCCTCTAATACCTTTCCTAGCTCTAGAGTTGTCATCCTATGAATCTGTCAAAGTTTAGCAAGCCAAAATGTATAGGAAAGTTTATACCCTCTAGGAACTTAAGTTACTTGAAACTTTTTTATTTAGGAAGCCAAAAGGTCCCTTCATTGGTGATGTCAATTGTTGCTCTAGTCGGACAATAATATACCCCTTACTGATAGCCACACCGAGAGAGTCAGGCTCAGACACTAGGCTACCTATTGGTGCAGACACTGCCAATTCTCTCATCATTCATACCCAGATATTCAGTTAAATCTCTGTGTATTAGCAGATGAGAAGGTGCAAGTTGAAGGTGCTTTCAGTAATTGATTACCATTTTAGAATTTAAGGACCCAGAGATGCTCAACTTAGGCTCAGAAACCTCCAAGGTGTTCGTAGATAAATTTCAAGGAGTTCTGAACTTGGATAGAAAAAAATATGCTTTTATTTTCCTTAGCACTTAATTCAAATTTAGTATTGTTTTCAATTATGAATGAAAAAGAAACACCATTATTCTGAGAAGAGGTCCATAGGTTTCACCAAACTGCAAATGAAGTCCATAACACAAAATAAGGTTAAGGATGCCTACCTTAGACAGTGGGTAGCTTTCCAGTTTTCCATGTAGCTAATGCTAATGTCACCCCAAAACACTTTTCATTGTTGCCTCATAATGGTGTAGAATCCCTCAGGCCTCAAAGGCTAAGCTCAGAAACACTGGTAAGTACAGCTTCCAAACTAGAAAGACTTTGAATACAGCCTTATGTGTCTATTGTATGAAAAGTAGCCTAGCTAAGTTTAGGGAGTCTAACAAATGGTAATGAATTCTTTTGCTGGCAGAAACTCCTAAAAGCATCAATTCATATTTTCTAGCAGTGCAACCTGTGTCCAGTGGAGGGAGTACCCCCACCAAAGAAATCATAGCTTCTTGAAGGAAGTTCAAATCACATGGAAGGAATCATCATAGCAGGGGAAATGTTCTGTAGGCAAAACCAGCTGGCCTCTGCATGACATGATCAATGAAATGATGGGCTTTTAAAAAATTAAAATGTGTTGACATGGGGTTCTTATTTCAGCCTTTAGTGGCTTATTCTCAGCTGTTTGGATTGTAGTGACTGTGATGATTGCTGGCTTTATGAGTCCTGCCCTGCAGCTAATAACTAGTGCTCCAGGGAAAGCTAAACAGGAGGGGATCCAATTGAAGTTCAGGTTCTTAATAAGCTCTTATTTTTTCCACCTCTTCTCTTTTGAAATTTGTACATGAGTATTCAGAACAGGGAGAAGAGATTGTGCAGGGAAGCAAAATGATATGGAGGTAAAAGATAGAGAAAATAGAAATTGAAGAAGGGTGACTATAAAAAACAACACAGAGATTTACATCTCAAAACTTTTCCTAAGATTTATTCTTGTGTAGGGTAGCGTAACCCAGCAAGAGTTTTTCCTTCCCGCTCTTGTAGTAAATGGATGCCCTTCCCTTATCAATGGCACTGCATGAGAATTCAAATATTTATTATTTACTGAATCCAAGAAATATTTATTAAATGCCTACTCAATTCAAAAAAAACATTTAGTAAAGGTCAACCATGTGAGACACTGTGCTAGGCTCTAGGGCATACAAAGATGAAACCAAGCACAGTCCCTCACCTTAATGAGCTTACAGTCTCTCAGGGGCTTATAGCAACTGCTATGTGGCTCTTGGATAAAGGAAATCAGAAAATCAGTGAATATCACAGTTGAAATGGTCATCAGTGGCCACCTAGAGTCCAGTCTACAACTTCTAAAAGATTGGAATGCTTAGAAAGTGGTCATCAATTCATTTGCCTCAAGACTTTCAATGAGACAGAACTCATGATCTCCTGACCTGGCCCATTATACTTTTGGATAGCTCATATTGCTAGGAAAGTTTACCAGCATCAAGCCAAAATTTTCCTCTTTGCAGCTTCTACCTACTGCTGTTCTTTCAGACTTTCCTGTCCAAAGAGAAAAAGTTGAATCTCTTTTCCAGTATTATAATTCAGCTGTTATCCTATCCTGCCCTCTAGTCTAATCTTTTCTAGATTAAGCATTATTTCTGCAAATAATAATTTTCAAATGGAATGAATTTGAGGCCATTCACCATCCTGGTTATTCTCCTCTGGATACTCTCTTGCTTATCATTCATTGTCCATCCTAAAAAGAGATGCCTTGAACTGAACATAATCCTCTAGATGTGGTACGATCATGTAGAGAAAGGATAAAATTAATGGTCGGCACCTTGGTTTCCTTATTTATTGAAAATGAAGAATGCCACTTGCTATTTTCTCCATATTGAGTGTGTTCAATTTGATATTTTCTCCACATGGACTGTGTGACAAAGCCAGAGAAAGAGGAGTCAGAAGATGAGCTGTCAGAGATTTAGGTTGAGAACCCCCCCCCAAAAAAAAATTGTAGGGTTACTAATTGTCTACAAAAAAAGGATTTGCCTGCAAAGCAAGTAGCCAATAGTTTCAAATACCTAGAGAAGTCAAGGAGGGTGAGGACAGAGATAGACTATATTCCACTTGACAACTAATGCAGGTGCTGAACAAAACTGTGTGCTATGGAGTTAGCGAAGAAAGCAATTGGAAGCAAACTTCCAAGGAATCTCCTGGAAGTTACAACGATACTGATTTTACCCATTCTTATATCACATCCTCAGTCATGCACAATAAAAACTGGTGTTCAGAATGATGACTCAGAGGCCTTATGCAGTGGTATCCTTCCTTGGTTATCAGTAATGATACAGTGGAAAGTACACTGACTTTAGAATCAAGTGGTAAGGTTCAGATCCCTTCTCTGACACTGCTTCTGCAACCTTGGTCAAACCACTTAACCTCCCTGGGCCTTAGTTCCTTCATCTGTAAAATGAAGAGTGACTGTGATGACCTCTGAGTTCCCTTCCAGCTCCAGGTCTCTGATCTTATGACTTAGTGCTGTTCTTTCTAAGAGAATATATTTTTAAAAATTCAATTTTATTATTTTTTTCACTTTCAAATTTTCCCTCCCCAAATACCACCTTGAGAAGGCAAGAAAAACAATGTCCCCTACAAATATGTATCACTATGCAAAACAAATTCCCTCATTAGTCATGTCCAAAAGGGAGGGAGGGAGAGAGAGAGAGAGAGAGAAAGAGAGAGAGAGAGACAGAGACATAGAGAGAGAGAACAAAAGGAAGAAAAGAAAATATATTTATATATTTCAGTCTGCATGCTGAGTCCATTAGCTCTCTATCTGGATTTTGGATAGCATGTTTCAGACTAACTTTGAAACTGTGGTTTGTTATTATGTTGATCAGAGTTCCTAAGTCATTCATAGTTGATTATCTTTACAACATTTTTTTTACTTTATAAATTGTTCTGGTTCTGCTCATTTCACTTTGCATCAGGTTATACAAGGCTAAAGCATATATTTTAAAAGAATGCTTAAAATCGTATTTAGAAAAATTGTGAAGAGAGCAATAATTATTGGCCTCTCTTCTGTACTCCTTTCTTTCTCAGCAGTCTGATACCTCTTCAGACTTGGAATGAAATGGACTTTTTTTGGGATAATATATGGTCTCACTCCCTATCCATTGAATATATTGAACAGCAGAATTGTTTGAGGGCTTTGTGAGGATTTCTTTCTTTTTTTTTTTTTGGTCACTAACATGGTCTGTTATTTGTAAAATCAGAAAAATTATATCTCAATATTTTATGGGTAATCAATGAAAAAACATTTCGATGCCTTGTATTCTACCACATGAAGCTCTTTAGGAAGTAAGATCAGGAAAATAGACATTTTTTTCTTTTTGATGATTTTGTTATGCTTTAAATAGCCTGAAGACAGAAAGAAACATTGGGATTGGGTTAATAAAAAAATGAACCTCAGATACATAAAAAAGTGGAGTTTCTCACATTTTGTTTTTAGCTATCATGAAGATGAGTCAATAAAAGGAACAAAAGGAAGGGGAAAGTGGCAAATGTTAGGCAGTCAATGGTGATGCACTGATGCTTATTTCTATATGACCTCTACTTTAGTCAAGTCTTCTCTTTTGGCATCGAGATATGTAAAGGTAAGCAAAGTAGTACTTTGCTGCATGTTTCAGCTATTCAAGTGACTTTGATCTTCACCTTTCATTGTGTCAAGTCTTTGTTGGAAACAGTACACATTATGTTGCCCTTAATAGGCTGAATGTAATCTCATGGCAGATCATGGTAGGAGGAGCTTGCAAAAATGGTGGAACAGGAAGGAGCAGATAAGAACATGAGTAGAAGAGCAGAGCCAGGAACAGGCAGAACTGAGAGGGAGAATGTTTGTGATGTTGGCGCTCTGTTTATGTGTTGGTCTGTGTTGATTTCTCAGACAGAAATTCTATCTGTTGTTCAGTATTGGTTTCTCAGAGAGAAAGTGAATTGAGATGATAGTATCCATAATGTATGTAAATATTGTTGCAGCCCTGTTAAGCTTTGCTTTCCTAGAAACAAACACTTTGAAGAGCTTGTAGTGGAGCAGCAAGCTGAGATATAGAACTGGAGCAGAATATTGCCTATGTGTAAATTTAGGCAAGAACTAGGATCAGTGAGCCTACAGAAGAGGAGCCATTGGGTTTGGAAGTCAGCCTTGAGTTAAGATGAAAAAAAGCAAAACAAAACTTTACTTGGGTACTCAGTGCTGACTGATGATATTATAACTTACTGTGACCTAGGGGTAGATGGTGTTTGTACTTTCTGCAACCCCTTAAGGATGATTCGAAGCCAGCCCTCCAGTCAAGATGGAAGAACACCTTACTTGGGTACTCTATATTAATTGAGGATATTGTGACTTACTGAATGCTATGTCTTGTTTAAGATTACGTGGCTACCTTAGTAATAAGTTGTTATATTGTTGTGAATGTTGTGCTTTAGTTTCTCGAATGTTTTGCTTTAGTTTACTGCTGAATAAATAGAGAGATCACTATACTATATGATTAGATCCTTAAAGTTATTCACAACAGCTGTCCTCAGGAGAGCTTATTATGATTGGCTTTACAAGATATCAAAGGTCTAATTTGTTCCTTTGTTCTATGATAAGGTCTCAGAGCCTCCCAGAACAAGATACAGAGATAATACATTGTAGTATAGGACTTCTCAAAATGAGTAATAGCTAGGTAACACTAGGAGACAGAAGTGATTTTTACGCAACTTGGATCAGTTCCTCTGGCAGAAAATAGTTAAAAATATATGGGAAGGAGGAGGAGATGGCAGTGGAGCCAAGATGGTGAATTAGAGGAAACCAAGCTGAACTTTCTCACCATACTCCTCTTTTGGTTGCTTTTTGGAGGGTAATTGGGGTTAAGTGATTGCCCAAGGTCACATGGCTAGTTTTTTTTTGTTAGGTGTCTGAGGTCAGATTTGAACTCAGGTCCTCCTAAATAACTTTAAAATAATGCCTCAAATAAAATTTTGGAATAGAAGAGCCAACAAAGGGTTGGAGTGAGAATTTTTCTCCTGAACAGGAAAATTTAGGATGTTGTCAGGAGAAAATTAATGACACTGGGGATAGAAGCCTGTCTGGAGACCACATACATAGGAGTAGCAGTAGAAGCAGCTTTGGGAGCTCTCAGCCCAGAGAGGGCAAGGAGGTTGTAAAACTTCTGAAAGATTAGAGGGGACTTTTTGCTGGAATTGTATACAATTGGCATTAATTGGCAACTCTATTGCCAGAGAGGAGCACTGTGGGTTAGTCATAAGGGAGCAGGGGCCCTGGTTGCAGTTCTAAGGCAAAGAGAGTGCTAGCACATGTAGCTACAGGGGTGTAGGGCCTTTCTTGAGTAAAGACCAGAGAATAGACCAAGAGAGCAGGGCCATACCTCTCCCAGGATCATATCACTTTGGGAGCATCAGAACTTGAAGTCCCCCAGAACTAGCTCTGAAAATTGCAGTATAAAAAAGTCTGAAGTTTGGGACAGTGACTCCCTATGCCCTGGTGAGCAGACTCTAACATAAAGTTCAAAATTAAAAAAAGAAAGGCTGGAAGAATGAGCAAACAAGTAAAAAACCATAAAAAGCTACCATGGTGGTAGGAAAGACCAAGACATAAACTCAGAAAGCAACAATATGAAAACAGCTACAAATAAACCCTTAAAGAAAAAAGCTAATTGGCTCCAAGCCCAACAAGAATTTATTAAAGAGTTAAAGAAAGAGATAAGAATAATAGAGGAAAAAATGCAAGAATATTGTGAAAGACAACAGTTTGATGAAAGAAGTATAAAAAATGCTGAAGAAAATAACACTTTTTAAAGGTGTTGGTCTACTGGCAAAAGAGGCATAAAAATCAAATAGTGAAAAGAACTCCTTTAAAAGCAGATTAAGAGAAATGGAAATGGTGATACAAAAGCTTACTGAAGAAAATAATTCCTTAAAAACCAGAATTGAGTAACTGGAAGATGACTTCACGAGACATCAAGAAACAATAAAATTAAATCAAAAGAATGTTTGTGGAATTGTGAACTGGTAAACACTTTGTAATTACATCTAAAAAGCTAGGAAACAGTTCACTCTCCTTGACTTAACAATATTACTATTAGGTCTGTATCCCAAAGAGATAAATGAAAAAAATGGAAAAGGTCTCCCAGGTACAAAAATATTTACAGCAGCCCTTTTCTGGTGGAAAAGAATTAGAAATTGAAGGAATGCTCATTGATTGGGGAATGGTTAATCGAGTTTTGGCATATGATTGTGATGGAGAGCTATTGTGTTGTGGAAAATGATGAGGGGGTAGTTTCAGAAAAAAAATACATGGGGAAACCTCTATGAACTGATGCAAAATGAAGTGAAAAGAACTGGGAGATTATTTCACCCAGTAACAGTGTTGTAATGATGATCAGCTGTGAAAGACTTGACCAACAAGGCAATGATCCAAGAGAATTCCAAAGGACTAATGATGCAAAATTCTGTCCACTTCCAGAGAGAAAAAAGGAATGATGAACTCTGAATGTAGATTGAAGCATACTTTTTTTTAACTCTTTATTTTTCTTGATTCTTTGTTTTTGTTGCAACGTGGCTAATATGGAAATATGTTTGCCATGACTTCACATGTATAACTGCTATCAAATTGTTGCCCTTCTCAAGAAGGATGGGGTGGGTGTGATGTATTTGGAGCTCAAACATTTTAAACATGAATGTTAATTTTTTACAAGCAATTGGGAAATATTTTTAAAATACATTTAAACATTAATAGGAGTGGGTGTTTTACTGGGAAGGGAAATAGGTAATTAGAGAAGTTTGGGGTGGAGTATAAAGGTGATTGTTAAAAGAGATATTGGGAATTATCTTTGTAGATTGTCACAATTAAAAAATAAGGTGACAAAATAATCTTGTCACTCTGATTATACCTGGGGCCCACGTTCCCCTAACTATACTGTACCCATTGCCAACACACATTATGTCTCCTAGGTTATGCTTGGGGTTATAACAAAAGGTTTTGAGAAATAAAAGCAAAGAAAAAAAGACATGGGAGGGGTACAGTGATAAAGGCGAAAGTGATAACTGGTGAGGCTAAGGCAAATGGTAGGGCAGGAGAGAATGAATTATAGAAAGAAAATCTCTTTTAGTCTCAACTCTTTTTCCACAGTCTGACAATCAGCTGATCAAAAATATTTATTAAGTGTTTACTTTGTGCCAGGAAATACAATTACACAGAACTTTAACAATGGGCTTCACAAATATCTTATTTCATCCTCATAACAACATTGAGATGTATACATTATTATCCCCTTTTACCAAAGAGGAAATTGAGGAACAGAGAGTTTAAGTGACTTGCTCAGGATCACATAGCTGTTAAATGTCTTTGGTTGAATTTGAATTCAGTACTATGTCCGCTGAACGACTTAGCTGCCTATACAAATATAAAAAAATGAAACGATCTCCACTGGTGAGCAACTTTTATTCTAAGGGGAGGGAAATACATACATAAATATATCTGATATAAATATAAAGTGAATAAATATTAACTACAAAATATTAATATTAATGGCAAAGTAGTTAAATGCAAAGTACTTTGGGAGAGAGAGCACCAGCAGTTGGGGAGATAAGGAATCTTCAGGAAAAGTGGATCATTATATGCAGTGAAAATTGGGAGGGGGTGGATTCCAGACATGTGGGGTGGCCAATGCAAATTCATGGAAGTAAGAGAAAGAGTGCTCTGTGTAAGGAATAGGGGTGATGTCAATTTAGTTGGATGGTGGCATTTGGGAGCTAGAGTAAAGGTCTTAAAAACTAAATGAAAGGGATTATATTTTATCCTAGAAGCTACAGGAAACCACTGTTACTAATTGAATAGGAGAGTCACATTTCTGGTCTATATTTAAGGAAAGTTACTGATACTTGGAGGGGGATAGAAGTGCTGTTACACGTCCTTTGGTTCAAATGGGAGGGAAAAGTAAGAAGAAAGGCAGATCAGCTCATTTAGTACTTGATCAGTAGCACCTTAGTCAATATGAATGGCAGATCAGTTTTGATTGTGGGTGGATCAATTTTGGCTGTTGGGCTTCAGGCACATATAATTGCACTAGTGCTTTTGGAGACATGATTCCTCTGGGCAATGCCTAGATCTCAGTTGGAAATGTCCCTTTCCTCCCTTCAGAGTACAAACTCTTCACTTGTAAAAAATAACAACAACAAAAATAACAACAATGAAGCTATTTGTGTGGCCCTTTCCACAAAAATTCAAAGAAAAGAGTACTGATGGATATTTTAAGTTACTTTATCATTTGTTGAAAGGCTACTGAAGGTCTTTGGTGAATCTGCAATTTATGGTATCTTTGAGGAGAAAGAGAGAGGGGAAGGGAGGGAGGGAAAGAGAGAAAGAGAGGAAAATCAACGTAAGTGTGTGTAAGCATAAGCCATTATATGATCTCTTACAAACAAACTTTCAGTGAACTCTGGTCTCACCCTGTTTGAAAATCAACCCATTTCTTCTTTATGTGTTTTTGTTTAAGGGTCCGTATTCCTTCTGTATTTACCAGGAGAGCAAAATTTCACTAGGGGGTGGAGGGATCCACTTGCCCACCAGACTGAGTGCTGCAGGAATGGGATTTGGAAGTAGCTCCAGAGAATGTTAAATTACATTGGGGGAGAGGCTTGTGTTGAGAATTGATCACAGAGTAATCAGTATCCCAATTTGCAAGCAAAACCCATAGATTCAAGCAGAAATCAAATTCTAGGAAAACTAACCGAATTGGGGTGAGAGTCTCATAGTGGAGCCACAGCTGCCAGGTCTGGCAATCTGGCTGACATCCTGTCTACCTGGCAGCACTATGTATTAGGACTGGGGTGGGGTTAGCTGGCTAATCTTTCTCTCTCCCTCTCTTTCTCTCCTCTCTCCCCAGTCCCCCATTTCCTGTTTGCTACACTGCAGCTGTGTTATGAGAGCAATCTGGAATAGAGGGAGGGAAAAGACTGAGGAGAAAGGGCAAGTGAGAAGGACCCACCTTTGTTAGCTTCTTTCTCAGCCAAGAAAAGCCCAACTTCTTATATTTGAAATTCTAAAATTTCTCACTTTTGAAGGTCCTATTTGAGATGCTGTGATTCCTTATCTTCTTGTGTGACAAAAGTGTACATTTACTTTTAGAGAAAATGTTTTCTTCTTAAGTAGTTTAGGATTAAAAAATTTTTTTTGTATTTTTCCCTTTTAAAGAGGAGAGTTTTGGGATTTATAACTAACTTATATTTGAGGGTGGCCTATATTTGGATCAATAATATATGTCTAAAATAACATAGAATAAAGAGACTAAACAGTATAGGAAAAATAGGATAATTAATATAAAGAAAATAGAAATATCTGGTAAATGGACTCCATGTAAGAAAAGAATCTTTTAGTTGCTGGTGCTGTCCAGAAATTAAATTAGCTATGTAAAGGAGTAGTGAAGTTCCCAGTTATTAGAGGTCTTTGCATGTAAGCTGAATTTTTACTCATTAGATGAAAATAGATAGAATGGAGGTCTTTTGGGAGTGCTTGAACTAGATGGCCTCTAAAGCAGTTTCTGCTTCTGCAATTCTACAGAATCTGTGAAATTGTATTGTAGAAACTGTGAGCAATAAAGCATAGAGCCCAACTGTAGCCAATCATGGGATCTTTTCCTGTTTTTAGAACCCAGATTTTGAAAGAAATAATGAGTGTGGACTGGAAAAGAGGTAAGCAACAATTATCTCCTAATAATGATAATAATTAGCATTTATATAGATCTTTAAGGTTTACAAAGTTCTTTCCAAATATCTCATTTGATCCTCACTACAAGTAGGTACTGTTATTACCTCCATTTTATAGATGCGGGAACTGAGACAGAGGTTAGCATTCGAACACAGATCTTCCTAACTCCAGGTCTAATTCTCTCTCCCCTGTGCACCTAGCCAACTTCTCTACATTGACATCATACCGTATGATGTGAATTCAGAGGCATAAAGTTCCCCTACCCAAAGTTACCCCAACTGGCAGCAATAATTAGTAATGCCTGTGGTAACAAATTAGGTATTTTTCCATTATTATGGCTATTATCCTTAGCTAATATATTGGTTGATAGATAGCTGTCCTTTTTTTCTTGAAGAGGATCAAAATGATTACAGTATGTTGGGGTCAACGTATAGTATGTCTGACTGTGACCTATGAGATCAATAAGAACTCAGAAGGCCCTACCACAGGGGAGGCATAAACAGTCCATATGAACATTTGGAGTGGAGATGTCTCTAAATTTGTGTATCTCATATTTCTTTGAGCAATTCTGCTTTGCTCTTAGAGCTTTATTTGAGGTGGCCATACCATACTGGGTGATACCATGAGACTGGCTCTCACGTCTCCCAATCAGTTTCAAAGTTCTTCAGAGAGACATGGAGAGTGTCATCCTGTCTATCTTTCTGAGCAAATACATTAAGCATTTGTAATGAACCAATGTGTTTTCCTCATCAGCAGATATTGCACATTTACTTTGTACAAGATATTGTGCTGAACCCTAGGGAAATTGGAAGAGCTGTGGTACACAAAGACACATGGATAGCATGGTACTTATCCTTAGGCAGCTGTCATTTAGGAGATGAGGGGCATACACTGCAAATGGGATTAAGCATGTAAGGAGGCATTTGCACAATTACCTCCAGTTTATCCTGTATATATCTTGCTTGTACATAGCACACTGTCTTCCAAGTTAGACTGTGAGTGTATCAAGAGCAGGGATTACTGTTTTTATCTTTGTTTTTATTTGTTGTTTGTTGGGTTTCTACCCCCCAGAAGTGATAAAAATGCCTAAACATATTAGATCCTTAATAAATGTTGTTGACCTGACTTTAATAGGTCCCACTTGTTTTGTACATCTATTATGTATAAGGCACTTGCTATATGAAACAGAAGTGAAGCAGTTCCTTCTATCAAAGGGCTTACAATCTGTAGAAGAGGAGGGGATGTTTGCACTATGTATCCAACTACATATACTACCAAGAAAATTGAGGAAGGACAAAGCATTAACAAAAGGGTAAGTGTGTAGTGGACTGGAGAAGGGCCGTTGCAGGGTTAATGGAAAAGGTGGAACCACAGTGAGGTGAGAGTCAGAACTCACAGAATGATAGAATTTTATATTTGGAAGGGATATCAATCACCAACCTATTCTTGAAAAGAAATCCTGAATACAACATACTAGACAAGTCTAATAATGAGAAGAGGTGTGATAGTGCAGAAGTGGGAAATTGTTGAGTTTGGGGAACAGTTTTCTACATGGGCTAGAATGAGGGAACTGAAAAAAAAGAAAGGAATGAAAGAAGAAAAAGTAGAGAGAGAAGGAAGGAAAGGAAAGAAAGAAATTAAAGGGTTGGAATAGAATGAAATAATACTCAAAAGATAAGTGTGTGCCAAATCATAGCAAGTGTTGAGTGTCTGGTTCATTTATGTTTGTGTCTGCTGGTAGCCATCTCTAGAGCAGGACAGGGGAGGAAAGGGAAGAAAAAAGGGGGAAAAGAGGTATATTTAAAAGGAATAGTAAGTAATACATAATAGAGTTGTAGTTTTGTTTCTTAAGTTCAGAATAAATAATACAATTTATAAAAAGGAAATTGCATTTTGTCATATATATAATGGGGAATCACTGAAGGTTTTTGAGCAGGCAAGTGATAGTCAAACCTATGCCTTAGGAAGATTATTTTGGTAGCTACATAAAGGATGGCTTGGAGGAGAGACTTTGGAAACAGAGAGACACATTATGAAGTTCTGAAGTCCTGAGCTAGGATTGTGACTGTCAGAGAAGAGCAAAGGGAACAGAATAAGAGATGTGGAGGTAGAATTGGGAAAGACTAGATAACTTGGGTATGGCTTAAGGGAAGTGGTATTTATCTCAATCCAGTAACATCCAACCCAAAGAAGGAGTTCCTGTGGGGGGGGTCATTGTCAGAATGCAATTGGGTATGGTAGAAATGTTATACTTAGATTCAGAAGATAACTAATTTTCAATCCAGCCTCTTAAAACTCTAGCTGTGTGAAGATAGGCAAGTCATAATCTCTCTGAGCCTCAGTTTTTTTGCTGGCAAAGTGGGAATATTGATATCTTTCATACCTCTCTGTCCCCAAGTTAGTTTTGAGGATCAAATCAAATTATGTGTCATTTATAGAAGTTATGTAAATGTCAGAGATTATGGTTTCCTTAGCTGCCATCACCAAACCCCACCAGCACTCACAAGTATATACTCAATACAAGGCCTGCATACTCGAGCACACACACACCCATACACACACACATGCACACACAACCCACACACGTGCATACACACACACACACACCTGCCCAGCAGGAAGGGATGAATGGATGACAAGAAACTGGTAGCTTGTAATAAAGGTGACTAACTGCTAAACAGTAAGTCTTGACTCCTTGTTCATTCAAATCACCAGACACTGCCTTGCCTTGTTTTGGTATCCACAAAGAATTGGGGGGTAGGGTGAGGAGGGGAGAGAAGATTTCTCTGTAGAAAAGACTTGACAAGTGATAGAGAAAAAAAATCAGGATCATCTCTGCTATCTATTACTGTCTGTTACTAGTAACCCTTTTCCTACCTGTGCTTTTCTCTTCTGCTACCCTTCAAAGGTACCTGAGTTTCCTCAAGGTGAAAGTAGGGAATTAAAAGTGGCATTAATTCTACATGACTCTCACCATCCTTCTGCTGCTGGTCCAAAGACCGGTGTTCAGGAGTCAAAGGCAGCTGCATGTCCACAGTAGAAAAATACACTCATTTTCTAGGGACAACTTGGATGCCTGCATTTTAAACTTTGGCCCCAAGGAGATAAAATGGCAGCTGGAATTTATTGGTAACCACTTTTTGCTGGTGATTCAGAGGGAACATGATAACATTTCTCAAGATGATGAAAAATGGAACTTGCAGCATTTCAACAAAGGCATTCCTCATAGTATCCAAGATACCTTTTTTTTTTGTTATGTGTTTTTCATGGTGACTGAGAGAAAGCAGGAACAGTTTATCTCTAATTCTCTCATTTCAAAAAGTACAGCATGATCTGTGAGATAGCAGATATGGCTTTCAGGCTTTTCATCAAAGTATATTACACAGACAACCATGCATGCTGAATGGCCAGGTGAATTTTTGATATTTATTGAGGAAGAGGGACACAATCAAAGCTGTCAGTATGTAAAATTTTTAAAAATCAGAAATCTAAGATAATGACAAACAATTTACAGTATCAGAGTATATGCTGTGCATAGAATGGTTTGAATTAGAAAGAGTTCAACTGATGATGGCAAAATTTGCTCAATAGTGTAGAAAATTTAATGAGTGACTCTAGTTTCTAAGGATTTTCATTGTGGTGGCATAGTGAAAAGTGGACTCATTTTTGAACCAGAAGAACCTGGGTTCAAGTCCTCATCCTGATAGTGAATTGCTTTGAGATCCTCAGGAAATCTTTTAGCCTCTCAGAGTTTTAGCTTCCCAATCTATAAGATGAGGTTAATAATACTTATATGACCTACCTCAGAGTTGTCAGAAAAGCACTCTGTCAACCTCAAGGTGTTACCTAAATGTGAGCTAAAATTACTAGGAATAAACTGAACTGCATTCTAGCAGACTAATCTTTGCAGTATTTTTTTTTTTTGGTTTACGATCTGAAATAGATTGAAGTTGAAGACACTAAATACCATTTAAAGATGGTTGTTAGTTAAAATGTCTTTTCTGGCCCCTCTCATTCATTTACTTATTCATTCAAATAATAATAGTGATAATAATAATTGACATCTATTTGCATGTATCATTTGTGTAGCATATATGCATGCTATCTGTCCTCTACTTGAGGCAGAAACTGTATTTTTGGATTTTGAGTACCTCTTGTGTTTAGGACAGTGTCTGACACATAAGAGGTAATTAATGAGTGCTTGCTGACTCACAGAGTTATGTAATGCTGTAGTTTTAAGTTCCAGAAGCATTTCCATGTTGCCTTGTTTGAACTTCACAAAGGTCCTTTGAATTAGGTTCTAAATGAATACCAGCCCACTGCAGAAAAGGGTCCAAGGAATCAATTTCTTTCTTCCCTTTCCAGTCAAGGAAGTTGGGGCTGGGTAGGGCATGGCAAGACATACAAACATGAACATTTAAATAACAATACAGTGCTGTTGCACAAGGTGACCAGACCAGCAAGATGTTAATTGTGCCAGGAATGTGAATCCTTTTAGACTTTTAGTCCAAACTTGTGTTGGAGGAAAGAACGAAGTCCATATTTGAGTCAAGTCAATAAGCATTCACTAAACATTTATATGGCAAACTCTGTACTAATTGCTAGGAATATAAATTCGAGCATAAAGAAAGACAGCCTCTGCCCTCTAGGAGATTACATTTTAGTGGGGAAAAACCACATGTAAAAGGAAATTGGAAATTTGCATGAGGAGATAGGAGAAAAATTTCCCAAGAAAGAGAGTATAGTACAGAAACTCCAGGAGGAGAATTGGGAGTGAAGTCTGGAAGGGGTTGGTTGGGGGAAGGAGGGAAGGAGAATTTACTCTGTGACTACTATGTGTCAGGTACTGTAAGTACTTTACACATATCTCATTTAAGAGAGGAATAAAGACATGAATGGCTTGAGAATGAGCCTTAAAATAGAAATTCTATAACGAACCAGACAATCAGAAGCAGAGGGTGCAGGGGTGGAGAGTACTTCCATTGTGTGAAATCTAGAGCTTTAGTGACTTTTCATGATGAAGAGGTTTCTAGGACATTGTATAGAGAGTCATGGAGGAGAGTCAAGAGTGCAGCCTGGACAGGAATGAAGATCCACTTGTTCAATGAAGGTAGTTAAATGGCAAGAATTCTCAATAGGAACATCTCTATTTTTACCCATAAATATATGGGGACTCAATAATTTCTGGATAACAGATTGCATCATGACATGACCATAGTAATTTCACCACTTGTAGCTATACCTTGTGATTCTGTTTTGCTTATGAGGTAACCTTTTATTTTTTAGATATTTATCCATTTGGAGTTTATCCTAGTTTGTTGCATGATGCACTGGCGTAAACAAGTTCTGCCAGACTACTTTTTAGCTTTCCCATCACCTTTGGATCACAGGATCATAGCTTTGTCACTGAAATTACCTTAGAGGCCATATAGTGCCATCACTCATTTTACAGATGAAGAAACTGAGGCTTGAACTAACTGGTTATGATGCTTGCCTAAGGCCATATATTACCTGGACCTTGGGTAGATTGCAAGCAAAGAAAATAAGTAATTAAAGGAATTAAGAGGGTGGGTGGTCCTGAGTTGAGGTAAGCCTAGACAGGAAATAGAATGATTTCAAACAAAGTCCACAGGCTCTGTGTTAGTCAGGTCTTCTGATCGGCAATGGTATTTGACTCAGTTCCAAATGCCGAGGCAGTGAGTGCTATAGGAATTCAGAGAAAGGACACATCATTGGGGCCCTGTGTAGGCAGGGAATGGTTTGCGTAGGATAAGGGGAGACTTGAGTTGAAACTTTAAGAATGGGCAGGATTTGGATTGACAGAAAGGAGAACTGGGGCATCCCTCCCCTGTTATATTTCTTTTCTGGAGAATAACTTGGCTTCCTAAACCAGATTACAATCTTTTGTTCATGGCCTTCTACAAGAACCCATCCTTTGGGTCAACTGTTACTGGTCTAAAACTTCAGAGATCCTTAGGGTTGTGTCTTCTATGATGTGTATTAAATATTCATGTCTATTTAATTTTCCTTTTTGTGCCCTTATCCAGAGACCCTCCCAGTTGTGTCTACCTTTCCATACCCCCACCAACCACCTCTCATGTCTCAGCAGTTGCAACTCACCTTGCAAATCATACCACATCTGCCTCGATTCAAGTTCATCTGAGTCCAGACTCCAGTGACAATTCCCTGTATTCCCAGCTGTGGAGAGAGGACAACAAATGCTCTGAACACCTGCTCTGCTATTATCTTGCTTACACACTGCATAATATTCACCCCCAAATCAGCATGGTGAAAAAAGTAACACACAAGATAAAGAAATTCCAACATATTGGTCGCTAAATTATACACTTGTGTTTAAGAGTTGAGCTCTCATGCAGAAACATTTAGTTACCTGCAGGGGGATGAGGAATGGTTTTATAAATTAACTTATCTAATCTAGCATTGGTTTCCTGGAGGAAACAGATCTACATGGAACATGAAATCAGTGTTAATGTTTAGTAGATTAAATTAAATTCAGAAAGTAACAGTTTATTTTGAAAAGCAATGTGACATAATGGATAGGGCTGACCTCCCCTCAGTGGATCTCATCAATGTGGATATTCCTTCCAGGGGTGGATTTTTGCTTACTTCTCAGCCCTGTGTGACTTTTACCAATCTCCCTTCAGAAATCCTAAACAGGGGTTCACCTAAGGTAGACTTCTGGATCACAAATTTGTAGATCTGGAACTGCAAGTGATCTTAGATGTTGTATAGACCAATTCCCTCATTCTACACATTTAAAAAAATGGGAAACAAAAACAAATAGGCCCAAGGAAGTTAAGTGATTTTCCCAAAGTCACATAGTTAATAACAGAGGTAGGACCTTGACCCATTAGATTGTATCCTCCTTGAGGGCAGTGACTGTATTTTATCTTTTTTTTCTAGTGTCCCTAGGACTTACCATATTGCTTGGCATGTAGTACATACTTAATAAATATTTATTGATTGATTTATCAGACCCCAATCCTATTACTCCTTATCCAATTTTCTTTCTACTGAATCATGATGCCTCTAGATATTTCAAAGGTACCTGGATATCAGTAGAGCATGTAAGATGCTCATTATTTATCCCTTGTTTTTCCTGTATAACTGACCTTCCTTCTTTTTAGTAAAAGATTAGGGTGTCCCAAAAGTCTTAGTGAAATTTTAAGCTTTAATAAGCTTCAAGGCCTTAATACTGCACTAAGACTTTTGTAGCATACTGTACAGCTATGTATTGGCAATGTTTGTATCCTTTTCACATTTTTATTGGTGATATATTAGAAGCTACTCCTGTTTATTATTTTTGTTGTATTATTTTTCAGTCATGACTGACTCTTTGTGACCCATTTAGGTTTTTTTTTTTGCAAGATACTTGCCATTTCCTTCTCCAGTTCATTTTACAGTTGAGGAAACTGAGGCGAGTGAAGTTAAGTAACTTGGCAGAGTCACACAGCCAGAAATGTTTGAGGCCAGATTTGAACTCAGGAAGATGAGTCTTCCAGACTCTAGGTCTAATCCTTTCTCCCCTCTGCCACCTAGTTTTCTGTCCATTATATACATTTTCATTTTCTTTTAAGTGACCAGCTACTTTAAATCTTTGTAGAGTGTGGTATTTTATTACTTGTAGCCATACAGCTTCACTCAAGGAGTGCTGCTAGATGGTTTTTTGTTTCAGAGTGAATCTCTAGATCGTTGAAAGAACTTACTAATTTCCCAGAGGATAGTCAGCTCACTCTTCTCCTTCTGTTCAATTCTGAGCTCAGTTTATTGCCCAATCACATTGTCTGTCCAAGATATAAATCCCGAAGTGGCCATTTCTATGGGTTATCCATCCAAATGCTTAACTTCTTATTTTCAATTTCTTTGTAACTTAAAAAAAATGTTTAATTGTGGGAGAGAATAACGTGAACTTTTATCCCAAGCTGTCATGAAGACATCTGTCAGCAAGCTTAAACTTCCACCCTTGATCCCGCCAAGCTTTACTTAGTGGTAGGGAGGTAGAGGGTGATGACACAAGTGTTGCCATGCTTCTCTCAGATGGCAAAGTGCCTCTTGAATCCCTCTACCCTGGGCACTGAGGTGGTTTTTTTTCCTTTTCACTGAGTTTGAAGTACAGCATTGCTAGACAAGCTCTGTTGTCATATCCATCAAATCACTCACAATCTACTTCCATTATCACAGCGGAGCAGAGCTGAGCTTTATATTATCTTGCAGGGAAGTAAATGGGATTGGAAGACCAGTGCCATGTAACAAAAGATTATGAAGCCTCTCGCTGCAGGATGAAAAATCTCAAAAGGAAAAGAAAATTGTAATTTCTCTATTTTTTTCATTTTTACAAAGAAAATCAAGCTAATAAGGCATAGGTCTCAGATTCTATTGGGAAAATCACAGTAATTCCGTGAATTTATAAAGTTCCTTTTCTTTAAGATTCTCAAAGTACTTAACATACTTTATCTTTTTCTCACACCCAAACTGCTGTAATGAAGCCATCTTTAATGGAATAAGAGAAAGACAATTCTTTTACTACTTATTCTCTTATGCACTAATGAACGTTAAACTTTATGTAATGGGAATATTTATTTGTGACACTAGACACAGTGTTGCTGGGCCTTTAGCTGTGTAACAGAGTTCCTACTGTACTTGGTTCCACCCCCCCCCCTTATTTTCTGATTTTCCAATTAATTTCTTGTTTTTATTTTCCATTATTGTACCCTGCCCCTCATCCCCCCATCAGTCCATATTGATAGTTACTTTAGAACATAATTTGACAAAAATGTCGTGACCATGTCTGTTTTATTTGCTTATTCGATGGGAATAATTGAAAGAACCAGACTTGGGAGTGTGGACCTCAATTTCAGGCTTATTCAAATATCCCTTGTGCTCAAAGTACTGTGTCAGACTTTCTTTGCTTCCATAAGCAAGATCAACAAGCATTTGTTGAGCAAATTATCAAAAATAAAGACAGTTTCTGTCCTCAAGGAGCTTATATTCTAAAAGGGGAAGATAACACATGAAAGGAAATTGGAAAGGTTGGAAGGGATGGAGGTACCCAGAGTGCAGTCAAGTGAAAAATGAAGACATGACTGGTTCTAGGTGGAGTTATCCAATCAGAAACAGTCTTTCAGGGAAAGTGAACTCCCTAGGATGTAAATTCCAGGACTCATCTTCCAGGATGACTAGCTTTCTGAGGCATGGTAAAGAAGTGTAGAGTTGGGCCTGATGAGTGCCTTGTATATGAAATCCCCCCCCATTCCATATAATTTATATCCCCAGAAGGCAAACAAAACTTCTAAAATATGTGATTGTAAATGATTTATTGGTCCCTTTCATCAATTGTAAATTGAAAGGATAGATATTTATTTTGTTTTGTAGAAAGAGGCCAATTTTATCGATTCAATTTGCCCTAAGTTGCCCTTTTTTTGGTTATCTTTATTGACATTGCTATTGTGACAAATAATACTCGATGCAAGACAGCTAGGTGTGGTACCTTAGTGGATAGAGCGCTGGGTCTGAAGTGAGGAAGACTCATCTTCCTGAATTTAAATCTGGCCTCAGGCACTTACTAGTTGTGTGACCCTGGGCAAGTCATTTACTCTGCTCAGTTTCCTGATCTGTAAAATGAGCTGGAGAAGGAAATGGCAAACCATTCATTATCTCTACCAAGAAAACCCCCAGTGGGATCATGAAAAGTCAGACGTGACTGAAATGACTAAACAAAATCAACAACAATATTTAATGTACAAAGTCATGAGGTTCAAATGACATGATGTGTATGAAATGCTTCATAACCTCTAAAATACCATGCCTGTAAATGTCTATTGGTTTTAGTAATAGTGTACTTTTGACTCTTTACTTTGTATCACTTCTTATAAACTTTCCCAGATTTCTCTGAAAATTTTATATTTATTACTCCTTACAGTGCAATAATTTGCTTCCACCTTCCCCAAAAGTCATTTCCTTTTATTGACATTTGAAATTTCTGGTGAGGAACTTTCTGTGCCAATGCAGAATGTCACTTGCTTTACAATTTATAGCATTTGAGCATTGCTTGAGACACTTGAATTTAAATGACTTGCTAAGGGTCGTGCATCTGATACTTGAGGAAGGACTTGAACACAAGTCTTCCTGCCTCTCTGAGGTCAGCTCTCGTACTCTCATACATAGGCTGTCTCTCCACATTACTTTGGCACTATTTATTCAGCCGTTACTCAGTTACTGAGTGTATATTCCATTATCGGGTTTTTATCAGCAAGATGTCTCTGTGAATGTTTTTGTACTGCATGGTCTTCCTGCCAAAAATCTCCTGTGGATACAGTTCTAGTGGTGTAATCCATAGATCAAAGACTGACATCAGTTTAGTATAATTTATGGCATAATTTCATCACACCAGCAGTGAATTAAGGTACCTTACTTCCCATGAGTCTCCCAGGAATCAGTTTTCCAATCTTTGTTCATTTGATGGGAGTGATAACCTCAGGGTTGTTTTAATTTACGTCTCTATTTATTAATGATTTAGATCTATTTTTCCAGATGGTAGTTAAAAGTTTGCTTTTTTATGTTTTGAAAACTGTTTATATCCTTTGAGTCCCAATCTATTGGGAATTGTCTCAATCATATATTTCCTAATCTTTTCTGTCTTATATTTGGTTCCAAATTCTCCCCTTATCAAAAATTTTGAAAGAGCCAATCTTTTCTCTTCCACCTTAAAAAACTATTTAGCTTTTAATATTTAGCTTGTTTATAAACTTTAAGTTTATTGTGGTGTATTGTAAAAAGATGCTTCTCTAAATCTATTTGTCTCCATATTATTTTCTTGGGTTTTTTTTTAGCACTTTTTGTCAAAATGAGAGGCCTTTACACAATTATTTATGATCTAGTGTTTGTCAGATTAAGAGTACTGTGCCTTTTATTTCTAGCCTACTGAATTAATCATCTCTCTTTTAATGCAGTGTGAAATGATTTTAATAATTATTACTTTGCAATGTAGTCTGAGATCAAGAAGACATAAGCCTACTTCTTTCCTCTCTTCTTATTTTTATTATATTACTTTGTATTCTTGACCTCTTATTCCTTCAAATTTTGCTATTTCGTAAAATTCTCTAAATTATGCCTTTGGTAATTTGATTCATATACTATTAAATGTATAGGGTAATTTTGTTAGTATTATCATTTTTATATATTTATATTTCCCAGTCATAACCTTCACACACTTCTGTTATTTACATCTTCTTTCACATCTGAAAATTATTTTGTGGTACTATATACGCTTACCATTGTATGTTAACTTCCGTGTATTTAATGTGTTTTGTTGTTAGTTTAAATAAAATTTATCCTTTTGTCCTTGGACTTTGTTAGTCAGAAATGTTGATTTTTGTAGTTAAAATGCCACCTTTGGCATCAACCATTTTATGGTACCTCTAAGTTGCTAGTGCCTTCCCTTCTAAGATTGTCTTCCATGTATTCTCTGTATATCTTGTATGTACTTAATTATTTATGTGTGGTTTACCCCATTGAAAAGTAAATGTTTTGAGGGGAAGGGTTGTTTTTACTTTTTCTTTGTATCCCCAATACTTAGCAGAGTACTTGGGACATAGTAGTTACTTGACAAAGTCTTATTGAATGATTTATCTAAGATTAAACCATTACCCAATTAATATGTTCAAAGGATGGGGGGGGGGTGGACCCAAGATGGCAGCATAGAAGCAGCAAAGCACCACAGCTCCCACACAAACACACTAAAAAACTCATAAAATGGGACTCTAAAACAGATTTTCAAGCTCCAAAACTCTCCACAAGACAGAAAGCACATCTGTTGCTATAGGCAGTGCAGCAGACAGGGCTCTTCGCAGCAGTCTGGGACGGGCTGCTGAAACCCCCAGCCGGGTCAAGCCCTGGGCCGTTGGGCTGGGAACCGCAGCTATAGGAGAGCTGATCAGCTGCACTGGAGGCACAATTACCACATCTATCAGGCCAGAAGACAAAAAGGCTAAGAGAAAGGTCAGTGGATTTTGCTAACTCGGGAGAAGAGCAGGTCCGGCCAAACTGCTCCCAGGGCAAGGAAGCAGTGGGAGGCGGCTGTAGCAGCAGGAACGTCTGAGGGCCACAGTGGCTTCCACTGAGCTGCTTCAGAGCCCTGGGCCTGCAGATAGCAGGGGGGCTGACGTGATCCATCGAGGCCAAGGGCTCTTGCATTGAGTGGCCTGGATCTGGATCGTGGTCTTGAGTGGTGGTCCTGGGGTGTGCTTTCAGTGAGCCAAAGCTGGGGGGGGGAGCTGCAGCATCCCACTAAGAGCTCCGGCAGCTGAGAGGGCCCCAGAGATTTGGGACAGAGCTTTCCCCC
>CM053601.1:119433623-119450135 GCA_028646575.1 Pseudocheirus occidentalis | reverse complement strand
GTGACAAGAAAGGTAGGGAAAGAATCTAGAATTTAAAGTTCTAAAATCAAATGTTAAAAATATGTGTATATATGTGTGTATGTATATATGTGTGTATGTGTGTATATATATGTATCATTATTTTTATTATTATTTATATGTAACTGGGAATTAAGATATGCAGGCACTGGGGTAAGGAGATCCATCTTGCCCTGCTGGAAAGTCAGGGTGATGGGGGAGGATATAGGACAGAGCAGATCGGGAGAGGGGGTAAACATGGGATTGCTGTTTTGGGGTGGTGGCTAGGGGAAAGATGGGGAGAAAATTTGTAACTCAAAATCTCATGGGAATGATTGATGTAAACTAAAAATAAACAAAAGTTAATTTTTTAAAAAGAGAAAAGAAATCTTGGTGAGATGGAGCGGGGAATGACAGAGGAAAAGGAAGAGGAATGAGAGCTGTCTATAAGTATTTGAAAGACAGTTATGTAGAAGAGAGATGAGAAAGAAGATAGAAGTAGATTCAATGGACAAAAGTTGAAAAGAGACAAGTCAGTGCTTAATATAACCAAAAAAACTTCCTAAAAATTTTGTCATCCAAAAGTAAACTGGGAGGCATCAAATAGCCATGTATCTTGTGTTTTCAACATAGAGGGTTCCCCATCATGGGAAAGGGGGATCCTAACACAAAAGCTAGTTGACCACTTACTGTTTATACTGTAGAGAGAGAATTCCTGATAAGGTACCATTTGGACTAGATGGCATCTTAAATTCTATAGTATTGTATATTTATCCATATTCTAGTATAGTATATTTATCCATCTGGTATAGTATTATATTGTATATTTATAATATAGTATTATATATTTATCCATCTGGTATAGTATTGTATTATATTGTATATTTATAGTATAGTATTGTGTATTTATCCATCTGGTAATAGGTTGGATTGAAGGATATCTGAGGTTCATTTTAACTATATGGCTCTTAATTACATGATTTTTGTGATGACTTAACTGAGCTTCTGGTTATATATGTGTGTATGTGTGTGTGTGTCTGTCTGTCTGTGTCTCTGTGTGTGCATATACAAGAAACAGAATAATATGGAAAATAAAAGAACCATCTCGGGATTTAGTAAGACCTAGGCTCATATTCTGCCTCTGAATCATGTTTGCTATATGATCATAGGCAGCTCATTTACTTTCTCAATGCCCCAGGAAGTTCTCTAAGAGTATAAGTTACAGATGACTCACTGTTCCCCATTAGTGGTAAGAACCTTCTGTACCAATGAAATCAGTTTTGGACCAAAAAGTACTTATCCCATACCATGTGATAATAGAGGGAATGAATCTGTGAGAGTTTCCTGTTGAGATGAAAAAATGAAGATGCCCTAGATGTTCTCTGAGGTAATTCACAAATTTAACACAGCTGTTATTTCTATTTTAAGAAGAGATTCACAGAATACCAAATCTGAGGAACCTCGGAGTTCCTCAGAGTCTACCCCAGACATGCCTATAATAGTCACTATAATGAGTAGTCATTCAGACTTCTTAAAAAGTCCCAGGGAGAGGAATACCTACCAAAGCAGCCTATTCCAATTTTAGACATCACTTATGGCTGCTTAGTTCCATCTGTTATGGGTGGCACCTTCTCTGTGTCTTACATGAGCTACTCTAAATCATATAGACTTGAACTCAGACCTTCTTGGCTTGTTGAACAGCTACCTATCCACTATGCCATGCTGATTCTCTCTATATAATTAAAGGGTCCTTAAAAACTGCCTTTAAATCTGTCAGGGCTTAAAATCATAGCCTTCACTTTCAGATGAGGAAACGGAACCCTAGAGATGCTTCTATGAGATGATGGAATACATCCCACGTTAACTCCACTAACTCTCCATCTCTGCTTCTCAAGATATCTCATTATTATTACCTGCTCTTTTCTCTTCTCCTGTAGTAATAAAGAACAGTAGTGCCTATTCTTTGCTAATCCTACTTCCATTCAAATCAACAAGCATTTTTAAGCCCCTGCTTTGTGCCAAACTGTGTTAGGTGATGGTAACACAGAGAAAGGGAATGAGCTTACCCTTTCTGGACTTCCCATGGCATTTTGTGTGCAGCTCCGTTATATTTGTATGTTTTATTATACTAGATCTGCTTGCCTCTGAGCTCAATGAGCACAGAAATCAAGGATACTCCAAAATTTGCATCTACTCCTATGCCTACCACAGTGCTCTGTAAACAGTGGAAGATTAATTAGTGTTTGTCAAATTCAGTTTGGTTTAGATTCTCACCACCTACTGCATCATTGTTTTATTCACTTCTATCGTAGCCTTAGAGGCATTTTGCTCTGATTTAAACAACATTCTTATATCCTTCCCAACAGCAAGAGTATAGGCCTAGTCCATATCATCAAATAGCATTTATCATGTGCCTTCATGCATACAGCACTGTATTAGTTCTGTGCAGTATGGGTTCCTGGAATAGCATTTCATGTGCTACCAAAGGAGGGCTTATTAGTAGTCCATTCCCCTACCTGAGCAAGCAAGAAAGTAAGGCAACTTCCTCACATATGCACACACCCAGGCCATCTCCTTTTCTGATTTCTGATTCATGTCGTGAAAAGACTGGGTTTATGGCATTCAGGGTGGGGGGGTGGAAGAAAGGGGGGTATGGAACCTGTGGCCCCAAGGCCACATGTGACCTTCTAGGTCTTGGGTGTGACCTTTTGACTGAAGTCTAAGTTTTACAAAACAAGTCCTTTTATTAAGGGAATCTGTTCGGTAAAGTTTGGATTCAGTCAAAGGGTCACATTTGAGGACCTAGAGGGTCACATGTGGTCTCAAGGTGAGAAGTTCCCCACCCCAGTAACCTCATAGCCCCAAAAGTTTTGATTTGTAAACAATGAAAGACATACTGTCTTTGCTGCTGTAAGGGGGAAAACAATTTAGAATTTTTACCTACTTGAATGTTTCTCTTCTTTTCTTCTGGTTAGAAATTACTTTTCTTCATCCAGGTGCAGAAGCAATTTTTGTAACATCAGGTTTTTTCTGCAGGTTACAAGGGTATCATTCTGGCAGAGAAATGGTGAAGAGAAAAAGAAATGCTAATTAAGGGAAGGTCTATTCATATTCCTCCAAGAACATATTATTATAACCATTCACCTGTAAGCTCTTAAAGTCTGAATGTGGGATTATTTCCCTGATATATCTTTATGTGCCGTTCTTCAATTCTTGTCTCTTTCTGAACAAAATGTAGAGCATGCAGTCCAGACTTACTGTGCAATAGTACAGTTACCTTTTCACTGAACATCACACCAATGTGCTCTAGAAGGGTGGGGGGACTGTTCAGGGATTGTATCTCAACTGTTTTGCTTGTATTCTATTATATATATGTATACATACATACATACATACATACACATATATGTGTGTGTATGTATACATATATATATGATTTAAAATTTATAATTGAATTTATAATTCAATCTTTGAGGTTGAAACCATTCTACTGCATTCTTCCTAGTCAAAGAAAGAAAGACCAATGGAAATCTTTCTTGGTTAGTTTCTCAACATATAACAACAAATGAATGTGATAGAGGAATGGGATGTGATAAGTCATATCGTCCTATGCTGACACGAACAAAGCAGATGACACTATCAACATCTGGCCATCCAGAGAGAAGTGTGTTATGTATAGTCACATTCCTATTAACAAGATGATGAAGAAAGATTGGGTATAGAAGGCAGAGATAACATCAGGAGTTCCACATGTGGGACACATCAACAACAACAATAAGAGGTTATGAATGATTTCTTGAATATTGACAGTCTTGTTGATTTGTGTAGTAAAAATGGATATCTCTGATTTTCTCAGCCATCATATTGAAATTTGAAAAGGTTAACAAAAAGAATACCAATGTTCACAAAGGAAGATCCATCCAGGAAAAATGATAAGAAAGGAGAAAATTTGTAGGTTTTTTTTTTTGGAGGAGGGAAGGCAAGGCAATTTGGGTTAAGTGACTTGCCTAAGGTTACACAGTCAGCAAGTGTCTGAGGCCATATCTGAATTCTTGACTCCAGGGTCAATGCTCTATTCACTGAGCCACCTAGCTGCCCTTCTATCACTAATTCTTTTTTTGGGGAGGGCAGTTGGGGTTAAGTGACTTGCCCAAGGTCACACGGCTAGTTTTTGTGTTAAGTGTCTGAGGCCAGATTTGAACTCAGGTCCTCCTGGCTCCAGGGCCGGTGCTCTATTCACTGCACCACCTAGTCGCCCCTCTGTCACTAATTCTTAAAGCAGATGCAATTCTATAATATTAGTATCTCTGTCTTCATTCACATGTGATCTCTCTGGATTGGTCTATGTGAGCAATTCTATATCCTGTGGTCTTGTGGGAAGGGGTTCAGGTTACCTTTTAGAGACCAGCAGGAGAGTTTTATTCCTCTGTAGTTTTAAACCCCCATAGGGCCATGGTTAAGATTCTCAGAACTAAAAAGGTGGACGCTGTGTCCTTCCGCTACATATATCATAGCTTCCTCAGGCTCATGAACACATAAATAAGATCGCAGGTCACAGCTTAGAGCTGCTTTGGTTTGTGGTGGGAGAAATCACAGTCCTCCAGTATATTTATATTACAAATCAATTTTAGACACAATAGATAGACATTTTAAAATAGCTTCTTCTGAATTCAACACATTTCTGTTTAATAAAAGTACTTTCTAGTTATTAGATTTTTTAAGAAAATTTATCTTAAAACACATTTAGGGGCAGAGGGGGAACATACAGAAAATACAAGTAGCAAGGCAGAATGAGCTTATAAGGAGGATGTACCCAGAGCTGCCCTGGAAACTTCTGAGGACATGACAATCCATTGCATTTTGGGAGCGATGAACTTCCTGGCTGCTTCTAGCCATGGGTTGCTCCAAGAATCTGACATTTCATGTCAAATGATGTACAGAGCCCTGAATGGACCCTTGATCTCTCTGCTCTCTGTCAGCAGCAGGGGTTTGGGATGCTGCACATATTCAAAAGAAGAAAAGCTTCTAATTCAGTCTCTCTCAAGTGCTGCTCTTCAGGTGGCACCGCATTATTACAGGGGTAGGCAGAGAATAACAGTTCCTACCCTGGTATCATACCAATCTTACTTCTGCTCCCCATGTAGAAAAAGAGCTTGCTGCCCTGGGCTTTTAGCTCCCTTTGGCATTTTCGTGTTTGTGCTTTCCTGATCTTAGACTGATGAGTAGCCCATAGTGGACATATGTAGGATTGGCTTTGACTTTGTGAATTTGGAAAGGCCCAGAGATTCTGGAAAAACTACAAAAGCAGAGACTGCCATGTCCTTCCAAGTATCAATGTCATTATAGAGAAAGCTCCTGCATCAGAGAGCCTGGTCACCCAAAAGAAAATCAAAGTTGGCTGTCTGGGAAATGCTCAAAGTTAAATATGAAATGCCCAACTAGCAGTCTTGCAAAACTACTTTATGTCTGAGTGAAACTTTAAAATAGCCTCTGAACCTATTATAACTGTTGTTAGGAATTAAGTTCCTGAGTTTGGTTAATGATTCTGTAGCAGGTTGTGATCCTTCCATGTTTATAATTTCTTCTAGTGTAGGAATAAACTACCTGTTCTAATATGTGATTCATATTGTACATTAAGTTCCTATTGACTCTCTAATTTGGGGAAACTCCTTAGTCTTAATAATCATAACTTTTCCTCTAAATTGTATTGTCCCAGGGAAACAGAGAGAGACTTATAAGTTGGCCAATGAATGTGAGAATGGGGAGTATAAGAATTTGGGGTCAAGTTTCCTTCATGTTCCCCTTCTCCACTTATCTCTAGCTAGAAAAAAAATAAGCTTTAGAAATGAAAAGTAGTAATGATGCATGTGCCCAGATTCCGAAGACAGCTTTAAGATGTTAATTAGATAATATCTACAGTAACCCTTGGAGCAGATAGAGAGGTCGGAATATATCAGGTACAATCTGTGCCTCCAACAGTTCATAGAGGTTTAGGGAAGTTTTCTGCTCAGTTTTTTCAGTTGTGTCTGACTCATCATGAATGCATTTGGAGTTTTCTTGGCAAAGACACTGGAGCGGTCTATTTCTTTCTCTAGCTTATTTTGCAAATGAGGAAACTTTGGCAAATGGAGTTAAGTAACTTGCCCAAGGTCACACAGCTAGTGTCTAAGGTCAGAGTTGAATTTAAGTATATGAGGCTTCCTGATTCCAAGTCTGGTGCTCTACCCACTATGCCACCTAGCTGTCCCTGAGAGGAAGTAGCTATGCCCTAATGCAGCACAACAGATTTAGTGTCTTACAGGCTGGGTTCAAATCCTAACTCTGCCACAACCTAGATGTATCACCTTGGGCAAATGACTTAGCTTCTTAGGCCCAAGTTTTGCCATCCCTAAAATAAAGATGCTGAGAAAAGCAACTTCTAAGGTGCTTTCCATTCCCTTGTCCTTAAGACACCTTGTCCCCTCCCAACCTATGTTTGATCTTATGATTATTGGGTTCTATGTTGTAAAGAAGAGCAAGTCATAACATTGCTCTCCTTCCCTTTCTTTCCTTTCCTCCCTTCCTTCTTTGTTCCTTCTATCTCTCTGTCTTTCTTATGCCCACCCTTCCTCCCTAGTTTAGAGCTAATATCAAGTACTAAGAACAATGTAGAGATTAAGAGTTCTGGTCTTATCAGTCAGAGACTCCTCAGTACCCGCTTTCTCATACTGATTTCCTGTGTATAGCTTGTTTATACATCGTTGCTTGCTTGTCCTCTACTTTTTTAGATTGTAAGCTCCTCGAATACAGTGAGTGTCTTTGCATTTTTTTAGTATCCCCAGCACTTTCTATATATAGTGCCTGGCATATGGTAGATGCCTAATAAATGTTTAGTGACTAATTTAGAAGAAAATATGAGTCTTATGTGGCCTTGTTTCAAACTACAATCCAGTGGAACAGAAGAGGTCAATCAGTTATAATTTATTTTTAGGAAGGCATTTATTTTTATCGTTAGGGTTACTATTAAGAATTGCATGCTCAAATCACAGAACTATTTTTATGGATTTGTATGTTTCTACTAGATGAGAAATATCCCCAAAGGTTGACACGCTTGTAAGCTCCCATTAAATGTCTTCCTCATCCTTTGAAGCAGGATTGTCTCATTCAGTGAGCACAGTTCAGCCAACATCAGATTCTACTGTACATACACTTTAAAATGTGCCTAGATTTCCTAGTTGGAATTGGTGAAGGATCAGTTGTGTTCCCAAGTCTCTTCCCAGAGCAGTACCATTAAGAATTCTGTTGAAGAATACAGGTATAAAGACTTGAAAAAACAGGAATATTGCTAACATAGATAGAATTCTATGGGTAAAATTTGAATTTCTTCTCAGAAGGCAATCTTAATCAGTCTTACCAATGAGAAAACAAATGGAATTATTATAATTTTGATTCTAACTAGTCTTGAACCATATGTAGGAAAAAAACTAGGCTACATCATGTTTTGAGAGATACTGAAAAGATAAGACCACAGATTTAAAGCTTTCAAAAGACCTTAGAAGCCATCAGGTTAAAATTGTTCATTTTATATAGGAGGAGACTGAGGCCCAGAGTAGCCCAGTTGTCACATATCTAATAAATGCCTGAAGAAAAATTCTAATTTAATTCTTCCAAGTCCAATCAGTCAACAAACATTTAATAAACCTCAACTATGAATCAGCCACCGTGCTCAGTAAGGAAAATACAAAGAAATGAGGAGAAAAAGATACCTACTCTAAAAGGAGCTCAGAGTGAGAACACCATTCTGCCTTTCTACTTGCATAAAATTATTTTCCTCATCAGTCAAAGTGCCATCTGTCACTAATTTGTCATTACCTCCAGAAAGCACTTACTAGGGGCGGCTAGGTGGCGCAGTGAGTAGAGCACCGGCCCTGAAGTCAGGAGGACCTAAGTTGAAATCCAGCCTCAGACACTTGACACCCTTACTAGCCGTGTGGCCTTGGGCAAGTCACTTAACACTAACTGCCCTCAAAAAAAAGCACTTATTAAATAGCAAATATCCATTAAAATATGTTACCAGGACAGGCTAACATTTCAAACCATTACCACCTACACAATGTATTACTGTATTAGTTTCTAGCTTAGCTGCTATTCCTGGGGGAAAGGAACACATGTTGGGGAGGTAGAGACTGATGGGGTAGCTAAGTATTGGAAAAAGATCTAAAAACTGAGAATTCTGGACATGACAGCCACAGAAATACATACATCTGGTACAGAATATAAATTCTTCCCAATTTTCTGCCTGTACTTATCTGGGATCCTTCTGGAAAACTGGAAGAGTACATGAGAAGGAAGAGGAAGTGACTGGAGCCCTGGCCTCTTTCTGTATCATTTGAATCTCAGTCTTGCCCAGCTGCCTACTTACAACCCCTCAAGCTATCTGTACCCACAGGGGCTCCATCCCTGCCCTGCCTCAGGCAAAACCAGAAATGGAGATAGAGGTTGAACACCTTGTGCCTGAGGCCAGAAGTGTTCTCAGAGAGCTTCACTGCATTATGAATCTACCAAATATATCTTTCATCAACCAAATTCTATTCTGTCATCTTCCACCATCTCTTTAGCACTCTCCTCACACTGTCATTCAGCTTTGTGCTATAATAAGAGAAGCCAGTAAAATGATCTTCACACAAACAAAACCTTTAAAGTTCAAGTGTTTGGAAAAAACCTCAGTGCCGGCTCCTTCATTTTAAGTCCACCTAGCAACAGAAGCAATATAATCGGTCTAAAGGGCCCTCCAAATACTTCAGCCCTGCTGCTCCCAGAGTTTTTTTTCCCTGTCATTTCAAAGCCCTTAGGAAAGAAAAGAAAAAAGAGGCTTTCAGGTTTTAATATGTACTGTGCTTTAAATTAACTAAATAATGTCCACCAAATACTACAAAACACAGATCCAGAGACAACCAAGGCCAACTGTTGGTTGTAGACTTAGCTCTCCTTTAGATGCTCAGGTCTGGACCTTCTCTTCAAATTCTCTTTAAAGGCTGGTTGTGGATTGTCTCTAATCAACAGCCCTGGACTCACAGGGTCCCCTTTTGTAAGATGCAAATCATTTCACAACAAAGGCAGGATGAAGCCCTTGATTTTCAAGGTAAAACATAGGAGGTTAAGCAACAGTGTCATTAACAGAAGCATTATCACAGGACAATATCAGCTATTTTTTTTTGTCCTGCTGGAAAAAAAAGGCACAGATTAAATCTTTCCCTTTCCTAAGAAATTCACTTAATTTGGTCAATTTGTCTTAGAATAAGTGAGATACATGGAAGGCTTCTCAAATTTCCATATTAAATTTGTATTAAATTTCCCGTGTCTCAACTTCTAGATCTCTAAGGGTATTTTAGTAGGATTTCTTTGATTTCTTTCTGGTTTGCTTTGTTTGCAAGAATACAATCAAAATGATTTCAAGCCTGTGAGGAAAGGAGAAGCTGGACTTATGGATCCACAGAGTGCTAATTGAATCAGAGCTTTTAAGTCTATCATAGTAAAAGCACAAGAAGTGGGGGGTACTTCTAGTCCACTTTTTAGCTTGAGTAAGAAGGGGAAAGTATGAGTACAAGTTACAGTTTCCCAAATAAGTTTGTAAAAGCTGGTATGGAAATATTTTTCAGAAGAAAGAAATGGTATCAGTCGATTTACATCAACAAGCATTCATCAAATCCCTACTATATCAGACCCCTTTGCTAGGAGTTGGGGATACAAGTAAAAAAATAAAACTGCAACAATCCTTGCCTTCATGGTCCTCCCGTTCTATTTAAGTAACTATGATCATCAGAGTGAGTCAAAGATGTGTATAAGACTAAAACAGTATTGCAGAGGGTTGAACTTAGAAGAACACAATCAGGCTGAGAGTTTTTAGGAACACTCACAAATGACTGGTTGTGGGGTAGGAGGGTAGGGAAATGAAGTAAGGGGAAGTAAAGTCATCATGAGAATACCTCAGCTACCTTGAAGTAGCTCTTTGTTTTAGCTAAGACAGTTACTGGTATACAAGAACATTTTCAACATAATAATAGAGGTAGAAGCCACAGGGCTTCCTTGGGACAGAAATTTTCTTGATCTCTTTCAGTCTTTTCAGACCAATTTATATTCATGTCAAATTATAAGCATGGTTTATCATATGTTTAATATGTTCCTTGGGGTTACTTTCTTAATGACAAGATTAGAAAGACTTGATCGCCGAAGAATGGCTAATTACTTATTATAGCTCATTTTTATTTATTCTTCATTGATTATCAACAGCCAGACAGAGTTGATTAGCTGTTATAAACATGCACTTCCTCCCTGACTAGGGACACATTCTTCCATAAAAATATAAAGAGATCAGGGGAAGTGGTTTCAGTCTTAGAGAGCACATGTTGCAAAAAGGTAATTCAGGTGCTGGTGGATTGAAAGTCCATTGTTCCCTTCATGGAATCCTTACAGAGTTCTTAGGTATATAGATATATATATACCTTAGGTATATTAATCTGGCAGACTTGGGCCAGAATCCTTAAAGAATCCTGAAACTGTCTTTTCTTACCCTAACCCTTTCTTCAGTGTGTATAATTTGTCCTTGCTCAGTTCATAGTTGTAGGCATTATTTATTACTGATTCAATTATTTCCAAGAATTATAGTCAATGTGGGGGGAGAGAAGAACAGAGTGTGACAATCTCTCTAGGTTCACTCCACAGCCTCCATCCTGCTTGTTGCTCTCTTGGTATAGGAAAGATCTTGCTTTTTAAAGTACTTCCACAGTTTGACTTTCAGAGCAGTTGCAGGAAAAGTGCCCTTGATAAAACCTCCTTTTCTCATTTACAAAGGTCCAGATTTGGTAATTCTTTCATCTGTTCATAATATATTTTGTTGGGTGATTTCATGCAGTGGCTTAAAGACTTCTTTCTTCACATCTATATTACACATTTGATTAATTTAGTTATTCTGCAACTGAAAGAGATGATCTCACCTTATAAAGATAGCAGAAAATAGAGCATCTTGTTGATTACATTAATTGGGGTTGAGGCACTCCTCTTACATATTCTGATAATATCAATGTGTGGATGCAGATTCCAAATGGCTGATGATTTAGCATATCTATGACCTAGAAAGCTGCATAAGGCTCAGAGAAGTTGCCTAACTTACTAGGATCACACAGCCAGTGTCAGAGGATTTTTACCTAGGTCTTTCTGACTTCCAGTCCAGCATTCAATTCATTACATCATACTCTTCATTGATACATGATAATGTGTAAAATGTAGGTTTTATGCCATTCTGTTAAGCAGTGTCAATACTACTTTCCTACAGAGCAGGATTAGTTGGTTTTTTTTAAAGGAAAGGCAACTTTAGAAAAGAAACACAATTCTAACACAATTAGACTACCTCTTTTAGATGACTTCCAATTTTTAGCTGATTTTTTTCAGTTACCTCTGAGGGGAAATAAGGAGTGCTTTATGATTATAGATTTAGGATTAGAAGGAACATATAGGTTATTTGATTCAATTTTTAATCTTACAGATGAGGGATCTTAGTCCCACAGAGGTTTAAGTGACTTTACAGATCCATACAAAAATAAAGTGTCAGGGTCTGATCAAACCCAAGTCCTCTGACTCCAAATCCACATCCCTTATGCTATTACCATGTTTGGAGTAAAGACAAATTAAAGATTCTAAAAGTACTAGGGGAAGGGCTAATGGGTGATCATAGGATAACAGAGCTAGAGCTAGAGAGATAAAAAATTTGGCTAGGTCCTAAAAGATCAAAAACAAATCTTGACTAATTAAAGAGGAAGGATGAATATATACCAGATTAGGAAAATCATGGACCAAGTAGCAATTGAACATGGTGGATTAGTGGGGAATGGAAAGAACTAGTGACAGTAAGGCAACCCTGCTGGAGATGGAGGATAAAGACCAATTAAGGAAAGTAGGAAAAGTTGATAGGGCAATAGATTGGCAAGGACCTTGAATGTCAGGCTGAATAGTTTAGATATAGCCCTCTTTTCAGAGATATAAGGTGATCACTGAATAAAAATAACTCATATGAAAAGGCCAATTTTTGGCTGACGGCTCATTATATATGTTATTTCATTTGATCACACAATAACCCTAGATTCCAGCTGAAAAAAGGAAGGAAACAAGGGGTACATAATAGCACATAATAGGACATCTGGAGGCAATGCCAAGATGGTGGAATAAAGGAAGCAACCAAGCTCTCCTAGCATTCCCCTCCAAACAATCTCAAAATAATGCCTCAAATGAAATTCTTGAGTAGAGGAGCCAAGGAAAAGTTGAAGGGAGACATTTTTCCAGTTCAAGGAAAGTTCAGTTAGTTAGTTAGTTTGAAAGTTAGTTACATTTAAAGAAAGGTCTTTTACATCGGGGTAGAACCTGACTTGGAGCCCCCCTGGTAGCAACACCAGCCGTTGCCTTGAAGGTAGTAGCAACAAGCAGCAGCAGCACTGCGAGTTCTCAAACAAGAGATGCTAAGGAAATCAGATAACTCGTCAGAAAGAGACTTCATGGGACCCCTGTGCTAGCAAGACGTGCAGGACATGGTGCTGTTTGGCACCCCCATTGTTCATATCCACTTCTGGGTCATATTTTCAGGACAGAGAAGAGTATTTACAATGCCCATATCACTTGTGTTAACAAGAGAGCAGTGCCCACACCTGTGGCCAGATCATATCACCTTGGAGGTACCAAAAAACTTCCACCTTACCTCGCCGCCCCCCAAAAATGACTCTAAAAACAGAGGTGCAAAAAATCTGAAGCTTGCAATAGTAACTCCTCACCACCAGATGAACAGAGCCAAACTTATTTTTAAAAAATAAGAGCCATTCCCCAGTTGATAAATGGGGAAAGGAAAGGGACAGGAAGTTTTCAAGAAAAGAAATCAAAGCTATTAATAGTCACATGAGAAAAAAAATGTTCTCACTACTTACTAGAGAAATGTAAATTAAAATGATTTTGACATACTACTTTATACATAACAGAGATCAACTGTGAAAAACTTTGCTATTCTGACCAACAAAGATCTAAGACAATTCAAAGGACCCACGATGAAAAATGTTGTCCTCTCCAGAAAGAGAACTGAGGATCCCTGAATGCAAATTGAAGCATTTTTTAAATTCTTTAGATTGTTTATTGTTTTGTTTTGGTTATTTTCTTTGGTAACATAACTAATGTGGAAATATGTTTAACATGGCATCACATATATAATCAAAAATGCTTGCCCTCTTTATGAGGGGGAGCAGGGTAGAAGGGATGGAGATTATTTATAAAAATTTTGAGTTCTAAATTACCTTTAAAACTTATTTTACATGTAATTGGAAAATAGTTAATGATTTTTTAAATGACAAACAGGATAGTTTCAGAAAAACCTGGGAAGACATATGAACTGATGCAAATGAAGTGAGCAGAACCAGGGTAACATTGTACATGGCAATAGCAATTTTATGATAATGATTGAATGTAAAAGACAATGTAAAAATCTAAGTAAGACAATTCCAAAGGACTCATGGTGAAAAATGTTATCTACCTACAGACAGAGATCTCTGAATGTAAATTGAGGCATTCTTTTATTCACCTTCTTTGCATTTCTTGCTTTTTTTGAGATATGGTTAATATGGAAGTATGAAAGAAAAGATAGACAGACAGACATATGGGCATGTATACCAATTGCTTAACTGGCTTTGATTAAGTGAATTTTCTTTTTTTCTGTGCCTGAGTTCATTACCTACAAAATGACTGGCTTCAGTTAGTTGATATCAGTCTCTGGCTATGATTTCCATCTAAAGTTACCTTGCACTTGCTTTGTATGCATGTTGTATATACCTGTGTATATAAATGTTGTCTAGCGAATTTGAATTAAGTTCTGAATTTGAATTAACTTCCTGTAAGGTAAGTCCCGGTTTTGATTTTTTTTCTTTGCATTCACAGCACTAAACACAGATTCTAGTATATATGAAGTACTTAATAAATGCATGCTGATTGACATGGGGGGAGGGAAGCATATAATATATGCTGGGCACCATGCTAAGCACTTTACAAATATTATCTCATATAACTGTCATAGCTATACTGGGAAGTAGGTTGCTAATATTATCTCCATTTTAATGGTGAAGAAACAGGTGAAGACCTTGGTTAAATGACCTGTCATAAAGATTAAGTTCCTAAGGCTGGATTGGACCTTAGGTCTTTCCTCACTCTAGGCCCAACACTATCCACTGAACCACTACCTTGCCTGTGAACGTAAGACTGTTTCTTTGCCTACTTTCCTTTATTCACCTCAAAACAGCAAGAAATATGTCAAATAAATGCACATGCCCCAAAAAGATATGCTTAAAAATGAATAAGCATGAAACTGTTCCTGATACAATGAAGAAATATGCAAAACAGCGAAGAAAAATCTTCCAAAGAATAAGGGCAAATACTGCAAAATAATGACAACTAGAATCACCACCACCACCACCACCACCACCACCCTCTCCCTGCCCCCACCAAAGGAAAAAAAAGGAGAGTGAGAATGAAGGAAATATAATAATCTCCAACGACAGAGATTTTTTTAATGAGAAATAAAAGGACAAGATATGAATTCAAACTTTATAGAAAAATAAAAAATGTATTAAAATAGATGCTGGAAATTTCAATAAATCAAATAAAGCAGAGTTTATACTGAAAAGAGAAGAAAAAAGCAAAAAAAAATTTACAGTTAAATACTATGGAATCCAGAAATACTGAAAATTCAAAAGGCAAAAGGCAGCAAAATCAGAAGTCTAGATGAAGTATCTACAAGCAAAAGCAACTGTCCATCAACGCCAATATTGAGATGATTCACAAATCATCAGACTACCAACAGGACACAACAAATTACCTAAATAATATTTCAGGGAATCACATAAGAAAATTTCCTAAGAGGACTAATACTAGACAGTAAAATATAGATCAGCCAAAAATCATGAAAACATGAAAACAGAGAATGCTGACATGAAAATATTAAATAAAAAATTAGATAAAAAGACCTTAGCAATTTTTTATTTATTCACTGTGACCATGTTAGATTTCTACCAGTAATGCAAGAACAATTCACCATTGCAAATATAATGGTATTAATTAAACATAATAGTAATACAAATGAACATAAACTGAACAATTAAATCAGTAGCAATAGAAAAAGTTTCAACAAAATATAGCACTTTTTTAAAATATTTTTTTTAAAAGCAATAGGAACGAAAACTTTCCATGTTCTAATAAAAATGTCTAAAACTGAATCAGGTCTTTTTAAACTTAGTCCATTTTTAGTTTGAAAAAAACTCTTTATTTTCCAAGAAGAATATGCAAGATACTCACTTGGACATTTTCTTTTCAAAAGTGATAGAAAAGCTTTTAAAATTATTCAGATATTGGCAAATGCAAATTTGATTTGCTATGTTGCATTTCAGGCCATGACTAACCATGACTTAGCTGTTGAGTTTACTTTAATTCCACAGGGAAACAATACAAAAAAATTCTCCTTGCCCTCAGGTATAACTACTTTAACATGTGCTTTAATGAGCATACATACAATTTGGTATTTTACTTTTTATCTGGGAGTAGAAAACCTCAGATTCACAAGTTGAGCATTTTAAATTATCAATGCATTTCATTTAGACACAGACATTTTTCAAATGACATCAAAACAAATCTTCTTACAAAGTACATTTTCCGGCTCCCTTCTCCACTTCCACCCCCAGTTCATGTAGTGTTAAAAGATAAAAGGGAAGTACCCAATAACAGATTATTTTTATGCTTTCGCAGTTATTGTACCTGTTCTTTTTGGTTGAGATTTCTTCATTTCACATTACTTCCTACAAATCTGTCCATGTTTCTAAATTTTCTTCACATTTTTTTTCTTTATAATAATATTCAATCACATTCACATCCAATAATTTGTTTAGTCATTCTATAATTATTGGATACATACTTTGCTCCCAGTTTTTTCTTATCACAAACAACGGTGCTAAAAATGTTTTTGATACCTATGAGTTGTTGTAAATAACCCTTTTGTGGGATGTATAGTCCTTGTAGTGGAATATCTGGATGAAAAGGTATGAACAAAGCAGTAATTTATGTGAATAAGTCCAAATTGTTTTCAAAAATGGTTGGACAGATTTATAGCTCCACCAAGAGAAAATAAGTATGCCCCTATTCCCACAGGCCTTCCTTCCATCAACACGGTTTTTTTTCTCTTTTTCTCATTTAATAAGTATCAAGTGATACCAAAAGATTGCTTGAATTTGCACTTTTATGCTTATTAGTTATTTTGAACATTTTTCAGGTAATTAATCAGTTTGTTTCTTTTAAAAAAGTATTTCTTAGTATCCTTTGAACATATTTTTTTAAATTTATTTTCTTGGTTACATCATTCATTTCCACAAGGTTTTGAGTTACAAATTTTCTCCCCTTTTTGTCCCTACCCCCCAGACCAGAACATTGATCCCACTGTAAGACCCCTCCCACAATCTGTTCCCT
>CM053601.1:119389309-119433123 GCA_028646575.1 Pseudocheirus occidentalis | reverse complement strand
TTTTCTTCTTTTTTTTATCCTTACTTTCTTATCAATTTTCAATATCTTTCTTTCTCTTACTTCCCTGTTACCTATGAATATACCTTTGTCTTTCTTCATCTCAAAAAAAGTATCTTCAGCTGATCTGTCCATACATATTAACTTTCATACTATATCTCCCCTTTCCTTTTATTTGTAAGCCCTTGAGGAGACTGTTAACAATCAGTGGCTCCATGTCTTTCCTCTAACTGTCTTCTAAAATCTCAAAAATGTAGCTTCCAAACTCTCTTAATCACTAAATTTAATAGCCTTTTCTCAGTCCTCATCCTTCTTGACCTCTTTGTAGCCTGTGATATCATTGACCACTTTTTCTCTTGCTGACAGATCTTTTGTCTCCCCTTATTCTTCCTTCCCCAACAACTTCAACTGATGTAACTGATGTATGTATATATTGCGTGACCACTTTAGGCTTATCCATTATATGGAACATATTACCTTATGCCATGGATCATCAAGTGGTGAGTATGTTCTAAGTAACAAAAGTCTCATGATTAGAATTTCTTTAAATAATGAATACCAAAGTACATTGGTATTAATAATAATATCTCAAATTCATGTAGAACTTTAAAATTTTACAAAGCAAATTTTAAAAATTTACAAAGTACTTTGATAATAATACCCCTATGAAATAGATCGTAGATATTATTGACTCAATTTTGAAAGAGGTAATTAAAGCTAAGAAATGTTCTGCCTTGCTCATGGTCACAAAAAGAACAAATGTCGAAGCTGGAATTCACATCTAGATAGAATATATTATTCAATCTGTATAGACCTTTTATTCTCCCTAGAGAAATATGCTTCATTATTTCATAAATTTAGGAATACCTATAAGGGACTTTATGTTAGAGCTAAATCAAATAGAAAACAGCTGATTTGATGGGCTTGTATACTCTCCCACATATGTGAGCAGATACTCTTTTGCAGAAGAAGATCTAAAAATGAACCCAGATCTATGCCAAGGTAAAACTTCTGTAGGGAAGGAAAGCCTTCTACTTACAGGAATGCATCATGATCTCTACCAAGAGCCGGCAACGAAAGGGGAATCAATTACCCTGACAGATCACTTCAGCAAAATCTATTGCTTCAAGGAAACTATATTCTTTTAGTAAGAATGTTCTCTCCATTTGCTATTTTTCATGAACTAGTAGATTATTATAACTAAGGCCATAGTAAGGTCATTCTACTTTATTATTCTTTGATACTATATTCTATTATTCTACTCCATCATTTTTTTTGTATAATGTAGGTGAAGCTGATCATTGAATTTAGTCTACTGAGCCTGTCTAATGCTACCATCTAGTTAAAATATTATTAGTGGGTAAAAAGAAGAAGGTGGGGGAAATGAAGAAAAATAGAAGGGTTTGGTTTTAAATATCTTTGAACGTGAAATGAGAGTCCTGTATGATTTTTTAAGGCAATTCAACAAACTTTTATTAAGCTAAGTACAAGACACTTCTAGGAAATTATGATAAAAAAAACAAAAGAAAGAAAACAAAATAGTCTTTGACCCCTAGGAGCTTTTGTTATATGAGAATAAAACCAAAAAGTCATATTATACACCTACATCCCTCTGGCTCTTTTCAGGTTCTGACACAAGAGTTTCCTCTGTACTTCAGATATTTTCTCTTTTTTGTGTTCCCACTTTAATACCCTTTTTTCCTTCTCATCCCCTTCTACCTTCAGAAAGTGCTATGGATTTTATAGCCAACTAAACCTCATAGCCATGGGAACTTTTTTTTTTTCAAAAGATATAGCCCAAATTTGGGAGCATAGCATTACTCTTCCTTTATTGCATAACCAGTCATACAGACAATCAAAATGGAGGGAGAAAAAAATCATGAGGTCATTAACACAAGAAGGTTTACCACATTTGACTCAAGTTGAATCAATCTCAAAATTCAAAGAGAAACAAATCCAACATGAATGTGCTCATGCATCTACCAACTGCCTTAACATCAACCTGTGCCTTCAGCAAGGGATATACGTGTGGGTCTCTCTAGTATTTTAAAATAAGTAACTAGCTCAATTTATAGAATGGCTAAGCTCAATTAACCAGAAATACAATTGAAGGACACATTATAAAAACCCAGTGAAACCATATGCCCTCTTCCTAATTTTATGCATAGCCAACTTTAACTTCCCAAGCACATGCCATGTACACTTTATTGGCCAGATCATTCCTGTTCTCCAACTGCTAAAACAGGTGAGTAATCATCTCAAGGAGATATTATGTTGTTCCAAAATAAAGTTTAATCTTTGCTTCTCAACATTCAGACTCTGCAGCATTTTACCTCTAACACCAACAATGTTCACAACATTCAGTCTCTGACAAAGGGAGAAAATGAACTGTATGTCAGAGAGTTACACATTTGGTATCTGTTATTTTCAATAGTAACACATTAGAGAAGCATTCATTACTGACTGGAAATAACTTATTTGCACAGTTTGCTCTAGTCAAGTTCATAGCCAGTGTTAAGATGCTGACAACAAACAGAAAACCAATAAATACAAAGGGCTTTTTTCCAGCAGATGTCCATCAGGATTGTGTATTACCTCAGCAATTTATTATCTCTTTTCAATCAGCCAATTCAAGGTAGCCTCTTTAATGGTAGGAAGAGTGCTATGGAGATTTCTCTCCTCATCTCTTTGCTGTTCTCAACCTATCTAAACTATTTTAGTACCCCTTCTCCCACAACCTGTGGGTCAGATTTAATATTCAAAAGTCACTTGAAGGTGATAAGAAATATATTTAGCTCCACAGACACAGGAGAGTTCAGCTTCTTTCATGAAGACAGATCTCAGCTTTATCTAGTCAAACAAATATCTTGAGATTTGTGTTCAGCACAGCACAATGATATGGGTTCTGTTCCCTTCCTAGGGATAAGTCTATCCAGGTACCCCAATCCTTTCCACTTCTCACCATGAGAAACAACATTAGGACTCTGAGAATCCTAGGCTAATAAAAATGCATAAGGAAGCAGTTTCATGGATAAGCCTTTCTCTGGGTTTCTATAAAAAGTCAGCACTAAGTCAATCCAGAAAATTTTTCTCCATAAAAGTATGGCTTGCTATCAGAAATGTTCCTGTCAAACATAGATATCCAGTGGCAGCAACTAATTCCAGTTTGCATTCAGAAATTGAACCAAGGACCCAAAATTATAAGGATTAGTAAAAAGAACAAGCAAATGACAGAAAATTTTGCCAAGAAGATATGGTTCTCGGGCCTCTGATAGTTGATATATTTACTATGCAATTTAGATGTGAAAAAAATAACAAATTCATAATTGCAAGATACTTCATAGTTTACAAAGGAAGGACATTCTTCACTAGGTAATGATGCAAATATTTTCCACCCAGCTACAGCCTTTGAACTGGACTCATCCATACTCCCATGAACCTCATCATCAGGAAACTCATCATCCAGTGAGATTGCAACAGGTTTGGTACTCACACCTCATTGGTTCCCTTAGTACTCTGCACTTCTGCATAGAGGATAGAGGACCAAGTAAAGCCTCCATCTTTTTTTTTGTAGGGGGTAAGGCAAGGCAGTTGGGGTTAAGTGACTTGCCCAAGGTCACACAGAGAGTATGTCAAGTTTCTGAGGTCACATTTGAACTCAGGTCCTCTTGACTCAGGAGCCGGTACTGTATTCACTGTGTCACCTAGCTGCTGACGTAAAGCCTCCATCTTAAAAGAACGCTTCTCTGAGGACAGCCATTTTTTCATTTCTTAACCAACTACACTCCTTTAATTGGACTCTATCAATCCCCCTTGCAAGGTACCACATACACACACACACACACACACACACACACCTCCCTGAATTTTTAAATCACTTTTGTGTGTTAGAGGAAAACATAAGGAACCAAATGCACAGAATAGCATCCACATTCCACAAATTAAGCATCTCTTACACTAACCAATCTAATTAGGATATTACAGGATAATTTGATTTATGGGGGCACTGGGCTACAAAAGGACAGAGCAGATCAGAATACCCTTGCAGTACTAGTCAGTTGTCTTGGATACCCACATATAGCAATAAGAGTTTAATTCAGTATATGTTCCACATCTTTGTTCTCTAGTCATTTCCTAAGCGGAAATGAAGGCAACTGGTGTTGTCAGATATAAATTTTCCAACTAACAAATAGGGGAAATAACTATCTGCCTTTAGACATTAAGGGGGAAATGGTTCCTAAGTCATCTTTTGGGGCTATACAAAGGTAGAGTGACAGGCATCAATCAATAGCAGATTTCAACAAATATTAATTAGCATACACTATGTACATACCACAGTGCTAGGCAATAGGAATATAAAGGAGAAAAAATTCGTATACTGCCTGCCATCAGGGAGCATATAGACTAATTAGGAGTCCTACAATATATATCTATGGGAAATGGATGGTCTTGGAATAATTGAGACCCAAGTTCTTAAGTACTGATTCTAACCCACCCTAGCTGTGTGAATGCTGGAAAGTCTCTTAACCAGTACACCCCAGGCAACTTCCCAAGATTACAAAGTGCTGATTTGCAATGGGGTAAAGGGAGCTGCACACCAGAAGTGTTGAATCCTGGCTCCTCTGCCCAGATCTCCCTCACCCTTACAATACCCACAATCACTCAGTCCAACAATCAATTATTACATGTCTATTATACACCAAGCACTGTGGTAAGCACTCAAATACAAAGAAATGCTCAAAACTTTCCCTGCTCTCAAGGACCTCACAGTCTAAAGGGACTATGTAGCTAGATTATTATGATACAAAATATCATGTGATAAGTGCAAAAGAGAAATTCAGTCAAAGGACTCTAAAAAGTATGTGAAAATGGAGAAAATGCTTTTAGCTAGAGGGTTAAAAGAAGACGTGGCTCTGGAGTTAGGTCTTAAAAGAAGAGAAAGATTTCAATAAGCACTGATGGGGAAAATGTGCATTCCAGCTTGAGGGATGGTTTAGCTCTGAAATGTAGATTGCATGAAGGGACTATTGTAAATTAAAGCAGAAATTTGAGGTGAAATCTCTAGAAAGTGTGCAATACATAGATATGTACCTTAATTGTTAAGACAGTGCCCAAGAAAATAGAAGAATGAGATAAATGAGTTGGTGTATTTTCCCTCTATACTTCACTAAGAAAAAAATGACATTGTAAAGCCTTTAGATTTCATTGGAAAAAGCAAAGCTTTATAAATCATACCATCTCATCATATTTTTGTCCAACCAAAGTTGTTGGGCAAAAAAATAAATAAATAAACATGAGTCCACAAAGGAAAAAATTGCACAAGCCCCAAGTGAAGTACTTAGAAAGAAGATGACATTCCAGCAGCTTCAGAAGCACAAATCACTCTGATGAATTGGGGAACATTTTCTAGCTTTCTCACCCTCAAGGATAATTGGGCACATTTCCTTGTATTTATTATTTGGAAGAAAAGATGCTACTGTTCACACAGCAGCTCAGAAAAGATGGACCATAAAGCAAAGTTCACTCACACATAGCCCAGAAAAGAATCAATACCAAAGTTTTAATCAATACCTTGTAGAGCGAAGGCCTGTTCTAAAGCTGACTGAGTCTGGATACCAACAAGGTAGCCTGCATCATTTGCCAATGCTTTAGAAATCTGGATTGATAAGGCTGCATTTCAAGTCTATTTATTTCTTCCTAGGTGTTATGCCTGAATTCCAGGTAAGTTACCAGCAGGTTAATTGTGTTGCCTGGGTTCATGGTCCAAACTGACTATCAGTCCATCAACAACTATTTATTCAAGATGTCCTATGTGTCACTATTCAAAACAATAGTGTTGCAAAAGTCCAAAGCAGAAACAATTTCTGTCTTCAAGAGCTTACACACTTATGGGAAGATGACATCTCTCTACATAGGTAAGAGACAAACAAAGTAGAGAGGCAATGGGAAGGCAATGAAAGGTGAGGGAAAGTGTAATAAGGACCACTGAGCTAAAATGGGGAGGAACCTAGAGATGCCAAGAGGTGAAAGGCAAGAGAGAACAGCAATTGTAGGTCTTTAAAGGACATCCAATACAAAGACAAAGAGAAAAGAAATGGTGTTTTGTGAATGAGAAACAATAAGTAGGATAATACGACTGGACCACAGAGTGTGTGGAGGGCAGGAATATGAAAGAACAGTAGAAAGTTAGGAATACATCACAGCAACTGAAAATGCCCCAAACAAGTATATGTCGGATCTTAGAGGCAATAGGGAGCCACTGGAGTTTTTTTTTAATTGAGGACTGACAGTCAGAACACTTTGGGAATATTATATTGGCAGCTTTGGGAAGGATAGACTAACGGTTACAGACATGAATATCCAAAAGAAAAACTACGAAACACACTTCATATGAATATAGTTTGAAGCAAAAACTTCCCCAAGCCCAGGATGTTGATCAGCAAAACCATTTCCATAGATTTTTACTTTGGTTTGGAAGGAGTCTCATTTTGAGATGCTAATTATATTCTCTCTATAAAGAATTTTTATTTACTGGATAAGTATATATGTACTAAACAACACTAATCTTATAAATAAGATAGTGGTGTGGAGATAAGAAGATCTGGGTTCAAATTCTGCCTCTGACTCATACTGGCTATGGGACCCTTGGGAAGTCATTTAATATTCTTAATTCCCCCAGGCAAATCACTAAGACCATAAATATAGGACCAATTAAGTATCTATATCTGTATAAGTAGTTTTCTTCATTTGAACTATATAGCCAAACCTGTGACTTCATTGGTTTATGTATCAGGTGTATGGTTTATGTATCAATGAATGAGTTTGAGATAGCATTTATTAGACACCTAGTATGCTAACTGCTAAGCACTGGGTATACAAATAGAAGTAAGGCACAAAATTCCTGCCCTCGAAGTGCTTACATTCTAATCAGGAAGACAAAACACTAAAGGAAGCTAGAAAACTGAGAGGAAGGAGGGATTAATATAGGAAGTGAGGTGGAGGTCTCCTTGTGGGGAAGGTAAAAGAAAGTTCACCTATCAGACTTCAGGGTGATGTCTAGGGCCAAAGTGAAAATGGGAGGGGTATGAGACCAATGGCCAGGATGTACCAGGCTATGATTCACAAATGAATGAGAAGTGAACAATCCATCAATAGTTATTTATTAATTACTTAATGTGTGCCAGATAGTGTGCTAAGCACTTGGAAAACAAAAACAGTCCATGGGTTCGCAAAAAGCTAAAATTCTAATGAAGCAGACAGCATGCATATAAAGATGTACAAACAGAATAAATGAAATTAACCTCAGAATGAAAAGCATCAGCAGCAGGGAGAACCAGGAAAGACTTCCTAGAGAAAGCAATCTTCAAGCTAGCCAGGGAAACTAAGAGACAGAAATGAGGAGGGAGAAGATATTACTATGGGAGTAAGCCAGTATTAAGATAAAGAGATAGCAAATGTATCTTACAAGAAGGACAGCAACTAGGCTAAAATGGTATTAGGGTTGATGGTAACTTATGATCACCATGTTCTGACATCTGAATAAAATGAAATTTAAAGAACGAGAAGTTTTGCAGTGGTGGTAAGGAAAGGGCCTGAAAAGGGCAATGAGGACTTAGACACATTTCTACTTAGCCCAATATGTCAAAGGATAAGATATGTCATATCCATTACTGAAGAGAACTGTCAAGGGTGGAACGGCTTTTGTAATTGCAAAGAATTAGAAGGATCCTGAAAGGAAGAAGTTTACTATGACAAGATTTACAATAGAATGGGGTTCCAGAGAATGTAATAAAAAAGAGGATAGAATGGGAAAAGAGATATAGCAGAGATAAGTCTGCTGTGGAGGTGTATGAGGGAGACGGAATGAGTAGTACTCAGGGAAGAAAACTTCCTTCCACCTCCACAGCCAATGACTGTATCACATGATACGTGAGTGGAGCCATAAAACAATAAACTGTCATGTCCTTCCCAGGAACAAAGGTAATTTTTATTTTTTTGTTGTTCACAGAATAGTAAGTGGAAAGTGGAGGACTGAAGGGTGGGACTGGAATTGGGAGGATGGCAAGATGGGAACAGATGCTGGCCAGGAGCTGGAGGATGGTTAGCAATGATATACAAACAACTCCACATCTAGTTTTTTTTTCTAACTTCAGATCTAGATAATAAATATTGCTATTTCAAGAATCTTAGACTCATGTTAAGCAGGGAAATTATGGCATCAAATGAATTTATTTGCAAGAACATGTATGCAATGAGAATAGAAAAGTGTTCCCAAAGGAGATGTAGACTCATAATAATAACTTGAGCCAAAATGGAAATGATGCAACTATAGCCCATTCTCATTATGATTTAAAGATGAGAATCAGTCAGTCTAATGCAAATGAAAATGTTTATCCATTACTGAGTCACATTGGGCCAATTTTTGTTTAAAGAAAAAAATTGCACCTGCAGTATGAAAAATCTTGACTAGTAGATACTGATTTACTGGTCCATAGACCACAAATATTTACTACCAACTTTTTTTTTTTGCAAATAACTTCTCCTCATGAATTTAATATTTTACCAGAAGTTATTTCCCATGTGGAGTGCAGAAAATAAATAGTCAATTTACTTTAATGCTACAAGCTGGTGTGAATTTTCATCATATGCAACTTAATAAAAGGTTTATAAGTTTGGGAAATCATAATGTCCCATTTTAGTGTAATTTCATCAAAATACAGGAATATTCCTTATACAGGCACTTTGAAGAGATATAAGAGGGTATTGAATTTGAAGTAAAAAAAAAGGAATGGAAAAATGCCCAAATGCAATTGTACTTTCTACTCAAAATGCACTAACCTATACATCTAGTTGCGCAAAAAGAAACATTTATTTTTTCCTAATTAAGAACTTTTATTTATGCTTTTGTTACATTGGAATCATTTCCCAAGCTACCTCCTTGTATCAAAGATTTATAAGAATAAAATCCAAGAAAGTGACTCTGTCTGATTGTATAGCCAACATTTCTCACTTATAATTCTCCCTAATTATTAAAAATAATAAAGAGCTGAATAGCATGATGGGGAAAATAGACTTGAGAGTCCATTTGTGATTTTAGAATGGTAGTATTAAATTCATATATATATTTATGTCACGCATATGCACACATACATTATATATGAACACATTTCTTACCATCATATGGTACATTTACAATAAGTAATCATGCTCTATGAAAAAGATATAAAAAGGCAGAAAATGCTGCAAATACAGTTTTTTATTCAACAAAAGTCTTTTAATATCATTAAAAAGTATACCATGCTTTGCCTGGCTATTGCCATTCAACAACCAGCTTTGACATTTTCTTATAATGTTTGGGAAGCCACTTGAGAAATGAAATCATGAACTGGCAGTTGCTGAGGGTACAAATGAGTGCTTAAGTCAGACACTGGCATAGGTTGGCTTGACATAAGTGCTAGAGAGCAATCCTAAATGAGGATAGATTATCTTTTCTATTCTATCAGACAGAAATCTAGATGGTTCAGTAGATAAAGTTCTGAACTTGAAGTCAGAAAGACCTGAGTTCAAATCTGCCTTCAGATACTTAAAAGCTGTATGATCCTAGGAAACTCATTTAACTTCCCTCTCCTTTGGAGGCAGCTTGGTGGCTCAGTGGAACGAGCACTAGGTCTGGAGTCAGGAGGATCTGAGATCAAATTCAGCCGTAAATGCTCACTAGGAGTGTGATCCTGGGCAAGCCACTTAACCTCTGTTTGCCTGTTATGGGAATCTGAAGATCTTCCCTGCCGCTAGGCCCTTTGATAGGCTTAAGTAACTCTGAGAACCTTCTCTGATTTTAAAATATACTCTGCCCTCTAAAAGGCTGAATGTGGTCACATGGAACCTGTGGGGGGAAGCTTGTTTCTCAGGAATGTCCACACCTTATTACTTTGTGATTAGGCAGTTGATCAAGAGGGTTGTAAAATTCTCTGATCCAGGAGAAGGCTATATATACACCTTCATGTGAGGTTTTGCTTTGGGTTTTACTTTGGAAAGAGTTGTGTGGTTTGGCCAGGAGAGTCTCTGGACAGGCATTGAGCCCAGCAGCTTTGAAAACCCAGATGTTGGTGCTTCCCTCTCTGGTAATTAACTAGGTATGGATGTAATGGTCAGATGGTTGGAAGCCTGTCTGCAGATCTGTTTCTTGGTCTGCTTGTAACTTCTGTTTATATTCTGTTTGTATTCTCTGAAATTCAGGATGTTGACTTTTCCCCCTGAATTAAGTAAATGATATATGTTTGATTGATTAAAGTAAGACTGTTAATCCATTTTGAGTTGCTTTCCTTTAGAAAAGCAGATCTAAGAACCTGTGCTAACAGCCATCCCGGGTATGCTTGCTGATACAATGTGTTAATTCACCAGAGAAGAACATGAAAAACCACTCTTGTATCTTTGTGAAGGAAGTCTCACACGTGGTCTCAAAGAGTCAGACATGACTACACAACAATTCTATGAGACTGCAACTTCTCTACGGCAAAGTCTGTCCTTAATTTATCTGTGTGTCCCCAGTGCCTAGCACTGTGCTTTGTTCTTCCATCATCATCATCATCATCATCATCACCATCACCATCATCATCATCATCATCATCATCATCATCATCTTTGCATTTATCTTGGCATCATCTTGTCATTTATATAGCATTTTAACATTGAAGAACGGCTTCCCTATGAGGTAACTATGTACTACTATCAGTCCCTAATCTTACACATGAAATCAAGACAAAGAAGGGATACAACTTGTCCACAGTCACACAGCTAGTGGCTAATGGGAAAAGTACAATCAGAACATCGGTTTCTCCTTAATTCAAACCCTTTCCACTATACTGAGCTCTTACCAAGTGCTTAATAAATATTTGCTGTTTTGGATAATCATAGCAGGCCATATTTTTACCATTTCACTCAATGCTGGTAGCATGTACCTCACATAATTATTTTTATCTACATTTGATGGATGAGGCAAATGGCTCACCCAAAACCAAGGAGCTAGTAAAAAGGTGAAGTATGATTTAAGCACAATTCTTTCTTCTTAACTCCAAGTTCAGTACCACTATGCAACATTGGCTCTCTAATTCTATAGTTATATAGGGTAACTTGTACCATGTGGAGTTGGAAGAGGACAAGCCCCAGCAAATGGCACTTCCCTATCAAATGATCACAATTTCTAGGATATGAGGTACCCAACAAACTGAGCAAGCTTATGCCCCCAAATCTATTTGCCATTAGAGCTTCACCACCTCAAAGGTAAAATCAGGGCATTGTTTAACAGTGCTAACAAAAACAGTAACAGCTCAGGGCAGGAAGTGGGGAGGGGAGGGAAGTCAAGAAAGCAGGCTGCAATTACCTGTGTTGGAATGTGTCCAGTGCCTCAGGATGACCTTTTGAGAAAATGGCCTAAGATATTTTCTGACCTGAAATAGCTTTTGCAATGAAGGTTGAGGGTAGGTGACAAAATGCATTTAGGGTTTCATCAAACCCAAAGCTTTTGAAATAGTTTGTTTTGATCAGTGAACCCAAAATACTGGTAAGGTCGACAACTTCTTCTACAACGCTGCCTCTTATTGAAAATCTCTGATTCAAGTAGGAATCAAATGCAGTCCTTTTAACTTCCACCATTTGAAATGGAGAGTGCCACTGAAGGCCATCTGCCTACCTGCCCAGAAATTCGATATTTAAGAAAATGAAAGAACCTGATAGAAAGCCAGTAGGAAGCCAAAGCTAGATACTTAAGTATATGTGCATATTCACACTCAGAATAACTTGACAGAATGACGAAGTCATAGAACTTTAAAGGTGAAAGACACTTTAGAGTTTGACTGCAAATGAAAAAAGTGAGACCCAAACACGCTGAGATTTAGCCTCATGTCTAGCTAATGACAGACCCACAAACAGAACCTGTCTCCTGTTGCCCACTTATCTAAATAACAGGTGGAAAAACCTTTAGTCTCTGACTCTAATCTCAAAACGGAAGGCTCTTGCCAACATATCCAAGATTAAATGAGCTTTCCAGAGATAGAAGTAATAGTACAGTACTCTCTACATTGAAATGTTTTTTGCTTAAAAACAAAACATTGTGGTAGAATGGAAAGAATGCTGGGCCTAGATTCTAATCCTGCCTCTCACATTTAAGATCAGTTCTATGTTAGGTTCTGGAAATACAAAGAAAGGGAAAAAATAAAACAGAAGTTTCTGCCTTCAAAGAACTGTCCTTCTAGTAAGGGAGACAATGGGCAAATAATTATGTACCTATAAGTTTTAACTGTTTAAAAAGTGAACTTGGATATGAGGAAGCATATACCTCTCCCCAGTTCCCTCCACCCAGTCAATTCAATTTTTCCTGTTGTAGGCCAGAAAACTAGGGTTTTAAGTATACGCTGCCTTCAGTTAACAACCTGTGTTAGCATATACACATATATGCATAAAACATGCATATAGATATGTAAAAGTAGATAGATAGATAGATAGACAGACAGATAGATAAATAGATAGATACATAGATGATAGATACATAGATGATAGACAGAGATATACGGACAGACAGACAGACAGACAAAAATAGATGGAAGGAGAGAGGGAGAAAGAGGAAGAAGGGAAGGGGAAAAGAAGAGAAAAGGGAGAAGGTAGGAAGAGACATTGTAGGTAACCTCATAGGGAAGACATAGTTAGCAGGGATCAGGAGGACAGGAATGGCCCTCTGCAAAGAGTGGAATTTTGGCTGAGTCTTGAAGGATATAAAGGAAAACAGCTATCAGCAGTGGGGAGCAAGAGCATTTCAGGCATTAGGCGTAACCAGTGCAAATGCCCAAGGTCAGGAGAGGGAATTATTCAAGAGACAGCTAGTAAGTCAAATAAATCAAAGAGTGTATGAAGAGGAGCAAGGGCAGGAAAACTGGAAAGACAGGAATAATTTAGATTAAGAACAACTTTAAATAGCAAACAGTGAACTTTATAGGGTTATGTGACTGCATGCGTGCACAAATGTAGCATTTATTAAGCCTTTACAAGAGATACAAATATAACCAATATTTATACATTAAAACAACCCATGCCATTAAGAAAATTAGTCTAGTAGAACAGGGTCCTTAATAGCCAGGGAACATTTAAATAGCACTTTAAGGTTTACAGAGTGCTTTACACATCTCATTTGATTCGTACAACAGACTTGGGAGATAGGTGCTATTGTCTTCTCTCATTTTATAGATGAAGAAACTGAGTCTGAATGAAGTTAAAGCTTGACAAGGGTCCCACAGTTAGTTAAGTATCAGAGGCTAGATTTGAATTCAAGTCTTACAGATGCCAGGTCTAGTGCTTTCTACATTGTGGTACTTCTTTATCAGCCTGATAAAGTCTATGTATACTCTATTAGAATAAAAAAGTACAGAAAATGAAAAGCATAGGAGGACCAATTATATTTAATGAGTTTTAAAATATTAAAATATTTAAAATATTTCTTTAAACTATTTTTAAGTTGACAGATCAATAGTAGAGGAATGCTACATGGAAGAGTTGTTGTCAGGGAAGAGAATTCTGAACAGAGAAGAAGTTGCTATTAAGATGACTAAAGAACTATGCTCATATCATTGTGGCACAGCAACAATATTGAGTCCTCAAAGTTAGAACAGTGGTACATGAGGCCCCATCAAAATGGAAAGGCTTAAGGCACAGTCCTAGCAATGGACTGTTATCCACCAGTTCACAGGGTTATGTTTGGAGATCTTGATCAGCAGGTTGGCTGCAAGATGGTGAATTTTTGAGCCACAGCATCCCTTAAAGACTGAACTAAAGCATAGAGTTCAGTAAACCACTAAGGTGGAAGGAGTACCAATACCAACACACTTACAGATGCCTGACATTCTGAAGTATCAACACTTACGCTAATACTTCCCAAGCAACCTTGGAATTTCCCTAAAAACAGCTAGATCTGGCCCACTAATATCTCATAGCCTTCAAGATTCCATTTTTCAATCATATTGAAATAATTCTCTCTTATTAGCTCATATCTCAGATGTGAAATCAGAGGCAATCACAAGGCCACAAAATAACTTGATGTATCTTTATTTTCTCTAACTACTTACCAAAAAGTGTTGAGATAGATTTAAACATACACATATACACCCACACCAGCTCACACAAAATACAGTCTACTTCAAAAGAGAAGAGAAATAGATGGCAGAAGCCCCTGGAATGATTTTGTTTCTGTGGTTAAGAACTGAATTTAGCTCTAAGTTTCCTGATATATAAATTTTAAAAAAGGAAATATGCAATATGTATATTGTGCATATATACATATGATATATATTACATATAATATATACATACATGCATATATATGGATATACATGATTTAAAATTATAAAGTTATACATTAATATACAAGGGTATTCCAAAATATCTTAATGTAAGTTTTAAGCTTTAGTAACCTTAAGATAATTAGGAGACAGCATAAAATTTATATTGAAATTATATTATACTTAAACTCTACACCATGCATTTTGTTGTTGTTGGTCAGTTATTTTAGTCATGTCTGACTCTTCATGCCCTGTTGGGGTTTTCTTGGAAAAGATACTGGAGTGCTTTGCCATTTCCTTCTCCAGCTCATTTTACAGATGAGGAAATTGAGGCCAACAGGGATTTGCCCAGAGTCACACAGCTAGTAAGTATTTGAGGCCAGATTCGAACTCATATAGATGAGTCTTCCTGACTCCAGGCCCAGCACTCTATCCACTGTACGACTTAGCTACCTATAACACACACACACACACACACACACACACACACACACACACACACACACAATTTAGTCCCGGTATTGTTTCAGAAATAATTTTATCACATGGACTTTGTTGTCATTCCATTAAAACACTGAAAAATCTCTTTACATTCTGGGAAAAGGGACCCAAATATTTTTTCAGATGGACAATTCTCATTTGGACTTTCTATAAACATAATCATCAACTTTTCTTTCACGGAAGACATGTCATAAAGAGCTGGGATAATAAGGCTTGGGTATAGAGTTTCCCAATGATTTACTTCAACACAAGGAAAGAAGAAAAAACCTAGTGAAATGGAGAGATATGTCCATTAGGTTGTCTCAAGCACAAATGTGTCAAGCAATTTTTTTTTTAGAAAGTATTTCATTGAAATAAATTCAGTTCATGCCTGAATTCTTTGTTAAGTTGCTAAATGTTAATATTCTATGGTGTTCATTTAAAAGCACTCAGAGAAGACCCAAGAATTCTGTGTAATAAAGCATGGAAGAGGACATTTTGGCCTGATAAATTGTAAAATCGCTTTGTTAGATTGTACATACTCTGGTATGATACAGAAGTAAGGGTAACTTCTAAAAGAAAAAAAATGACCGGAGTTAATTTATTAATCAAATCACTGATATTGGAAAAGTATAGGTGGGGTAACTAGGCAGAGGTGGGAACTACCATGTAAGAGGAGGAGGAGCTCAGTTCAATTCTTTCCAAAGGCCCACACTTAAAGCAAAAGGAAAAATGTGTATAAGACACAATATCGCTTCCACCCTTGTTTTCTGAGTACAGAGAGAATCAAGTGTCTCCTGCAGGATAAGCTCTGTGAGGGAATCCAAGAAGGGAAATTATTAAACCTCCAACTTACTTCTGAGTTTTCACTACTAGTAGCTTTCCTTAGAAATTTTGTCAGCTTTTGTCTCAACAATTTATCACATAAAAAACAAGCTGGTTTTAGGCCCAATGATTCCACAATTGATCACTCCTGGTCTATGTCTTATTTCACTGAGAAAACAGTAAAGAACAACATGTGATCTTTCACAACATTCATTAATGTCTCAGCAGCCTTTGGTTCCATAGAAGATTCATTAATTAAACTGTATAATCTCTGTATAGATCCCAGGCCAGGAATGTATCTTCAAAACCTCTCTCACAATCCTACTACTAGAACAAGAGGGAGTAAGAAACCTTTTTTAGATACATAAAAATATAATTATAAATGATATGAAAATCAACTGTTTACTGGAGTCTCGTCTTTTCAAAATATTTACATAAGCTAATAGAAATGAATTGTATGCCCTCCCTTGTGGTAGAAAATATGAAATTAAGCATCTCTCTCGATGCCATTGCCAAGATTTTATTGCATGTGAGACCCGGATAACGTTCTCTAAATTGAAATGGGATCTGGTTGCATGAAAGTACTCCACTGCAGTCATTCCACAAAGAAGGCATTTGGCCAGAATTGCAGAAGGGAGAGAGTTACGGAGACCTAATTCCCTAAATAAAATTGTAAAACATTAAGACATAATCAAAGTGTTTCAAAAATGCCAAATTTTATTAAGTATACTTTATTGGATATTCAAATATTTCTAGAAGTGATAGATTCAAGTCTAGGAGCATTTTTCTTCATATTTTCCCATACATTTCGTATGAAAACCATAAAAAACCTCTCATAACTACTCCTTATCATCTTAGGAATGTGTTATGTCTAAGGGAGGAGGAAAACAAATGGGGAGGTACAAGAAAATTGTTTGAAAATAAATCATGCACCTCACATTTGCTTTACAAAAATGTAATTCTGACATGCACACCAAAAATAGACACCAACAAGATCAACACTGTGCTCGGCTTTCATGACAAGAGATTATCAATAGCTAGGCTATAATGCTACAAATAAGGTTTCTCCATATAATCATCATCATTCTTTCTACCTGCCTAACTTACTATTCCTCCCTGTCAACTACCCATAAATCTGGTGACTAGGAATCTAGTTAACATCCATTTTCTGAACATGTCAAGTAGAATAAACTTCAGCATGGTTTCAGGGCCAGGGAGCTACCTATACATCAGGATTGATCATAGTTGTGCTTACAAAGTTAGAAATGCTATATGAGGTGGGTACCTGAACAAAGCATCTTTTAAACTGGCATTCTCCCTGTCTAGAACGACCCTGTCCACTTCAATCTGCTGACTGAAATTCTATCCTTCACTAAGCCTTTCTTGACCTCCTCAGCCCATCATGATCTCTCCTTTTTCTGATTACCTTCAAGCAGAGGCTAGGGGAGCACTTGTATGGTGTGTTGTAGTAAGGATTCCTTTAAGATATCAGTGATGGTAGACCAGGTTGCAACCTAGGAAGTCCTTTCTGTCTCTTAAAATTTTGTAAAAACCACATGGCAGGGGTGGCTAGGTAGCACAGTGAATAGAGCGCCAGCCCTGGAGTCTGGAGGACTTGAGTTCAAATCCAGCCTTAGACACTTTACAGAAAAAACTAGCCGTGTGACCTTGGGTAAGTTACTTAACCCCAACTGCCCTCCAAAAAGCAAAAAAACAAAAAAAAACCCTACTTGTAATTTTTACTGTTCATTTGACATTTAACTTAGGTGCCTTGTGTCACTGACTTTTTAGAAGGATAAAATAGTTCTAATAGCTAGCATATGTATAGTTCTTTGAGTTCTTTAAGTGCTTTACAAATAATTTCCCTGCTGAACCTTACAACCCTGAGAGGTTGGTGCTAGTATCATCCCCCTTTTTACAGATGAGGAAATTAAGGCAGACAGAAGTCAAATGAGATGTCCCACAACTAGTAAGCATCTGAGGCCATATTTGAACTCAGGTCTTCCTGACTCCAGTTTCAATTCTTAAAACACTGCACCACCTAGCTGCCACCAATGTTTTGTTCCTTAACTGAAATGTAGGCTGTTGACATACAGGAGCTGAGTCTAAAACACAGAAGTGCAATCAGGAAACTGGCACCTAGGATAAAAATCAGTTGAGTAGGAAGAAAAGACCCTGAGAAATGGTTCATCTCTGCAGAGAGGAAACATCCCCCTCCCCCTCCACTGATTTCAGCACTTTCAGGCAAAGCCTCAGCTGCTCCATGAAGTTGAAAGTTCTACTTAGACTTCTTTGTTGCCTTCACAGTGATTAGCGCAGCTCCATAGTAACTCAATCAATACCCTTTAAATTATCCGTTAAACTGAAACAATTCTTGTGGCTACATAGTGTAGCATCCCTCAATTTGTACACCTTTCTCTAGCTCTGCAATTTGATGTCTTATAGATACTCAGATACCGGGATCTGTAAACTCACTGATTTGGAATTTCCTGCCAACTCATAAAGCAGAAAGAAGCAATGGAGAGTAAACCAGTTTAATGAAAGGTGGGCAGACAGCAGAGAGAAGAGATTTTGATAATATATTTTCCACTGTAGTGTCCTGCAATATTTCTTATATAACTTCACAAAAACTTATCCAAATGTTCCTAGGCACTATAGTGTATAAATAAGAATGAGTTGTATAACTTCTAGCTCAATATTGCCAGTAACAACATTTACTTACATACAAGGTTTGGTGGCATACTCAAACTCCGTAATTCTTCAGACTGGTGATGATTGTCTGTTACTGACATATCAGAAGAAAAAAAAAGTGTATGACACATTCATGTCTTCTGTCCAGGGCAAGTTTTTCAAAGGAAATTTAAAAAACCTTTAAGATAAAAGAACTTCCCAGGACTACCTAAGCTCTTGTATTCATCAACCCAACTTCAGCTATCACAACAGAGACAATAGATGCAAGTGTTCATAAACAGTTCCCCTCTTTAGAGTATACATACTCTCTACAGGAAGCTAAACTCCCCAGTGAAGGCAGCAAGAAGTCAGTCAAAAGTATTTGTTGAAGTTCTGGGCCTGCAATGCTAGCCTCAGTAGCATATGCTGTCTAATTCTGCTTTCAAGGCTACCCAATAAACGTGTTTTATCTGTGCTTCTAGTTAGTACAGAGGGATAAACAGGGTGCTTTGAAGAAATGTTACTCAATAGGGAACACTGATGAGAGAACTCTTTCCTCAGCAAATATTTCTGGTACCACTCGGAATACATACAACGCCCCTCTCTTTAATCAGAGAAGCCAAAACTACCTCGGACATGACTATTGCCAAGAATGCATCAGAAAGAATCACTCTGCAGGGCATTAGTAAATAACCCAGTTGGCAGAGAAGCAAGTTCAAGAGCCAGCTGCTAAAAGACAATGACCCTATTGAAGGGAGTCTGCTGCTAGTCCATGGTAGCCTTTGCTCTCCCCAGCTGATCAATAGCATTCTGAGTTTCAAGAGAATCCCTAGCCAACAGAGTACACCTGCCAGACAGCCAACTCATCATGCATCACATGAAGACAAAAATGATTGGACATGGACATCTACAGAACAGTAACATGATTCTGAAAATTTAACAATTTAGTTGTGCTCGTTATTTAACGTCATATTGACCCCTCCCCACAGCATATCCAGTCCCAAAGTTACCTGGGTAATTAGATGGAGGATTTTAACCATTCCTTTAAAAAATATGTTGGGGGCATCTAGGTGGCACAGTGAATAGAGCACCAGCCCAGGAGTCAAGAGGACCTGAGTTCAAATCTAGACTCAGACCCTTAACACTTACTAGCCATGTGACCTTGGGCAAGTCACTTAACTCCAATCGCCCTACCTCCCTCCCTCCAAAAAGCAAAAAAAAATGTCAAATGATCATACATACAATGGATTTTTTTTAGTAGATTCCTTCATGGGGTAGCAATTTGGACTAAATGATCTCTCTAATTCTAGTTTTTTGGATGGTGTGAAGACATTAACTGAACTGTAACTAGAAGTTTCAGTGTCTGGAGATAGTTGCACAAAGTATTCCTGGGACAAGCATTATGAAATACACTGCCAAATCAACCTTATAAGATAAATTCATTTAAAGGAGATAGAAGGACTTTGAAACAAATCTGTGGTGTGGGATAGGGAGGATATTCCCAGAATATCATGAGGCTGATGCTGTAGAGACCAATGTCATGGGGAGTGGGGTTAGATCTGGGTAGGTAGAGCTAAAGAGCTCACCAGAGATGTAGATACCAGGAAAACAAAGCAAATTATCTTGTAGTTTGCTATTTTATTCTTGCTAAATAGATACTAAACTCAGTTATTTCTATGCTGTTGAAAAAGTTTAAGTGCTATTACTGTTCCCTAAATTTTGATGCCATAATAAAGCTCCAATCAATCAATCTTAATTATTTCTCAGCACACAGCATAGGCACTACCAATATTACTGGATTGTCCTGAAGTTAAAAATAAGGCAGCGCTGCCAAGGTTAGCCTCGTAATTTTAATAAACTCTATAGGTTCAAGTCTGGAGCTGCTAGGGGGTACAATAGATAGTGCTGGTCCCTGAGTCAGGAAGACTCAACTTTCTGAGTTGAAATCTGGCCTCAGATGCTAACTAGTTGTATAACCCTAGGAAAGTCACTTAAACCTTATTTGCATTAGTTTCCTCATCTGGAAAAGGAGCTGCAGAAGAAAATGGCAAACCACTCCAGGATTTTTGCCAAGAAAACTCCAAATGGGGTCACCAAGTGTCAGCCTGAAATTGACTCAAGAAGAACAACAAAATAAACTCAAGTCAATAAATTAAGACATCAAGCATTCCTTAAATAGTTATTAAGTGCCAGGAACTATGCCAAGAATTAGAAATACAAATATATACAGAAAGAGTAGTCCCTTCCCTCAAGGAGTTTATATTCTAATTAGTGAAGGTTAGGCATAAAAAGGAAACTGGAAGTGGTGGGGGGACAATGAGGTTTGAGAGCTTTAGGGACCCCTAAAGGACTGAAATACAGGAAAGGATCCTCTGGAATAAATTCATTAAATTCAATGAAATTCAATTCAATAATCAAGCATTCTTTAAGCCAAGGTGTCAAAGGTTTATTGTAACACCAATATGGGAGGCAGAGCTTCTTAAGGAACATGCAACTTAATAGGAATGATGTTAAAGCTTACATAGGAAAAGTAGAGGATTATCTGGCAGATATGCTAATAAGGTGATAATATATAACCTTAGTCACAAGTGTCATTCACTACTGAAAACCAGGGGAAGGGGTTTCTCAGGGATGTATTTTTAATCTGTTATGTCTGTAGCAAGATAGCTTTGAGAATTGATGTCCACAATTTGGCCTCTGGACTGTATGCAATAACTGTGGGGATCAATACATGATAATTCTGTGGTTGCAAGATAGTCCTGCTTTTACAAGAAAATTTCTTCAGAGGTCAGCTTGTTCTTGTGACAGGGAAAGATAGTTTGTCTCACTGGGGCTACTCATGAGTAATTGCTAGGCAAAGTGTCCTTGGGCTGGGGAGAAAACTGTCAGGGACAATGTTTCAAAGATAGGGAGAAATATAATCTGAAAACTGGGGTCCAAGCACAAGCAACCAAGCACCCCATCAGGAAGAGTAGGTACCTACATGTGTATATGGTAGAAAAAGTTCAGAGAGTCACAAATGGAGCTTGGAAAGTCACTAAGTGGTATAGCATAGAGAAAAGGGCCCAGGACAGAGACTTGGTAGACACCTGTTATTAGTGGTAGGTTATGGGTGAAGAATAAGCAAAAGAGAGAGGGGAATTAAGCTAATTAACTCTGTTTGCCAGAGTGAGTCTCATCACATAGATAAAGTTTGCGTTATAATAAGTGTAGTATGTGTAGGCCTAATTCTCAAATTGAAGTGGAATGCAGGGGATGAAGTAAGTTGGTGAGTGGTAGAAAAATGGTAAAGGAAGTAACAAATCCATGTGAAAATTCTCTTTAGTATTTTTGGTAGCCAGTAGACATGGTCTATATCAGCCCCATGGATTTTTGAAACTTCTGTTCAAGGATAGCAACCTTTTTTTTTTCTTTTTGGAGGGGGGAAGGCAGAGCAATTGGGGTCAAGAGACTTACACAAGGTCACATGGCTAGTAAGTGTTAAGTGTCTGAGGCCAGATTTGAATTCAGGTCCTCCTGACTCCATTGCCAGTACTCTATTCAATGTACCACCTAACTGCCCCATAGCAACTTTTTAAAAGTTGAAATTATACTTGCCACATTCCCATTAAGTGATTTATCATTCTACTCAGCACCTACTTTTTGCAGTTAAGCACCAAAAATACCTTCAAGGGTCATTCATCAGATTTGTAAAATTTCTTTTTACAGATTGTAAAAACTAGAACCAGCTACTTAGATTCATGTTGAAATGACAAACATGGGCATCTAAGCAAAATGAAGAGTTGCAGTCCTATTGAACATGCATGCAGATAGGTCAAAAAGCATTTGGAACTTCATGGTGTTTTGCCAGCCAATAACATTTCAACCTTTCCCTTACAAGCATCACAGAAGATGAGAAGAGCATAGTTTGAGAAAAGAAAGTGACCTTAGAGATAATCTAATTCCACCCTATCGTTTCGCTAATGAGAAAATGGAGGCCCAAAGAGTGTAAGTGACTTGCCCAAGGTTGTAAGGGTAATAAATGATAGTTCTGCATGGATCCAATATTAAGAAACATCTGCTGCCTGACATTGTATAGCCAGGGATTTTGGTTTCATTTCTTGTTCTAAATTAAATTCACTCCTATTTTGGGTTTATGTATGGGTATGACAAGGTAATGGATAAAATGAACTACCATCCGCTTGCTCTTTTTTTTATCATGATTCTAAATTTCCTTTTCTGTGAGCATCACAAACATTCCACATAAAATATAACCTGCTAATAAAAGAACAAAAATCAGTCCAGTGTTTAATACTATTATCAGTACTAGTATTAAAATAAATGGCGAGCATTTCTGTTTTGAAAGACTTCCCTTGGCTCACTTAGCACAACTGTTGACAAATATTGTGGATGTGATGGATACTAGCTGAAGCTTCTCCCTGCATAAGTATCTAAAAGACCTTGATATCAATCTTCTTTATTGTGTCATTTTCTCTGGTGAAGGGTAGACAAGAGCTTTGAGGAATTCAGCTGCTGCCTCCAACTTATCAGTTCACCTAATAGAAAACCAACTGAAAAGTTCAACAACTGTTGTTCAGGGAGGTTTGGCGGGGTATCTAGGGCCCCTCAAGTCACACTGTGAGCTCTCCAATAGATGACTAATCACTGGTGGCAAGAATAATGGTACAAGAATAAAGAGCAAAAGAGTTTGGCTTTGTGAAAAATTAATTTGGCCGGAAGCTTTGAAAACAGAACATTTGTCCTCCATGTGTATTATTTTGTATCCATCAGGAAAAAGTCATTTATTTTATCTACCCGCCCTGCCCCACCCCCCCTTTTCTCTTATTAAAGTTCCTTTTCTATACTCAATCATAATGGAGCTGAAATGTTTCCCATGAAGTCCCATCAGAATTTCCATTCCATGCTTCTCACAGTGTAAGTAAATAACTTAAGGGAGAGTTCTCAGTAACACTGTCCACACAGTTTAACTGCAAAGCATGTGATAGGAACCCAACACTCTGGGTCTCTGATTAGGTCATTTACTCAAATTCAACAACTGATTGAGCTGAGAAATGTCTTGATCACCAAAAGCATTCCGAAATGCATTTGGAATTGCAGGCTGCCCATTTGGAAGTACTAAATCATTTTAAGTGTTCGCCCCAAACACCTTCTGATTTACGCTTCATTAAGGTCTCCACTTTTGCATGGTAGCTTTTCTAGTAATCTTTGTTTCACCAAGTCTGGAGTTTCTTCACAGTTGACAATAGTGACCAAAAAAAAAAACATATGAATCAATGCTGAGCCAATATCTTTTTTCTCCTCTCCCTAATATGATATCTTTTCACTATGTAAAAAGAGCCTGATGAATAAATTACAAGCCAATTTTCAGACTGTAGACTGTATATTGATCCCCATATGACATAAAATAGGTATGTGATAGGAGCCTGATTAAGGACAAGCGTTTCAGGCATGAATCTTTAAATACAAATAAAAAGTCTTCACCTGAGAGTAAAATAAATTTGGGTACATTGTCTCTGATGCCCCTAAATGTTGGCTTATCTTCTGTTAGCAAATCTAGGTTTAAACACCATTAATGGAGTGAGCACAAAGTACTTAAAAGCCTTGGTCATCTCACTGACACACACTGCCATTGAGATTGAGAAATGGCTATGTCCAAGACCCAGAATTTGTCATTCTGTGGAATGTCCTATTTCAGAAAGACACTAAAACAGCCATTTTGCTAATGTTGACAGACTCATCGCACATGTGCTGCCTTGTGTCAGTCCTCTGGAGTCTTTTTTATCCTCAGAATAAGCCTGTATTTGGAGCTACTCTGGGTAGACAGGCACCAAAATATCATAATCAGTGACAAGGTGGCTGCATTTCTCTTACTTGTCATCAACCAGCAAGCCAATGGGGTGGGGTGGTTTATGAAGGATGAGTTGGATAAGAAAAGGAAGCTTCCACATAAAAAAAAATCTTAGCTATCTGTTGCATTAAAAAAATCAACAACAACAAAATTATTTTCTGTTAAGTAGTCATATATAAAGAAGCCAAGTATTTTTTTTTCCATTTCACTTCTTTTCCCCCTGGTTGTATATCACTTCACTCCAGTGTGACTTTCTACAGACCTCAAAGGAATGCTTTTCCTAAAGAAATAAATTCCTTTTGGATGGCTACAATTCACTAGTTAATATGTCAATGAGAGCTGAGAGCCTAGCTTTGTCAAGGAAACAAATTGTAAATAATGAATGGCATAACAAAAATCAGGAGGCCTTCTCAAAAGGCTTGAAGCAATAAACTGAAACACTCAGGTGGCAAAAGCATTTAGACTAGATCCATAGCATTTCAGAGCTGGGACCTCCGAGATCATCTCCTTTAAACCACATTACTCCCTCCCCACTCTCATTTCAAAGAAGAAACTGAGAACTGGGGAAGATGTAGGGGAAGTGGAAATGGGAGAGACAGCTGACTTGTCCAAGCTAATTCACAAAAGCAGGGACTAGAAGTTAAGCGTTCTTACCCCAGGGCCAATCTCTTTACTACAGAGGGCTGAAATCAGAGGTGTGTTGAAACCAGCTGGAATTCTAAAGTCTGATTGTTAAATCTTCCACGCTAGCCTTTATACCTCAGAATCAGTAAATGCTGCACATCGAGGATTGATTCATTGTTTTGTCAGTTGTCTAGACTTAATAAAGTTATGGATAAAATGTTAATGATGCAGATTAAATTTACGAGCATGTCATGCTTATACCTTTTTTTTTTTGGAGAGAGATCCAGTTGTTAAACATTTACCAGCATTCCCCTGACTAAAAACTTAAAGTTCTCCATGACTGAAGGATGTGCTACCAAAGCTGAGCCCATTCAGAATAATGAACTCTCCATGAAATAATAATAACCAGAGCTCTACATTCTAACTTATCAGGAAGGAGGCTTCATTACAACTGACAATTTTTCTTAAGTGATTGAGAGCATAACATTATTGAGGAAACCATCTGCTTCTGATCATTTTCTTTTGGATCATTAGCATGTCAAGAGTGCACAGGGAGCATAGCTCATTTATTTAAATCTAGGTTCGCTGGTTATTGATATTATACTTGGCAATACTTTTGGGTTATATGTAATTCACAGTCATGAAAAATGATTGACCCCACAGGTGACCTCTAGATATCTAGGTCTCGAGGTCCAATATAAATCACATTTTACCTAAGAGAAGATTTTTTTTCTCATCCAATTTTCCAGGATTTCAATAACCACATCCAAAACCCCACACCAGGGAAGGCAGGAAACTGTCAAGAGGCAAAATTTATATTAAGGGAAAAATAATTAGTTTTCTATATAATTAAATCTACTGAAGTTAAATCCAAAAGTTTCTAAGTGTTTAACTTTCTTCCTGATTGCCTTTGATGAAGCTTTCAAGCTTGCTAACTGGAAAACAATTTTAACTCAATCAAGTTTCCTTCATAGATGAATACAATATAAAAAGATATGGAGATTATTAAAATAGACAAAGGCTAACCAAAACTCAACTGAAATTGTGTGTCATCACTTTTAGAATATTCTTGAGGGTGAGAAGAAATGTACTGACACACACCAAAAACCATTTAGATGGAGAAATCAGATTGTCTGGACAGAAGTTTAACAACAAGGGAAAATTCTTCTGTTTCATAGCATGATATGATAATCATTTCATATTTCTAATTAAAAATTGTCTTCCTGGCTTCAAATTAAAAAGCAAAAACTGGTGTATTCTCTTTAATCCTTTTGTCATCTCTAAAATCTATTGTTAATGCTACTAAATACCTATCTATGTGATGTTGTTTATGTGTATACAAATAATTATTTCTTTTCACATATATGTGAATATATACATTTGTATACACATAAAGGGGAGGAATGAAGAGGAAGGCAGCATGGATATAGAGAAAGACATAGATATAAATATATATTTATAGATATACAAATGTAGATATTCTCATAAATACACATATATGTATATATATCTATGTGTGTATGTGTCTTAGGCCAAAACTCTAGTTACAGTGTAATCCCTATAAAAGCAGTAATGATAATTGCTGCCTAGAACATGGTATGAAATTTCTCTGGCATCCTTGCAAAGTCAAATGAAAGTACTGCATTTTTTGTTATTGTTGAGTTTGATGCTTGCTTGTTTTAGAGAATATATAAGCACTGCACTGCCAGATTGCATAAAGATCTTATTGATACATATACATACGACCACTTAGTTCTAGTCTGTGGTGCTTTTAACCATGCAACATTCAAATAGCCATGGCCTTCCAAATGACAATGGAATTAATTTCAATCGCTAATGCTTTGTTATTACATAAACTCCCAGAATTTATTTTACATGGGATAATCTATGCATTGGCTCTTAACAGAACCAAAATTGTATGTGTATATAAATACATACACACATACATATGCATTACATACACATATGCAATTGTCAACAGGCAATTGGAAAACAATAAAATAAATGAGCATTATACAATTTCAACGACAAATACTGGACCCAGAGAAGAGACAAAAACATATATATTTCCCCCTACCTGTAAGAGGTGAGGGAATACAAGTATGCAAGGTAGTATATGCTATGTGTCTTGATAAAAATGCTCATTGGCCTTACTAAAGTTTTTAAATATCTTTGTTTTGAATGAAGTCTCACTGGGTTAGGAAGAATATGAGGAACATAGTTGGAAAGAACAAGGTGGGAAATGAATGACAACAAAAAGGCATTGATTTTAAAAACAAAGCAAGGGATGTATTTCCAGGTTCCTTTGTTCCAAATTCTGAATTTTCTCCTGCTCTCGATTGCTATTATAGCAAAAAACAAAATGATCTAGTTGAAGCTGCAACTCTGATGTATAGCTGAGGCCAATATAAAAGCTAATTATGAAGGCCTAGGACCTTAAAGTGCAACTAGGAAACCTTCCAGAAATGTGAAAAAATGATAGCTCCAGAAAATGAAATACTTGCATGCTTTTTGCCTCTGTCTCCCTCTCTCTCTAATTTTGCTTTGTGTACTTAGTACTAATAACACACACACACACACACACGCACACGCACATCACACATTTTCGTGTGTATTTTCTTATGGGAATTGGAGGGGGCAAAGGGGGGAATTTCTGAGTTAACATTCAAGGTCAATTAAGTATTCACATATTTTTAAAGTTTAATCAGGTTACATGTAATCTATAAGCAACATAAATTGTACTTTAAAATGTATTAAATCAGAAAAAAAACTTCTATGTAATTACTAAAACAATATTTTTATCCAGACTCTGTGAAAAAATGAAAAGTAAACACTGCAAATGAGCAGGTAAATTGTTAACAAAAAAAAGTACGCAGAAAACCACAACCAATAAAGAAAAAGTGGTGGTTTATTAAACAAATTTTCCTAATAGTTAAAGATATTGAACATTAAATCATTTATGACTTACAAGGCAAATGGTACCTTGTGAACAGGAGAATTCTAAGGAGTCTAGGAAGCAGGGACAGAGAGAGGAGGATCTGGAAAACTGAAGCAAAGGAATCCAAAGTATTCGATTTTCAATAATTGGATTCTGTCTTCTGTCCTTTTTTTCTTTTTTGTTTTTCCTTAGTGCTTGTGGCTTATTTGTTTCCATCTACTAAATAAATCAAGACTTGCTCCCCTAATGGGGTCAAAGAGCTTAGTTCCCATTGAATTAGAGATAAGTACCTGAAAAACAGTATGAAGGAGAAATGAAGTAGATGGATGTCATTACATTACATTGCTACCACATTATCACTAGTCTCACGTCTTATAAATAAGCAGTGGATACACAAGCATAAGATAGAATGTTTAGCTAAAATGGGAATTTTACAAGTCCAACAATTATAAAAATTGCTTCAGGAAAGTATGGAAGACAGAGAATTTGCTGGTGACATGCAGAGACAATGGGATATGGTTCTGATCCCATTTCTTGTAACACCTCTGTACTGACAAAGTACAATTGTTCTCCATCTAAGATGAGAAAGTAAGGGGGGAAGCAGACTCCCTTTCTGCTTCTGCCAAGTTATCAAAGAAAATAAATGTGTTCCATGGAACAAGAGAAGAAGTGATACAGAGAAAGGACAAAGAAGAAGGAAAATCTATACGAAAAAGAAGAGGACAATTCTTGTTATCCAATAACAGCCAGAGGAAGAAGAGCAGTGGTACTTAGTGACTCCCTACTGAATGGTATCATAGCAGCCATTTGTTGACCTGATATAAACCCTAGAGGTTAACTGCCTTCCTCAAAGCACAAATCAAGGATATAAAAGAGAACCTTCCTGAATCAGTCAAGCCTGCCAAATGTGACCCACTTCAGGTTTATTGATGTGGGAACATCTAATATCACCAGGAAAAAAAGTGTATAATAGATTACTAAGGATTAGGAAATCTTGAATTAAAAGGGGAAGAAAAATAGAAAGAAAATGGGAAAGGAACAGGAAGGAAAAAGTGAAAGGGAAGGAATGGAAAGACACCCCCAAAATGATCACCCTGAAACCACAGGGGATTTTTAAAAAATCAGACTGCAATTGAAAGTGGCAGAGTCAGAAAAGAAAAGGAGATTAAAAATAAAAATAAAAAGTTGCTAGATTTGGCAAATTGGTTATGAAAGGAGAAATATCAAGAAAATTGAAGGTAATTGACAACTTTGTCACTGAGAAATCAAGAAAATCTGATAATGTAACAAAAATAATTGCTGACATTTAGAGAACATTGCAAAATTAGCACAGTGTTATAGCTTATTTCATTAAAGCTTCACAAAAACACTGTTAGGTACATATTGTAGGCATTTTTATCCCTTTCTGACAGATAAAGAAAATGAAGTTTAGGAATTTAATCTGTCTGTGGTCACATAATTACTGTCAGAAGCAGGATCTGATACACCATTCCCCCCAGACGAGGGCAATCTTATTAAAATAATTTTCTAGGGTTTCATTAAAGCATTTGACAAGGTCTATGACACTATTCTGATGGATAAGATGGAAAGCTAGATAGTCAATGATAATGCAACTAGGTGGATTTGGAATGGTTAAATGACTAGATACACAGAGAATGTCCAATAGATCAATGCCAATTTTGAGGGAAAGGGAAGATCACAACAGAAACCCCAGGGATCCCTCACTGGCCTTGTGCCACTTAAAAATTTTATTAATTTTTTGAATGGCAGTAGAGATGAGACTTGTCTTATTTGTAAGAGACATGAAAGTGCATGGTTCCTCCAAATTCAAAACTTCTATGACTTAAAGTTCATATCAGCTATGAGGAGGAAACATTATTTACCCCTGATGCCTTGATTTTTTTTAACAACTCATATCAACAATGCAGTATTCACAATGCCTACAGTAACCATAAGTATGCTGATGTGGTTATTAATCACAAAATGTAACAGGCTCTCTGCATGGGAAATATAGCTGGAACATTTTATTCAAATACCAGAAAACTGAGTCCCAAAATCATAAAGGTCTGTACAGTAAATGCTTTGGAGGGTTATAGTGGTGATCAAATATGTTAGAACATCTAAAGTGTTTTGTAATTCTAAGTGATCACCTGTTTTAAATTTCTATTTGTCTAGAGTTTATATAAGATGCTTTAGACTAACAACTTTCTTATCTTAAGACCAACTTGGGTTCTTGATACCTGCATGGCCCAATTATCCAAACTAGAGATCGCTTCTGCTGATGTCCTCCTGGTCTTCAAACAAATAACATGTCCCCTTAGGTTCCTAGCCACTGGATTTTGTAGTTGAACCTACTTAACCTATACTCCCAACTTTGAATTATTCCTGGTCATTTTGGTTATGAGCCACATGCTTATCATTTGTTCAGTTTTGATGCTGGGACAAAGAGAAGCATTTTCGAGTCACAGAACAGTTAAGAAAAAGAGGTTTACTTTTCCCTAATACAGTAATCAGGACACTACATAAAGGATATAATCAAGTTCCAGGGACAACTTTGTCAATGTTTGGGGAAAAGTAATCTCTGGTGTGGAAAATGGTCCTACTTCATTGGTCATGACTTCTTGTCTTGTGCCTATGAATTATAATCAACTGTTTCTGGCATTATACCAGGGATAAGATTTCTTTTAGCCTACAGAAGTTACATAATGTTTTGCCTATCTTTTACAAAATTTAGATTGCATTTTAGGTCACCTGGCCTTAAAATTCAGTTCAGTTTTTTAAAGTATTTATTAAGCATCTACTCTGTGACAGTTATGCTCTATGCTGTTGGTCCAAAGGCAAAAACTGAACAATCTATACCTTTAGCAGTGGCAAGAGTGCATCTGCTGCCAATAAACTGAATAACAATTTTAAAATGGGAAGAAGATGGATTTAGAATGTTATGTTATATCTTACAGAAGTGTGTAAATGTTAGATCTAGTTCATGATACTCATTTTCTTCTGTTATCATTTAGTTTGGTTCCTTTAGGAGAATATTGATTGACTTAGATGTTAGAAGACTTGAATCTTAGAACATACTATTCCATGAACTAGCTGCTATGTGACTTGTGACAAGTTACTCAATTTCTATGGGCCTGAGTTTTCTAATTTATATAATACAAGGGTTTGAATGGATGGCTTTGGGGGTGTGTTTGTAATTCTTTGTACGTTTAAGATTTCATGAAAATTAGATCAATGGAAAGTAAGATTATTCATTGAGAGGAGATATAAGAATGATTGGATATTTGCAGTTTGCTTAAAACACACAGCCAGAGTTTTGCTAGGTATTAATATGTCGGCAATGTGATCTCAGTTTAAAAAACTAATATGATCTTAGGCTTGATTGAGAGTCATAGTGTCTAATATTGACTTACTGTACAATCAGGAACAATCTAGTACTTTGTACTCAGAGAACTGAACTTCAGATCAAGAAGGATATTGTGTACAAATGGTAGACATAGTTTATGATACCTATTTTCCTTCTATTATATTCTTTTTAAAAATTAATTTTATTTTCAATTTATGGAAAACAACAACAGTAAGCATTTCCACAACATAGTACAATAAAAAGATGATTGTACACAAAACTGTAAATCTACTGTACATACTTGCTATTCCTTTGAAATATACAACAAAATTATCATGTAAATTTCTTTTTTCCCTTTTTTTCTTCCCTCCCCCTATTGTCAGATGCTTCAATATCTAAAACTGATATGCTATGATTAATGGAAATTACATTAAAGAAGATGAATTACCATCTACTTTGGCAATGAACCTTAAGGGCCACAGGACCTTACTGTTGAAACCTCCTATATGTGTTATTTATTCCATTGGAATATGTGCTCCTTGAGAGGTGAGACTTAATTTTTGACTTGTTTCTTCAGCTCTTAGTTTAATGCTTTTCACATAACAAGTACTTAGTAAATGTCTTTTTGTTCATTCTTAACTTTGAGAGCACTCAAAGTAGGATAACCAGGGTGCTGAAAGGTCATATGGTGAATGGTTGGAGAGCTATTTTTTGTTTTCTGGAGAAAAAAAGGTCTAGAGGGAGGTACACGCATTATATCCCACTTATTCCCAGAAGGCAGAATTAAAAGCAATGGATGAAAGTTGCAGAAAGGAAAATTTAAGCCAAATATAAGGGGAGATAACCCCACTTTTGTATTATTAGTCCTATCCCAAGATAAAATGGAGTAGTTTTTTGGTACTTAATTTTAACCTCACGAATAAGTCTTTGAAACATCTTGCTGACAACTTCTTAGGCAGATTGTTATGGGGGAGTCGTGGGTTTTGGAACAGATTCTTTTTCAGGTACAGTTTCAGCTAGATGACCTCTTACTTGATCATCTGAACTAGGCACAAATCATTACAGAATGTTACAGGAAGCTTCTGGGCTAAGGCTTGAGTTTATTTTCTAACATTACACAGGATGAATCAGAGAAACTTATCATGAGCTTTAGGTGACAGTCTCAAAGATGATAAAATGTCATGACGTCCCACTAGTCTAAGAAAAGTGATAGAGGCAATCTATCCTGTCTCAGTCTCAAATGAGAGTAATCACTGTATACAGCTTTTAGCAGTGTTTGAGGCCAAACTCATAGGTGGCAATCAGCAGAAATGACATAAATTCAAGGTTTTCCAATGGAAAGTATCTGACCATCAAATAGCAAGATAATGACCTCATCAAGATTTGGGGGTCAAGTGCTTCAAGATTCAATAGCAGACATGGAAGGAAGGATAATATAAAATTATTCTTCAATAGGAATACAGATAATAACCAAAGATAAGGGCTTTTCAAGGGTGTGCTGAAGATTCTCATTGGTATTAGTGATTGGTCTTTTTTATGAGTTTCCTGAATTGCATCTCTGGAGTGACCAGTCTATAGCTTTGTTGGTATCATGTCTCATGATCCCGTTAACTTAGCCCAGAAATAAAAAGAAAGTTCAGAGGCAGCCTTCTTATTCCTAAAGCAAATGGGGAGGAAAGTAGATGTTTCATCATGTGTTGCACATAATAAAACTATGAATCTTTATAATTGAGGATGAGAAATATGGCTCAGCTGATGTGAACTGATTGGAAAGATTTTTGTGGTGCAATTAACTTTAGTCAAAAAGAAGAACCAGATAGTATGAACAATTATAAAATCATAAAATAGCAATTTAGACACAATGGGTCCCCTCTAAAATATCACCAACCAATGGCCAGACCAGTACTATCTGAAGACCTTCAGTGGGATGAAACTCAATCCCTTTTTGAAGCATCTCATTCCAATTTTTGACAGTTCAAAAGTGTAAAATCATGAGCATCCATCCATCAAATGATTTTTTTGTAATATAAAGTCATTGGTCCCTGGCTTAAGCTCATACACACTTATACTTCAGTATATAATATGAAGCTAATTAGAGATCTCTCATTTGTATGGAGTGGAAATAGCTAAAATTTGGAGGGTTGGGAGAGTTAATTCTGTGGCATATGCATGTGTATATACATGTATATGTATATACATATGTGTGTATGTGTGCAAAATGGATCTGCTGTTCCTGTCTCCTCTGTTTATAAGTCATCTTTGCTCCCAGTTCACCTAAGGACCTTGTTCCCAATGTAATGTTCATTCTCCAATTCCTCAACAATCTTGTTCTACTAAACACTGTTTTTGTTTGTATTTTAATTTAATAGAAGATGATGGAATAAGGAAGCACTGACTGTCTCTGCTGTCCAAGGGACTCTCAAAAGTCTTCTCTAGCACCACAATTCAAAAGCATTGATTGTGTGATTCTCATCCTTCGTTATAGTTCAAGTCTCACAGCCATACATTGCTACCACACACAGCTTTGATTTTGTGGACCTTTGTCAATAAGGTGATGTCTCTCTCTGTTTCTAGTATGTTGTACAGATTAACCATAGCTTTCTTTCTAAGAAGAAAGCATCTTTTAATATCATGGCTGCAGTCACTGTCTGCACTCCTCTTTCAGTTCAAGTATATTAAAATGTAACACTTCTTCTGCATCTTCTCCCTCTGTTTTCCAGGAAATGTTGGGATTAGTTTCCATAATCTTAATTTTTATTTTTTTTGTTTGTTTTTTGCTTTTTTTTTTGGAGGGCAGTTGGAGTTAAGTGACTTGCCCAAGGTCACATGGATAGTTTTTGTATTAAGTGTCTGAGGCCGGATTTGAACTCAGCTACTCCTGACTCCAGGGCCGGTGCTCTACTCACTGCGCCACCTAGCCGCCCCCATAATCTTAATTTTTAAATTAAACTTCAAGCTTTCCCCATTTTGTTCTGATTCTTCTTTCATAATTTCATATGGAAATAGGTTTGATATGATTGTACATGTATAACCTATATCAGATTGCTTGCCGCCATTTGGGGGTTGAGGAAGGAGGAAGAAAATTTAGGACACAAAATCTTATAAAAGTGATTGTTGAACACTAAAAATCAATTAATTAGATTTTTTAAGAAGACTGTGTTTGGAGTCAGAGGATTTATGTTTATTTATTCATTTGTTCATTCGTTCACTTCTTCAACAAGCATTTTTAGTATTCCTGCTTGTGTGTCAGGCACCATGATATAGATACTGAGGACAGGAAGTCAAAAAATTAACATTTCCTGATCTCAAGGAGCTTCCAATCTATTAAGGATGGAAAACAATAGGTATATAGAAAATTAATGTGTCTATCCATTCATCTATCCATTCATCTATCCACTCAACTATCCATTCATCCATCCATCTATCTATCTATCTATCTATCTATCTATCTATCTATCTATCGATCTATCTATCCATCTATTTCTATATTATATATGTCTATCATCTATCTGATCTATTTTGCATTCACACAAAAACATAATCAATATAATTTCCATCGGGAATGCACTAACAGCTGAGGAATAATTGCCATATTCTTTCTGTCAGAGGTGATATTGGAGCTAAGGTCTGAAAATAGCTAGAGACTCTATAATATTCAGGTAAAAATCTTAACTCTGTGTGATATGAATAGGTAAGAGATTTGTGATTTCATTGGTGTAATGAACTCTCTACCAATGCAGATCATCACCTTTTCTGCATCTTACTACTTTAGAGGGTTGCCTATAGCACTGAGCGGGGAAATGACTTTTATAGTCACAAAATCAGTATGTTTGAGGGGCAAGATTTAAACCTAGGTCTTCCTGGCTGTAAAGTTAGCTCTCCCTCTCACTACTATTCATTTGTTGCCACTTTTAACTTTCACTTTGACTTTGTGCACATAACTTGTCCTTTTTGGGTTCAGTTTTCTTTCCTGTAAAATAAGAGGGATGAACTACATGAGTTGTTATTTCCCTTCTAGCTCTGATGATTCTATGTATTTTGTTTTTGTTTTTTTTTTGAGGGCAGTTGGGGTTAAGTGATTTGCCCAAGGTCACATGGCTAGTTTTTTGTGTTAAGTGTCTAAGGCTGCATTTGAACTCAGGTACTCCTGACTCCAGGGCCGGTGCTCAATTCACTGTGCCACCTAGCCGCCCCTGATGATTCTATGTAAATAGAATTTAGGATTAGAGGATCTGATGCTAGACTGGCTCTTGCTTTCTCTTGCTCCACCCCTTCCTGCTATGTCAGAAAGTTCAAGGGGCATGGATGATCTTCAAATCCCAGTATCATTACAAAACTTTAAATTTCTAAGTTTAAAACCCATAAAAACAACTTCAGAGAATCTCAGAACTGGCAATCATAGAATCTCAGAAATGGAAAACATCTTTAGAGGTCATCATGTGTTACCTGTTGTTATGTAGGAATTCCTTCTATGACATTACCAGTAAGAAGTTATCTAATCTCTACTAATTGATCTTCAGTAATAGCAGTCACCCTATCTTTTATCACAATGCACTCCACTTTTGTTCATCTTTCATTGTTAGGGATTTCTTTTTCTTTCTTATACCAAATTGAAACCCACCTTTCCGTCATTTCCATTTACTGATCCTACTGCTCTATTGGACCAAGCAAAACTTTGGGTTAGATGTAATTGTCAAGAATTTTCATTAGACAACCCATAAACTCATTCTGTTTTTTTCTTATTCTTTTCCATGTTTTTGTATAAATCTTTCATGGAAGATCTACCCAATGTGAAAGATGATTTCCTCTGATTCTTTTAATAATTCATGGAAACAAGTGAAAGATTTGGACTGACCAATTGTCCCTTACTCTTACATTTTGAGTCTACCTTCTTTTCCAGTTCATTGTTCATTTGCCATCCAGTATAGATATATGTGTTGATGTACTAAGTAAATGGGTTGCCCATTTAATTGAATATAACCATCTGGGAAATATTTATTCTTCTTCTGTTTTCTATTTTCAGGGTGAATTGAAAGCCCATTGTCTTTTGAGAGACTTTGGAATGATCAGAAGAAGGAGCAATTCATAAAAATTTCAGAAATATTTGAGCTCCCCAAAGAAATATTTCCTAACAAATAGAACTATTCAACAACAAAATGGACTGCCTTGGGAATTAGTGAGCCCTTTGCCTGAGGTAGCCTGTCCTGTTGTGAAGGCTTGAGAATGTGAGTGTTTACTACATTAACTACACGTACCAACTTCATAACTACTGTGTTGGCTTTAACTTTATGGTTTTGGCACTCAGTTTTCTGGTATTTGAATAAATGCTCTAGCTATGTTTCCCATGTAGAGAGCCTGTTACATTTTGTGATTAGTAACCATCAGAGGGACGGCAAGATGGTGCAGTAAGTAAAGCACCGGCCGTGGAGACAGGAGGACCTGAGTTCAAGTCTGGCATCAGACACTTGACACACTAGTTATGTGACTTTGGGCAAGTCACTTAACCCCAAATGCCCTTCAAAAAGCAAAAAATACAAATAAATAACCATATTAGCATACTTATAGTTACTGTAGGCATTGTGAATACTTCACTGTTGATACACTTTTCCAACTATACATCTATAGCCAGATTTTCTTCATATACCTCAACCAAAATAACATCACAAAAGACTGAATGTAGTAGACATGAGAACTGAGTTGTCTTCTATTGAGCCAGACATTAAATAGTACTACAGAATATGTAAAATAATGACAGTCTTCTAACTTTTTGCTTTAGAAAACAGTCATTTTCATAAAAATATGTTTGTTACACTAATATGTAGTTTATTATAATTTTAAATGAAATAATAAATATTTTAAAGCTTATCACTTTTCATCTCTAATAGAGCTAATTTTGGTAGACATAATCCACAGGAACAAAACCTCTTTGGGATTGTGAATAATTTTTAAGAGTATAAAGGGGTCCTGAGACTAAAACGTTTGAGAAGCAATGGTCTATGCCATACTTTCTCTCTAATAGGAAAAGTTGAACACCATGTAATAATTATAATAATTATGGCAATTATCGAGACCATTGTAGCCCTGTAGAGAAGGATTCAAGTACTGCCTGTGATACATACTGACTATATATACCTGGGCATCACTTAACCTCCCTATGCCTCTATTTTCTCATCTGTAAAAAGAGAGTATTGAACTAGATGACCTCTATGACCCCTTCCATATCTAGAGCTATGAATCTCTGTTCCAGTGGTCCTTTAAGTTTATAGGGGTGAAAAGGAGTTAGGAGAGGAACAAATAAAAAAGCACAGACTTAACAATTGTCAATTAAGTCAAATGTGGTAACTGTATTTACAATTTAGAAAATTTTACTTAGACCCTAGAAGCCTTGCTCTCTTTCTTTCTTAAGAAAAGAAGTCTTCAAGGAGCTCCTAAGGGACAGTAAGGTAACTGGAAGTTGAGACATGCCCAGCCCAAATGGCAGGTCAAGTAGATGAATCAGAAAGCAGACCAAGAGACAGAGCACATGTACCAAATATCACAACAAAGGATGATTTGTATACGTGGCACACTGGGAATAGGTAGAAACAAATACAAATATTGCCCCCCGGCAATCATCAGGACCCAGGTGAACCTCAGCTCTCAATGGACAAGTAAAAAACAAAATAAAACAAAACAGATATAGGACACCAGCACCAGTGGGCCTCAAATGGGCAACTTGCACATTCTTCTCTTGTCTAAGCACCACTGGTGTAGAACCTCTAGAGCAGAATGAAGCAGTTATATGCAAATGTGGCAGATCCTAGCAGAGCAGTCATCAAATTTGAAGACCACAAAGTATTTATTCCCTCAAGAAAGAAGAAGAAAAAAGACATAAAGATTTTAGGATGACTACAGACTTTTCCCATCTACCTGAAATTTAATTAACCTTTAGCTGATTCTAAACAGGTCTTTAACAGCCAAGAAAAATATTTAACACTTCCTAATTAGTCTTGTCTGTGATAGTTGGGCTTCAATGTGCCTGCTGAGTATTTTCCACTTGCCATTTCTCTTTTTTAACTTTTTTATTACTGTTTTTGTCTCCACTAACAGAAATGTACCATCCCTTGACATACACATCTAAAAGGTATTTATTCTTTCTAGATTAAGAGCATATCCCATAAATCCTCTACTTGCTTTACCTTTCTTAGAACCTTTTTACTAACAGAAACAAAGTGAAGAGAGAAATCCTGGTAGAGGTCTCTTTTCTCAGATGAAGTTTTAAAATTATATAAACAAAAAAAATGGGGGGAGTATACTTCTTTAAGCTAAAAGAAACCAGAATGAAGTATTGAGAAATCTTATAGAAAATGAGTTTATAAATGGGTACCTCTATAAACACGTGTACATTGTTGGGGGTTTAGGGGGAGGTCACATAAATACATGCACATATGTAACTCATTTGAACAAACAAAAGTCTAGCAGGGACTTTATTTTCAAATTAATTGAAATCACTTAGATATTTTCCAAGTGTGTGGGAGCATGTGTGTGCGCGTATGTGTGCTCATGTGTACATATGCACTTGTGTGTGCTTGTGTGTATGGCTATATGTGTCGAAGTAGGCACACATGCATGGACCCAGCCAACATCCCTCAAAATAACTCTATGACTATATGGATCTGTCATTGTCAGTAACTCAGTAAGAATTTTGGTTTTATGCTTCAAATTAACTTTGTGCCTTTCAAAAATAGTTTCCAATGAGTAAACAAAGGAAAAATGATGTGTTCTCTTTTTCAAATTATCTTCTGAAATAAAGATGATAAAACTTCTTTGTGGATGTGAATGTGCCTGGCATTTCCTTGAGTAAGCAATGCAGACTGCTAAATTTGGTGTCACACCAGATGATGGCCCATGAATACTAACTCTGAATTATAGTGGCATCCATTAGTCTTGCTACAGTCAGAAGTCTGTCAGTTTTACCAATGTAACCCTTATTTTCAAGAGTTTAAAACAAAGGTTGAAACTTAGCAACCAAAATCTCACTTAGAGAATTAATTCCTCAATATCAAGAAAATATCTTTTGTGCTACTCAGAGAATGCCCAACATGACCTTCAAACTTCTTTTGTTAGGGGAGCTGCCTGCAAAATGCTTCCTTGAATCTTCCAACTGAAAAGGACTGATCTCTCTATAACTTTTCTTATATTCCTTTTCAGTTTCTCACTTTTTTCTTACTACATCTTATCTTGTCTCATACTTTTTGGTTCATATGTTCCTTGCCCCTCTTGTATAGTAACCTTTTTGAGGGCAGGAAGGTGCTGTTTTTCATTTTTGTATACCTGATATCAAGCACAGCATTTTGCACCAAGTAGATTCTTAATGCAAGCTTATTGTACTCAATTGAATTATCTGTGTACTAATTGAATTAAAAGGAAAGATAAAACTGTACTTTGGGGATAAAGAGACTCATTCTAGTCCTAGCTCTGCCATTAAGCAGCTGTGTGACCCTGGCTAAGTCAATTCCCTCAACTGTGTTCTTAGTCTTTATCTGTAAACTAAGGATTTTGGACCAGATAAGCTCTAAAGCCCCCTCTAATTTTAATATTCTGGGACTATATAAAGATAGTTTTCTACTAGCTTTTGAATATGGGTTATTTTCTTTTCTGGGAATTTTCTTCAAACTGAAGCAAAAAAGCTATCCATTCAAGAATTTATTCAAAGGGATCTAGGAAGTGGCCCATTTTCACTATTATTTCCAATGAGTCCTTACATCTGTAATCAAATCTATTTTAGGAAAAGACAATCTAAACTATTATTCAAAACTAAGCAGAATTGCTCTCTCCCAAAGATTCCCTGAAGAAGGAGACATGATTAAGTATATGGACTTCTCTATAACATATCCCTTAATTGTAGAGGGAGTGGAACATATCCACAAAGGCAGGAAGAAATCATGGTAGATACTAATTGTTAATCAACTAAAAAGCAAGACTTGCAAAAGGAGATGCAAATACCTCACCCACAAATAATCAAGTTGATTACATGACTAGAGAAGGAAGCAAGTTATGGGTGAAAGTTTGTATGGTAATGGGATTGAGCTTTAATACCATATCATGCAAGCAAAAAGAAAGGTGTTCCATTGATTATCAGGGCGATTAAACTATTATTTCCACTGCATTTTTCAGTGGATCTATTTTATCATCGTTATGGATATTCCCTTCACCATTTCAAATTGAAAACTATCATGCTTTCTTTTCCTATGCTATCACTGTCTGTGACTTTCCATCAGTACTTCATTCTTATCTTTTTACAAGTTTGTAGGGAGCCCATTCAATGTTTTAGAAATTTATCTTCCTTTTTTCTTGAAATCATGAGGGTACCAGTTCTCCTAATCACTCTACTGTTCATCTGTCACCTTTTACTCTCTCTAGGTGAACAGGCAATCTTTTCTCCCTATCACTGGATCCCTTCATGACATATTTTATTTACATTCCTCTGTAAAGTTCCTCACTGATTATATGTCACACCCTCTATTTGTTCTTCTGTTTCTCTCTTTGTAATACTAATTTAAAATTTGTGAGAGCATTGAACTCCATATTTCACAACTATAGAGCTACACTAGTAGAATACTGACAATAAAAAGATAAGTTTTCACTTCCTGAGAAGTTTCAGGTCATTACAGGTGCATTGCAGTTTCAAAAAAAAAAAAAAAGGAATCCAATTCATTCTCCTGCCTCTTATTCAATTCTGGACCCAAGTGACTATAAATGTATACCACAGTTCCAAATATAGATGTGGATAAATAAATTGACTAGGTTCTCCACCCAAGTGCATTTCATGATCTGAGCATCACTAGGGTTTTCTTTCATGATCAGTCAGTCCAAACTCTTAAATGGAATTTCAGATATTTTTCCAGAAGTCTCTGCAACCCTTCAGGGTTTGATCGAAACAACACAATACCCATTTGAAAACAAACATATCTTGAGAATCTCACTTTACACAGTAGGATCCCTTTTAAACTTGAATTCTGTACTAGCTTTCTATCACAATATATGATTGATATCTCCTGTTTTATTCCTCATCAGATATTTATGATCAAAGGGCCATTGAGCAGAGTTATTTCTGTTGTTAAATGGTTCAAGGCATCTTGAATTATTTTAATGTATGCATAGGTGACACCTAATCAAAAAAGAGCCTTAAAGGCAGTGTTTTAGTCTAGCAAATCAAATGCCTTTTCAAAATCAAAAAATTATGAGTACATTGGGATATTATATTCTCTACAACTCTCAATCAACTGTAAAATGATAAAGATGTGGAACACTGTTAAATATAATTTGTGAATGTCTGCTAATCCTCTACTAATACCTTTATCAAGAATTCCCTTGATTTGTGTAAAGATGATTTTTACGTTGATATTCTTGGGTTCATTCTTTATTGTTATTAACAATGCCAAAGATGACAACAGTAAAAACAATAGTAGTAGTTTCAATGCTTTTGGTATCATATTCTCCTTCAGAAATCTTGTGTATATATCCAAGAATGCTCTCATAATTTTGTTGTTGTTGTTGTTTAGTTGTTTTAGTTGTATTCAACTCTCCATGACCCCATTGGGAGTTTTCTTGGCAAAGATACTAGAATGGTTTGCCATTTCCTTTTCTAACACATTTTGCAGATGACATAAGGCAAATAAAGTTAAGTGACTTGTGTTACCTCCACTACATTCTCCTCTATATACATTTGGTCCGCATTAACTCTTTTCCCTATCTTCATTCTCTTTACTTTAAAAAAATATTATTTTTCCCACTTAAGAGTATTTATTTTTCCAATTACATGTAATGATAGTTTTCAACATTCATTGGGGTGGGAAACCTGAAGCCTCAAGGCCACATGTGACCCTCTGAATCCAAACCCCAAAGAATATATCTGGAATTGTTCTATAAAACTTGGACCCTGTCAAAAGGCTGCACTCAAGAAGGAAGAGCAGGTTCCCCATCCCTGGAATGGAGACTAGATGCCTGATTCATGGTATGTATGAAACTTTCTACCAAAGAGCATTGGCAGTTTTTAAAGTCTTGGTTGCCTACAACATTGAGGGGTTACATAACTTGCCCAGGTTTACAAAGCCGGTATGTGCCAGAGGTCTCTATCCACCATGCTATGCTGCTTCTCTTAGTGACGAGTGATCTTCTTTAGGAAGTCTACAAGATTACAGTGCTTGAGGGACTCAGAAATCATCGTCTGAAAATAGAAACATTTAGAAGGCAGATTCCTTAGAGTACGACTCATTGAGAAGGAAGAGATGATATAAAGGAGACAGTGTAGTAGTAGTAGAATATACATCATTATGGGGTAATGAATGAATCAGAAGGAGAATGCATATTGAGGAACATGTGAATGTAAGTTGATGAGAGGAAAAACAGAAGCAATCCTATAGTTCGCTGAGCCAAAAAAAAGAGAGTAAAGAATAAGGAGTTCAGAAGCAGAAGAAGCTTTGAGGTGTATCAGGGATGGGGGAGTTCAACTCTCTGTGGATCTTTGAAAAATATTTTAAGTAATAGTAGAGGAGCTGATACATTTTTTACTAGTCTCACTGCTATTTTTTTTCATTCAGAAGGTGAGTAGCTCTCATGTGGAGGAGATTTTAGATTTATTCTGTTTGGCTAAAGAAAGAAGATGCAATAGGCATTATGGCAAGAAGATGGAGAGAGGCAAATTGAGGCTTGATATTAGGGGTTTGTTTTTTAGAAGGAAAAGAAACATTTAAGATGAGATGCTGTGAGCTATAAAAAGAAAAGAAGGTGCTTATCCTTAAAAACATTGTTTAACTATAGGATCCATGGTTTAACCCCATTTGTCTTTCCATGTGTTTATTTATTTATTTTATTTTGAATTTAGGGAATACAACAAACAATTCTATATCACAGTACAACAAGATGATCACACATGAAACTGAAAGTGTATTATGTAAAACTTATTATTCTAAATGTATAATAAACTTATCATGTAAATTTTTCCCATTTTTTCTTTCCTCCTCCCTTGCCCTAGAGATGGCTATCATAAGATACAAATAGGTATATAGATATGTAAACTTATTTAATGCATATTTCTATTTATCAGTTAGTTCTTTCTCTGGATATAGATAGTATCTTTCTTCATATGCCCATTATAGTTAATTTGGGTATTTATAATAGTTAAAAAGACTTATTTACTGAAAATTATTCTTAAAACAATATTGCTGGTCGAGCACAGAGAGGTTTGGTCGTTGATCGGAGCGGGAGTATTCCCTGACTTTAGTTACTCAGAGCGAGGCGGAGTCAACGGCATCGCGGAGCGGACAGAAGCGGCGGCATCAGCAGTGAATCCAGCAGAGGAAACATCGACTGTTCGTTCGGTAAGACAAGATGGCCCGTACAAAGCAGACTGCTCATAAGTCCACTGGTGAGAAAGCTCCACGCAAACAGCTGGCCACAAAGGCTGCCAGGAAAAGTGCCCCCTCTACCGGCGGGGTCAAGAAGCCTCACCGTTACCGGCCTGGTACTGTGGCCCTTCGGGAGATTGGCTGTTACCAGAAGTCAACAGAGCTTTTGATCAGGAAACTTCCTTTCCAGCGGTTGGTGAGGGAGATTGCTCAGGACTTCAAAACAGACTTGAGGTTCCAGAGTGCAGCTATTGGTGCCCTTCAGGAGGCTAGTGAAGCATATTTGGTTGGTCTTTTTGAAGATACTAACCTGTGTGCCATCCATGCCAAGAGAGTTACTATCATGCCCACAGACATCCAGTTGGCTCGCAGG
>CM053601.1:119370317-119388809 GCA_028646575.1 Pseudocheirus occidentalis | reverse complement strand
TCCTGTCTCAGCCAATAGCCTTCTTCCAAGTCAACAGGGGAATTCATACCTTCTCAACAGTGGACAGAGTTCATACCTTCTATACTTAGCCCTAAGTTACTAGGTGCTACTTAGCCCTAGGCTACTAAGTGCTAAGAATCTGATAAACTGATTACAAGTACATGTTCTTCTAATTTTTTTGTATTGTCTCTCTTTATATGCAGGTCATATATCCATTTTGACCTTATATTGATAAAAGATGTAAAATATTGGTCTATATCAAATTTTTGCCATACCACTTTCCAGTTTTCCCAATAATTTTTACCAAATAATGAATTCTTATATTACAGCCTTAAAGTTTTTACATTTCTTAAATACAAGGTTGTTAGATGTGTTTATTTCTGTAAATTATATAGGAACCCTATTCCATTGACTTACCTTTCTATTTATTAGCCAGTACCAAATAGGTTTGATAATTACTGTCTTATAATATAGTTTAAGGTTGGAAGATGGCAGTAATGGCAAGCGGGCGGCTGCTAGCACAGCTGGGCCAGGTCCTACCCTGGCGAGGCGGTCATTCGCCAATGGCGCCCACAGCAAGGAGGGCTTGGGCCGCCTGTGGAAGATGCTGACCTACTTCGTGGCGCTCCCTGTGGTGGCGGTCAGCATGCTGAATGCCTACCTGAAGTTGTGGGAGCATCACGAGTGGCCCAAATTCGTCCCCTACCCCCATCTCTGCATCCGGACCAAGTCCTTCCCATGGGCAGATGGAAACCACACTCTATTTCATAACAGTCACATCAATCCTCTCCCAACCTGGTTTGAGGGCAAGTAAAGAAAACTTGGATCACACTAATCGAGCACTGGGGACTGCAACAGCAGCTGGACCATTCTTTTCTTTCTATGTGGAACAGAAAATTACAGGGGACCTTAGGTTCATTTGCATCACACAGTGACAAATGTGCTTACCTTTTATCATTTTGCTTGTGATTGGGACAGCTTAAATAAATCTTACCCTAAGGGAAAAAAATAATATAGTTTAATGTTCTGTAAGGTTAGATCTTTTTCCTTTTCATTTTTTCATTAGTTATTTTGATATTTCTTTACTTTTTTCCTCCCAAAATAATTGTTATTTATTTTTCTAATTCAGTGAGATATTTTGGTAATTTAATTGGGATGACTTTGGATATATGAACTAAATTAGGTAAAACTGTCATGTTTATTATATTATTCCTGTCTACCCATTAACAGTTAATATTTTTCCAGTTATTTAAATTTGATTTTACTTTTTTCTATACTATTTTATTTATATCATTCCCAGGTCAGGTTTTTTTAATTCCTAATATGTCTATCTCTCCAAAATGCATCTTTGGGACCTAGTGGATTATGCCTCATGGAAAGTCCCTGATCATACTCCAATAGCCACTTATTGGGCATGTGATGGTGGGAAATTGTTTTTCATAATGAGTTGGATTAAATGAATGTGAAGGTCCCTTCTAATTTTAAAATCTCTGATTCTATCGTTTGGTGACAGGTGAACCTGAACTATAGAAACAATTTTCCCTTGGAGAATAGTAAGCTTTCTGTCAACATAAGTCTTCAAGTGGAAGCTGAACAATTACTTAAAGATCTTGTAGAGAAGATTCTGGCTTAAGTAGAAGAAGATGAACCCTAAGATTTTTCAGACTCTAAAGTATTATGGTTCTTTAAAATGGTTTTTAAAATATAGGTAAAATTTCATTTTAAAAAAAGGGATGAAGAAAATTAATGTGAACAATTTACAAAACTGGAGATTGAAATGGTGTGCTTGAGCCACAATGACAAACTTGTGCTATGCATTTATGTCCAGAACATTACATTGGTTATAAGTTGAAATAAAGACTTAAGATAAAAAGAGACTAAAGGGAGGACTTGATCATATGATAAATAAGATAAAGGATTAGATACTGTCTTTAATCCTCATGACCTCTCAAATCTCCTAGAAATGGAAATTTTATACCAGAGATAAAGCAACTTTGACTGTTTCCATGGTCTTCTAGTACACTAAGAATACAAAAAAGGCCTGACTTGTACTCATTCATCACCTCTTCACCACTGATTACCATGCTCTGGGCAACAAAGCTTCAGTAGACCACCTGACCCAAAGCTTACAACCAAACACAATCCCATAGTCTGATCCCACTCTTTTTTTCTAGAGTATGAAAATCCAAAATCCAAACTGTAGAAATTTGCTATAGCCTCAAATAGCAAGTATCAGAAAGACTATTCTATGTTCAACAGAGCTCTGTAGCAAAGTAGAGGAACAAAGAAAAAGACAGAGGGTACATGTCAGCTCTCCAACCTAACTCTCATATCTTTTTTTTTCAGAAGTGAAACATGTAGAAATTTTTCCAAGCTGCAATAGCAATGATACGGCAGTTCTGCCTTGGAAAACTGAGGGAAAAGATGGAACATGACAGTATCCCACAGTGAAGGAAGGGGCTTTGTGGAATTTCACTAAGTATGAGATAAAAAGTCCAGAATTCAACCAGGGTCACTTATGTTTCCTCAAAAATATCACATAGGGCAAACATGCAGACTAGTGAAATGTGAATTTTCCAGTACAAGAGGAGGTTGAGATAATTTGAGATCCAGTCCAAAGAAAATCTAGGTTTTCTTAGGGAAACCACCATCAGAGGGAAGGGAGTCAAAAAGTAAGCAATAGGGGAAAACAAAGGGGAGGGGAGAAAGGAGTGGAGAGAGACTGAAATTACAAAGACATCAGGAAGAAAACTCAAAGAGCTTGAGGATAAGCAAATGAATTAACAGGGAAGATATTAAGAGTAGAAGAAAATATAGCCTCCAGATCTAGAAAATAATTTCAAGCATCAATGAATAAATACTGAAAAAAAAGGAAAAACTACTTGAAGAGGTTGAGCATTCTGTGGATTTTGAGGAGAGCACAACACATGATTCCTGAGTAGTTTAAAACAGAAATAAGACTTGTGAGACCAAAGGATGAACCTCATCCTCTCCTAATATTCACATCTTTGAAACTTAGGTGTAAGCAAGAAGATGATATTTCATTCATTTAACCAAACTAAAACTTATTCAACTCCCACGTTTGTGTATGGCCCCATAAGACATTTTGGGAAGTTGTAAAGAATATCAAAATCATGACCCCTGTACTGATGGACCTCAAGACCTGCAAAAACTAGCACCTACATTTATATTGCCATTTAAATAATAGAACATATAATTTAATTAAATAATGCACCTATCTGTTAAGTAGCATGAAAAAGTTATAAATCCAGGGAAACATTTTTTAAAGTTTGTTCTGTCTGCAGTATAGCAGAAAGGTCACTGGACTTAGAATCATTATTTAGATTAAAGTCCCAGATTTTCTTTTTCTTTACTATGTGACTCTACATAGGTCATTATACCACTCTGGTCCTCAGTTTCCTTACTTAGAAAAAAAGAGAACACTCTTTGAGGTAGTAGATAATCCCTCAAGCCCCTTTCTTTTTTATCATTCTGTGAATCTTGGAAAGTGTAAAAGGTCTTGGAGACAGGTATAAATCAATACCACAGAGAACAACTAGATTAAACTGAGACAAAAGAACTATTGTGCATTTTGTTACAATATGCTAAGAGTCTTGTTGGGAACAGGGGCTTAGTTATGGATCTGTAGTGACATACTGCAACCAGCTGAAAGTATAAAAGAAAACCACAAGTTTTAAATAGACTTTACAGGTAAGAGAGAGGGTAGACATCTAGGAGATGGTCTGAATGAAAAAATCAATGCCTGGAATGAATACCCACCTGACCTATCAATCCAGGAAAGTTAGCAAGATTATGGAATAGCAAAGCTTCTATTTCTAGAAATATGCTTAGTGAAGATGTTTAGGAGCTAAGGAGTTCTGAGGTGGAAAATGTTGAGAGGCTCAATAAATACCAGGGTATAATTTTGTTATTATACATGTTTTTTCTAATTGTGATATCCATTTATCAGTTTTATGCTTTGTATGAGCATAAAAGTTACAGTAATGTTGTAGTTTTAGAGTTTTAAAGAGGAATGTGAATTATGTTTGGATCTTACTCCTGTTTGGAATACAAGTAAAATAAAACACATACACATTAAATTTATGGCAAAGGCTATACCAGCTAGGAGAAATCAGGAAAGGTTTCACGCCAAAGATGTTATCTTAGGAGAGTTTTGAAAGAAAGTTTGCTGAGAGACAACTCTACACTAGGCAGGTAGAAGCAGCCAGCTTCTTGCAGCTGCTCCCAGGCCAACTGGATGCTGGCTCAACACTCTCTGTGACGTGCAAAGAACAGAGTGCCCTGAATTCTTGCTCACCCTGAAAGTAGTGACACAAAGGGAACTAAGTACAAGGGACATGTACAATCTGTCTCAGGTGATATAGGAACTATCTTACTCTGTAATAGGTATATAAACCCTTCATCTTCAGATGAATAAATGGACTTCACTGCTGTGAGGCTCATGCCTGGCCCGTGTCTTCTTTCCATGCTCTCCATTTCATTGTCACCACTCCCAAGCTGGCCTCAGGAAACAAAGGATTTCAGAAGCAAATGTGAGGTGGGAATATGTTCTAGGAATGGATATCAGCCAGTGCAAAGTTGAAAAAACAGGAGATGTATTATCATGGATTAGCAAGAGCAAAAAGGACCAGTTAGTTCTACACAAAGAAAACAATATATAATAAGGTTGGAAAAGTGGGTTAGGGGGGTCTGGTCTTGAAAGACTTTAAAAGCTGAACAGTAATACTAGAAGCATTTGAGGGAAGAGCTGGAATTTAAACAGTGTGTGAATCTTTCATGGTTAGCCTTACACTTTGGGAAAACCACTTTGATACCTGTATGGAGGACGGAAGGGAGAAGAAAGACACTGGAGGTAGTAATATATGTACATTGAGGTGAGAGCACTAGAATTTTTTAAATGCTTATGTTTATTTTATTCCAGGTGTTTTGTTTCATAGAAGAGGTCTTGTGATTTTAAGTACAAATTCTTTTGTTTAACTTTAAAAATTTTTTATCATTTTATACAATTTTTGAGTTAATCTTTGTTACAGAGTCTAATTCTTTAGTCTTAGTGTGTTTCATCTATATTCAATCTAGTTTCATTCCTTTTTCCCTCTTGCACTATAAGTAAGATTATTATATAGACTTTTTAGATACTGCAATAGTCCAGAAGATAGTCCATGAGATTGTAAACTGCTTGAAAGCAAAGACTTTTGCCTTTCTTTACACTCCTCAGTGCTTAGTACAGTGTTTGGCACCTTATAGGTGACAAACAAATATTTGCTGACTGATTGATAAGGGCATGAACTAGGTTACTGGTTAGCTCATAGAGTCATTATAAGGAAAATCCTTTGTACATTTGAAATTATTTTCTATCCATTTTAGTACATCTCTGGACCAACACTGTATTTATGTAGATTCAGAGCCAAGGCCTCAATTTCTCTATCTGAAAATGAGGGTTAAAGGATGAAGTAAGGCTAGCTGACTCTGAAGTCCCTTCTGGTTCTATATCCACCATCCTATGATCTGGAAGGCCGTCTTTGCCTCCGACATTATTTTAATGTCATTTATTTAATTATTTAAAGTTTAATCCTATTGAAATTCCATCTACAATACTACAGAATAGGCTATAGAGTTCTGATTGAATCTGCTGTAAAATAACCTTTTTTATATATGCTTTATAATTAACTAGGTTTAGAGGAAAACACAAAACCTGATGCTAGGCTTTCCTGAATTGATATGGAATTCAGGTCATCTATGGCAACCAAGGCATTCTTTCCTGAAAAATTCTTTCTTTATAAATCTGCCTTCCCATTCCAACAGAAGCTCCTGTTTCCATAGAATTAACAGCAATATAAGCCCAAATCCTGGGGAAACTGGTCCTGTATTACCATTTTGTATAGTGAAGGCTTATCAGGAGACTTCAGGACTTGACTCAGACTGCACTAATTTCTATTCTCTGTGCTTAGTCTTCCTGGAAAAGCTACGTGCCAGTGGAATGAGTGGCTTGGATATCAATGGGGGCTTTTTTTATATGTTCCATCATTAGTGGTCTGTTATATCTGCTTAATCAGTGCTTTTGCACTAGAATCTCTTCCAAATGAAAACTAATGCCTTTTGTAAAAAAAAATTATCAATTAAGAAGCATTTATTAAGGACCTTCCAGGTATGAGATGATGTGTTGGGTACTGAGGATAACAAAAGAAAAGTGATAACATTCCTTGGTCTCAAAATATTAATAGTCCATCCGGGGGAAACATGCTCATAAATAAGGTTCCCTGAAAGTCATAGTGTATTTTAAGCTATTAAATCTTTAGTTATTAAGTAAAGTGTACTAAGACTTTTGGACCATTCTGTAAGGTATGTGCAAGATAGATACAGGCTGTTAGGAAGGAGGAAGAACTAACACTGGAAGGTTGATAAAAGTAGCTTATGTAGAAACTGGTACATGAGCTAAACCTTGAAGGAAACTGGGGATTCTAAGAACCAGAGGTAAAAATGTAGTGGATTCCACACACATGCAAAAGCAGTGGGCAAAGCCACAAAGGTATGAGGAGAGCTACATATGTGGAGTTGTGAGAAGTTAGGAAGCCACTTTCATTCTAAGTGTACAGGATCTACAGAAGGATTTGACACCACATGGCAATGTCAAGGAGTCAGAATCATGCTCGTAATACTTCAGTGGTAGACTAAGTGGTCAAAATCAACAAATTGTGGATCTTTTGGAAGACGGAGTTTCCAGAATTATAAGCAGAAAATCAACAGAATTTACTTGAAGCAAAGGAAGGGAGTTCTCGCTGGGTTTGCTTAACAAGACAAATGTCAAGAGGTAGAAATTATTTGAATAGGTGGGAAACTATAGATTGTTCATAAAATAAATGATTGACAACTTTTATTTATATCAAATTCATAAAATGGACCCTAATTTTTTAAATGGCAGTATACATTTAAATTCTTCCCCTCGCCCCTGGCAAAATTTTGAGAAAGTACTCCTTTATCCATTTTTAAAATGCACAAGAATTAGATTAGGATCAGACATAAGTCTCCTTTTGCAAATCCCCTTTCATAGAAGAACCTACTTGAAGAATGTTTACACATATGATTGAGAATTTATTAATGGAATCACAGTAATTGTCCTTTACCACAGACCATAATATTTGGAGACCTCACGAACAACTGGGGATGTGGATAAGGAGTTGATGTGTCAGCTTATGTAAAAAAAAAGTACCAAGACTTCTTTTTTTTGCTACAAGCTTTTTTATTGCCACTCCAAAACGGGAAAAGTTTCATAAAATAATAGAAACTAGTGTCTCATCTCTTTTCCAAGTTAATCTCAAATCAAAACAACCAATGTTTAGAACCGTGTCTTTGGTTTTGTTTTGTGATTGTTCAATGTAGTAACCGCTGTGGTTTTCTTAATATATTTAGAATCTTGTATAATTGTCAAATATGTAGAACATTATTCAAACAGTCAATCAAATAAGCAAGACAGCATTTATGCATCCATCATTTTTCGGATGGTTGGTAACTTGTGCATATTTTCCCCAGATAATATTGCCTCTTTGTGTCAAAAGGCCCATATTGACTACAATGACAATCTCTTTGGTAATAACATCCAAAGTTGTATATAGTGGGGAGGAGGGATTCTTCTTCACACCAAGTGTAAGTAGGCAAAAAGCAGTTTTAAGTTCAGGATGAGTTATACGAGCCTACTTAAAACATGAACCCATTGGCTTAATAAATCTTTCATATTTTGATGGTTTTCAAGTAAAGTCATCCCCAACAAAACAGAGTTTAGTATCCATTCTCTTCCAAGCCTTCTTCTTTCTCTTTCCTATACTTCTGTTTCTTCCTGGGCATGAACTTTTGGCAAGGGCACTTCCCATTAATCAACTTTCTCTTTTTATTTCTGTTTAGTCATGTTGGAAAGGACTTTAGCTTAGGATTGTACCTCTTTGTCTAGCAGATATGCAGGCACTGCACCTTGGGGAGTTTTTCATCATTTTTTCACTTCCGATTTCTCTTTTCATGCATCTTGATGGTCTTTTTCATATGAATCTTCTCAGTATGATGTTGTTTATGGTAGAGTTTGACCTTTAGACCAATGATTTTTGTTGCTTTCTTTGAATGTTCATGAGCCTCTCAGCTTTCTTTCTCTTTTTCTCATGGTAATCCAAGCAGTAGACATACCATTTTTGTTGTAACTCAATGTATTCGTTTTGTGGCATGTTGACAGCTGGGGGCCCATTGAAGAGCAACTGAAAATACTTCCAAACTTCAGACCCTCTACTGTTAGCCCCAAGATTTATGTATACATGCACACACCTACATATGACTATAAATAAATGTACACAGTTCATAGTGTCCCCTCAACATTGTAGGAGGTAGTGTGTGGCAAGGAAAGAGTACTGGAATTTTAGTCCGGTGTTGTTGGTTCAAATTCTCACTCTGTGCCTTTGAGACTAAGTAAATCACTTAAGCACTTTAGGTCTCAGTTTCTTGATCTGTAAAATGAGAACGTTAGACTTGATGGCCTCTGAGGTTCCCTTCAATCTATGATACTATAGTTTTCAAGGTTAAAAGTCTCTCTGTATACTCACAAACCCCCAAAGGCTATGTGTTTCATTTTGGGGACTACGTGCCTATGAGGCTTTACGGTATACTCATTTAATCTAATTTTATACATTATGAAAATGTTCTTGAAGAAAATACCAACATACAGCACTTAAATACATACATAGACGAGGAAATTAAAATATGTCCTGGCTAGGTTGTATTCACCTGATATGATTTTATTCATATGTAGATGATGAGTTGAGATGACTATATTGCTTACAAACAACCATCCAAGAACAGTCATGAAAGTTGGTCCAAGGCAAACATACAATAATAATACAAAATTAAAGATAACCTGGTAATATCAAATAGGAACCCCCCCTCTCTTCTGCCCACCATGAACTAGCATGCAATATGTACTCCTCGTGGTAAGAATCACTGAAGAAAACAATTTTTGGTATTCTAAGCTGCCAGACACATAGGTTAAGTAGGATGGTTTAGCTACAGCCTGGCTTGGAGACAGAGTTTTATTCATGGAAATAGGTAATAAATCAAAGAAACCACTAAAGATCAGCTCTTCCAGCTCTACATAGTTTATAATAGCAAAAGGAAGACCAAAATCTAGATCTCCAGAATCCCACTCTAGCCTCTATACTAGTTCAGACCCTTATGACTTTTCACCTGGATGATTACAAAAATCTCTCTCTGTTTCTGCCTCTTCCTTCTCCTGTTATGATCTTCAGACAGATGCCAAATTGATATTCTTAAAAGAGATCTGACCATGTCGCTCCCCTTTTCAACAATAATTTTGTATTATTACTGTATGTTTGCCTTGGACCAACTTTCATGACTGTTCTTGGATGGTTGTTTGTGAGCAATATAGTCATCTCAACTCATCATATACATATGAATAAGATCATATCAAGTGAATACAAGTTTTAGTAACTCCCTTTTGCCACTAAGAGAAAATGTAAAACTCTCTTGACATTCAAAATTCTTTACACTCTTGTTTCAACCTGTTGTTCCAGACTTATTTCACAGTGCTCCCCCTAATACACTCTACATTGCAAGCAAACTGTCATATTACAAACCAATCCATTTCTTACCTCTGCAACATGGGAGAAGTAAGAGAAGGGAATTGGGATTGTTCTTGAAAGGATAGCCTTTGACAGTGAGCTTGTTTTCTTCCAGCATAGGATAGACTCAGGAGCAACAGGTTAAAATTATAAAAAGGCAGACTGTCATTTGATACAAGGAAAAGTTTCCTAACAACTGGAGTCATTCAAAAGTGAAAATAAGCCACCTAGGAGCTAGCAAGGGCCTTATTACTGGAAATTTGCTTGCTATGTGCCAGAATATGATGAAATACATTTTACTCAGGCATGTATTAGATCAGGTGAGACATCCATGAACTCTGAGAATCTATAGTTCTAAGAGTGAACTGATGCAGGAACATTTAAATATTTCTTCCCCCCTCCAATATTTTTAGAGGAAGATTATGGATTGGGGACAAATGGAACTTAATTTAACTAAGAAAAAGGTAACTTTTTTTTCTTAGAGCATCTGTGTGCCCAAGGTTTGGGTTATTACATTAAGATCTATTCTTTAATTCATCAAAGATATTAATGCCACAGAAACTTACTGGTTGTGTAACTCTGGGCAAATTATTTAACCTCAACCTTAGCAATGTGATATATTAGAAAGAGTGCTGGCCTCTCTTCATTTTCACTCACTTTAGCATTTCCTACACTTATCGATACAGGCAACCAAACACCTAGACTGCCAATGGGGTCCATAACATCCCCAAAATGAACCACTGAATGAGACAGGCTCTTAAGTCATTACAGCTCTAGATCTATGGACCTCTGTCTTTATTATCTTAAATTTGAACATTTCATTAAACCCTTTCTTGTCCAGATCCCTTATTAATATCAAGTAAGAGTGAACCAGTCCTTGCAATGAATCCTGGATAAATACTAATGGAAACAAGTCCCTGTCCAAAAAAGTAACTACTTATGATAGCCATTTTTCCTCTCTCCAAATGACTTCTATAACCCTGAAAACATTGCTCCCAAGTTCATGATAACTGAACTTATAATAGCTTTTAGTACAGGAAATTGTCAGAAGATTTTTACTAGGATTGCATCTAGTCAGAGAAGAGACTAAGTCAATGGCTCCTGGGAGGGATGTTCCAGTTGAGTGGTTTCCAGCATGAGGGAAAACACTCTCAGGACTACTTTACATAAAGGTGGCTCTTCCCTTTTTGGAGTTAAAGGAGTAATGTGGCAAAACCTAGATGTCAACTTTATATCCAATACAATGAGCCTTCAACAATGCAAACTGTCCTTGTGAATGTGCTGATCCCACGAAGTTGAAATCACTTTACCTCTCATAAAACTATTTAACAATACAGAGTGACCCCCTCCTCCCTAACTTCTTTTAACCAAAGGCACACCACATGCACAGATGAACATCCACTGAAAAGAAAAAGAGTCTTTTTGTTATTTTTAAGCACCCTATATTGCTCTTAAGGTGTTGCTCAAGAAGGTTATTCTGAGCACCACTTGAGTTACTCAAATGTTCATGTTCACTTTGAAATACATTAGTTACCATAGAAACAATACTATATTTAGAAGGGACAGGGTTTAATGGTATCTATAAGTACACTGAAAATAGGGAATGCATACACCTATTCTGAATGTTTTAATTATGTACAAGAGCTTGTAAAATAAATTCCAGATGAGATTTTACGCAGATGTGCATATATTTATAGATAAATTTCTACCTACATATAGAGATACTAAAAATGGAAAGAAAATTTTGAGACCTTGGATTATATTAACATTTCCAATAGAAGTATCATAGTTTAGTTGATGGCTAATGACCTTATTAAGGGTTTTATCAAACAAAATGGAACTAGAAAAAACTATGTGGTACTTCTACTACTATCTCAGGAAGAACTGCCCTGAGCTTTGATAGGTCAGATTTGTCTTATTTTGCACATTTCCACACCATCACAGAATACCTCTCACAGCTTTAGCCAAGCCACCACACATCTATCTTCCCCGTTCCAGACTCAGTTTCCTATTTATACCATTAGAATGTGAGGTTACTAAAGATAAGGACTTTCTAGCATGCTTTGATTTATATCCCTAGTTCTCAGCACAATATTTAACACACACATACTATATATATATATATATATGTATATATATATATACACATACATATATACACACACATATATAATATGTATATATGTGTGTATATATATGTGTGTGTGTGTGTGTGTATGTATATTTTTATCATACCCTTGACCTTATGATCCTATGATCAAGTTTGGGTAGAGAGGAAAAGGAGACCCAAACAGAGTTGTTATAGAAAAGGTCTAACTCATAGTTGTCTCTTAGAAGAATCTCAGATTTCAGTATCTTGGAGACGGGTTAGTTAGGGTTAATGGGAAAGGTAAAAATAAGACCATCTTGGCATGTAGCTGCAGTAGAGCAAAATGATAGAATTACAAATTTAGAAACAGAAGGGATTTTGAAGGCCATTAAAACATGCTTTTCATTTTAAAAGAGACTAATCCAGAATTATACAGGTAAATGTCAGAATAGGAATTTGAACCCAGGTCTCCTGTCTCTAAATCCAGTGTTAGTTCCAATGTGCCAATTGTAGTAGGTAACTCAGTTAATATTTGTTGAATGAATAAATGCACAAATACAATCAAAATATAAAAGAGATTTAGTTCAGTTGAAAGTGAACCAAAATAGGGGTTTTCTTATTTCAGAAAATGGATGAAGTATTTCTATATTACTTATGTGGTTCATGGTACAAAAAGCATAGCTGCTGAAGAAAAATTAAACAATTCACCCACACCAAAGCAAGGAAACAAAAATAAATATAAGGATTTACAAAAAGATATAGATACTTCAGTTTCTGGAAAATTATTGCCCACTTGGGTGTGAAAAAGTTGTTGATTCCAACGAGCATTATATGAAAACAGTTTTACGCTGTTAAGCAGTTTTCCTAAAATACCCTACAAACTTTAATTAGGAGAAAATAAAGAAGGAGAATGAATCAAAACTCAGGAAAATAAAAGCCATTTAAACCTAACTTCTATTTTATAGCTCTTTGAGGGTTGTTTTCTTTCTTTGTATTAGTATCTGAAGACTTCACACAATGTAATAGTTAATCCACAATTTTATCAGTGTTCTTGTATTTGAACTGTCGGGCTCAGATCTACTTTCCAGCATTTTAAAGGAATTACTGCACACTGATATATGGCATTTGGGGAATGACTATAAGACTATAATTTGAAAATTATCACAAGAATGGCTTTGGGATATAGTCTTGTTGTCATATCTTTTCTTCTTGTAAGATGTATCAAATGAAATCTGGACAGACTTGAACTATACTTTTCCTTAACCCTTTCTAAGACTGATGTTACCATATGATGATGTATTACACATTTAGAAAAAACTTCTACAGTAACACAGAAAGTTTTTTTTAAAATGTTGGACTTTAAGTCAACTGGTTCTCAAGTCGTAAGTTTCATCAATAGAATCATAATATTCAAGACACAGAAAATCTCTCAGTCACCATCTAGTCCAACCCACCCCCATGGAGGAATCCTCTCTACAATATTCACATAAAGTGATAGTGCACTAATGCTACAAGATCTTCAGTCAGAAGTTTTCCCATTCCCTCACAAGTCAGCCCATTCCATGCCTGGAGAGTTCTAGTCTATAAATTTCTATTCACTTCTCTTACTTCTATCCTCAAGGGCCAGGCAAAGCAACTCTTTCTCACCATGGCAGGATTACTATATTGTTCCCTACTTCTCCCCCCCCCTTCCCCAACCAAGTCATCTGATTTCCAACATAAGCACCCTTGGTTCCTAGTTCCTTCAAGCAATATGGTTATGAATCAGAGAAATCTTCTTTAAAAGAGTAATATTCAAAGTTGCACATTACTGCATCATAATTCAAAAAGAAATGTGATTTTATAACTGTAATACATCACTGTAGAAGTAAAGACAGAAATGACCACAAAAAAGAAGGAATGAACTTCAGAGAGATACATGATCCTAGATAGACCAAATTAGTTTCAGCTCTAGGGGGGAAATTACTACCATTAATTAAAATCTAAGTTTTAAGGGGCGGCTAGGTGGCACAGTGAATAGAGCACTGGCCCTGGAGTCAGGAGTACCTGAGTTCAAATCCGGCCTCAGACACTTAACACAAAAAACTAGCCATGTGACCTCAGGCAAGGCACTTAACCCCAACTGCCCTCCAAAAAGCAAAAAAAAAAATCTAAGTTTTAATTTCAACTTACTAATTCAGATTCTCCTGGTGTCTCATAGTAACTTTAGAGCAGGTTTTAGACATTTTGAGAAATTGTTTTGAATTATAGGGAATCCAAAGTCTGACACACAGCAAATTAAACTTTACAATAGATGGACAGATTACACGTGGTCCTAAGTTAAATTGATGAACCTCATGAACAAATCACAATACAGGAAAGAAATTTATAATTACATACAAAAAATACTAAATAATGCATGCCCTTTAATTCAGCTCTTATCACTATTAGACCTATAATCAAAAGAGAACAATGAAGTAAAAGGTTCTATATGTACAAAAAATAGTTACAGCAATTTTTTTATCACTGTATAACCTGAAGACTAAGGACATAACCAACATTTGCACATGAATGTGGCATACAAATATGATGTAAAATTAATACTCTAAGAAATAGGCAGGGAAAGATGATTTCAAAGATACATGGACTCATGTGAACTGATTCAAAAAGAAGTGAAAGAAGTCAGAAGAACAATTTCAACCATAACACCAGCATTATAAAATGAACAACTTTGAAGACTTGTATAAACTAATGAAGAATGAAATAAACAGAATCAGGAGGATAGATTACACAATAACCACATAAAACAAGTTACTTTTACACAATAAGTTACACAATAAGAACCCTGTAAAATCACATAATTTTTATAGTAATATACAATCAAGTTACCATTCTAAAAATGTCTGCTGAATCTAAGTACAGAACTATATGCAATAGACCACACTGTCTTAACTATGCCACAATGCTGAAACATTACTATATTCAAATACTTCATAAGGGGAAAAAGTATTTAATAAATCTAAATTTCAACCTAATATAAAAAAACATCATTTCCCTTGATAAACATTTGATTGTCCTGTCAGACACTAGCCTTTTATTCCACTAAATGATATGTTTTACTGTTTTTTTATAAACTCCTTCACATTACAAACCAAATTATTTCTTTTGTATTTCTTTACCATATATCACAGTAGGGTTCATTTTGTAATGATAGCACAAACACTTAGCAGTGCTACCCTGGTCCCAATATGAGTTATTTTATGATTCAGTGAGCTTTATATCTCTTTGCCTAAGGAATGATGGTAATAAAGAATGAATACCCAGTCTCTGTTGAGGTCTTCAGTAAAATCAATGCCTTCAAATAATTTTGAAGTGCAGAGAGCAGCAAATTTATGAAATATTTATGAGAAATCACATCATGTCTACCGTGGTTCTCGACTGTGACTGAAGCATATGGTTTATAAATTGAAACAGGTGTGGAAGAACAGGTGGTCACAGCAATGCAAGGGCATGGCTGGAATTTACCATGGGGAAACAAAATGATAGAGTAGTACTGCTGGCTTCAAAGGCAACTTGCAGGTTGATGGCTACAGCATTAAGTTCTTAGTGGGGGCAAGTTCATGTTCAGCTAGGCTTCAGGGGAAATCTCCACATCTGGAATGGAAGTGAAGTGAAGTTTGTCAGGTTCTAATGTGTAGAAAGGCTGGATTTTTTTTTCATGTAATCTTCAGGTTGAGCAGAAGTTCGGGAGGGAGGGAGGAAATATTAGTTGATTTCTTTATTAGGAAAATAAAAAGAAAGGACTTGGGTCAGCCAGACATTGAATCTAATGATAGCATCATATTGGCCACACCACTGTCTCCATCTCGACAGCTTATCAACCATTTTCATTAATGCCCTCCTATGGTACTAGGAGCTGCTTTTTAAATACCTCAACTTTGAATTCTAATTGCATAAAAAATGAACAAGAAGGGTAATAGAGTAAAAATTATGTTTTTAAGCCTTGCCATTCCCTTCTATCTTAAAATTTCTTTGACCACACGCAGAATCAAATAATAATCCCTGAAACACTTGCCTCAAAGTGTTGGTTGTCACCTTAAAACAGATAATGAATGGAAGCAAAATTAAGAATGTATATAGTTTTTTCTTTAGTATTTTATTTTTTCCTGATTGCAAGTAAAACCTATTTTTAACATTCATTTTTAATTTTTTTAGTTCCAAATTCTCTTTCTCCCTCTTTTCCCCATAACTGAAAAGTCAAATAACTTGATCTTGGAGATTTAGAATTTGGTTATAATATTCTTGGGAGATTTTGTTTTGGGATCTCTTTCAGGAGGTGATTGGTAGACTTTTTCAATTTATATTTTACCCTCTAATTCTAGAATATCAGAGGACTTTTCTTTCATAATTTCTTGAAAAATGATGTATAGGCTTTTTTTTAATAATTATTTTCAGGTAGTTCAATAATTCTTAAATTATCTCTCTGAGATCTATTTTCCAAGTCAGTTGTTTTGCCAAAGATATATTTCACATTTTCTTTTATTTGTTTTCATTATTTTATATTGTTTTATTGCATCTTGGTATTTTATGACTCATTAGCCTCCATTTGTCCAATTCAAATTTTTAAGAAGTTATTTTCAGGGGATAAAGCTGAGACAGTGGAGAGAAGCCAGGAAGTTGCCTGAGCTCTCCCCAGTTTCCCTTGGAAAGACTGATGAATCAAACATCTAAATGGATTCTGGAGTGACAGAACCCACAAAAAATTGAGTGAAACAATTTTCCAGCTTAAGATAAATTACAAGGACTTCAGGAAAGATACGTCTCACTTGGATAAAAGGGGACTATGTCCCAGTCCAGATGGCTTCTGGGTAAACCAGCAAGAAGCTCTTAGACACAACACAAATCAGGAACTAAGGCCCCTTGATCCTGGCTTAGCAAGCTAGAGCCCTGCAGGACAGCTGTGAAGCTATCAGAGCCAGTGCAGAAGTCAAATAGCCAGCCCTGGAACGCTGACACAGCAGGTAGTACTAGGCTGACTATCCAAGCGCAATGGAAAAGCTGCAAGCACCTGAGTTCCTGCATGGAAAGCAGTGACCATACCCATGGGCCCCTGAACAAAAAATTTGAGACATTGCCCCTGTGCTGCAGCAGGAGAGTTCAACTTTTAAAAATGAGTTAAAAACCAAAAGGAGCCCGGACCATAGAAAGTTACTATGGTGACAAGAAGATGCAAAGACAAACTCAAAAGAGGAAAACAATGTCCAAATACATACATGTGAAGCCCCAAAGGGGAATAGGAATTGGTTACAAGTCCAAAAAATTTCTCTTTAAAGTACTCAAAAGGGATTTTTTTAACATCAAGAGAGGTAGAAGAAAAATTGGAAATAGAAATGAGAGTTATGCAAGAGAATTATGAAAAAATGAATTAACAGTTTGAAAAAAGAAGAACACAAGTTGACTGAAGAAAACAATTTCTTAAAAAATGGAATCAGCCACATTGGGGAAAACAATTCACTGAAGAAAACAACGGCTTTAAAAGTATAATTGGCTAAATGGAAAAGAAGGCACAAAAGCTAACTGAAAAAACATTCCTTAAAAATAGAATTGGGCAAGTGAAAACTAATGACTAATGAGGCAAGTAATGACTAATGAGGCATGTAAAAGAATGAAAAAAATAGAAGAAAATGTAAACTACCTCATTCAAAAAAAAATAGACCTGAAAAATAGATTCAGGAGAGAAGATTTAGGAATTATTTGGATTACATGAAAGCAATGATCAAAAAAAGAGCCTGGATGGTATCTTTCAAGAAATTATCAAAGAAAACTGTTCTGATATCCCAGAAGAGAATATAAAACAATCATAGAATGATTCTACCAGTCATCCTTCTGAAAGAGATCCCGAAATGAAAACTCCAAAGAATATTGTAGCCAAATTTGAGAATTATCAGGTAAAGGAGAAAATACAGCAAGCATTCAGAAAGAAACAATTTAAATATCAAGGAGCCATACAGTCAAGATTACACAAGACTTAAAAGCTTCTACATTAAAGGATCAGAGGCCCTAGACCAGTGGTTTTCAACTTTCCTAATGCCATGACCCTTTAATACTCATATGTGGGTATATCTGCATGTGGGCAGACTAGCCTGGAGACAGATAGAGGAGTGGTGTCTTGGTTCCTAAGACCATCAGGAATATGTGTTTTCTGATGGTCTTAGGTGACCCCTGTAAAAGGGTCATTTGACCCCCAAAGGGGTCTCAACACACAGGTTGCAAACTGCTGGACTAGACTATGATATTCCAGAAGACAAAGGAACTTGGACTACAAACAAGAATTAATTACCCAGCAAAACTGAGTATAATCTTTCAGGGGGAAATGGATATTCAATGAAATAAGGGACTTTTAGATTTTCCTGATGAAAAGACCAGAGATGAATGGAGAAATCTATCTGAAAATACAAGACTCAAGAGAAGCATAAAAAGGTAAACAGAAAGGAAAAAAAATGTAATTCAGTATGATTAAATTGTTTACATGCCTACATGGGAAGATGATATGTGTTACTCTTGAGAACTACATCTCGGGAGCCAAGATGGCGGCGTAGAAGCAGCAGCGACTCACAGCTCCCACGCAGCCACCCTAAAGATCTATAAAAATATGACATTGGACAAATTCTAGGACTCTCAAACTCAAAAAATACAGAAAACACATCTTTCACGGAAGGCAGCTTGGCAGCAGGGGATCATTGCAGCAGGATGCGAGCCGAGGCTGGCCTGGCTTGAAATTGAAACCATGGC
>CM053601.1:119355987-119369817 GCA_028646575.1 Pseudocheirus occidentalis | reverse complement strand
GGAAGAGGCAAGGGATAACTGTTACAACTTTACTTTCATTTACTTTCACTGAATCTGGCTTAGGGAAGAAATGGCATAAACTCTAAAATGGGCATAATGCCACACAAGCGAGTAGGGGGCAGGGGGATGAGAGGGGAGATGATGGAGGGGAGGGCAGGGTCTAGGGGAGGGATGCTGGATGCTCACACTTCAATAAAGGGACAGGTACAGGGTAGAGAACAGAAGAGGGGGGGAGGGATAGGAAGGAGGGACATATGATCACTGTCACAATATGTCCACTATGAAGATGTCCTGTATAATCACACCTACACAGCCTGTATTGAATTGGTTGTCCTTCCAGCGGGTGTGGGTGACAAAGGAGGAACCAAAAGAATATAGAATATAAAGCTCTGCAATACCTTCAACTAGGAATCAAGATATACAGGGGCTTGAATAGGGAGACCCTCCTTGCCCTACCAGAAAGTTAGGGAGCAGACCCAGGGAGGGGCTCAACAGTGGGATTGCTGTTTTGGGTGTGGGGTGGGGTGGGGTGGGGGAAATATGGGGAGAAAATTTGTAACTCAAAAATTTCATGAAAATGAATGGTGTAAACAAGAAAACAAATAAAATTTATTACATTAAAAAAGGAAAAAAAGAGAACTATATCTCTATTAGGGTGGTTAGAAGGAATATACACATACAGAGTATGTGTATATAGGTTGACTTTAATGTGATGATATAAAAAAACATTAAGGGGTGAAAAAAAGGTTTCTATTAGAAGAAGAAAGTGAGAGGCAGAACTGGGTAAACTATGTCACGTGAAGAAGCACAAAAGACCTATTACAGTAGATGGAAAGAAGAAACAGGGTGACCATTGTTTGAACTTTACTCTCATTGGATTTGATTCAAAGAAGGAATAACATACAGACTTAGATATAGAAATTTGTCATACACCATAGGGAATTAGTAGGGGAAAGGAGAAAGAAAAGGAAAGGGAGGGCTGATAGAAGTGAGGGCAGAAGTAGAAGGAGAAAGGGGAAAAGAAAAGGTAGGGGTTGATAGAAGGGAGAGAAGATTGAGGGAAGGACAAGGTGAAAGGAAAGAGACAAATATTAATGTAAGAAATAGGATGGAAGAAAATTCACAGTTAGTAATCATAATTGTGAATGTGAATGGGTTGAACTCTCCCATAAAATGGAAGCAGATAATAGAGTGGATTAAAAATCAAAATCTTGCAATATGTTTTTTACAAGAAACATATTTGAAGCAGAGAGATACAGAGTAAAAGTAAAAGGCTAGAGCAGACTATATTATGCTTCAGTAGATGTAAAAAAAGCAGGGGTAGCAATTATGATCTCAGAGAAGGCAAAAGCAAAAATAGAACTAACTAAAAGAGATAATGAAGGAAGCTACGTCTTGCTAATAGATGCCATAGACTATGAAGTAATATCAATATTAAACAAAAATACAGGTAGTGTTATGATATCAAGATTCTTAGAGAAACTAAATGAGTTATAAGAAAAATAGACTACAAAACTATGCTAGTGGGGGACCTGAAAATCTTCCTCCTAGAACTACATAAATCTAAATACAAAATAAACAAGAAAGAAGTTAAGGAGGTGAATAGAATTTTAGAAAATTTAGATATTATAGACTTCTGGGAAAAAACTGGATGGGAATAGAAAGGAATATGCCTTTTTCTCAGTGATATGTGGAAACTACACAAAAATTGACAATGTATTAGGGTGTAAAAATCTCACAATCAAATACAAAAGAGCAGAAATATTAAATGCATCATTTACATATCATTAGATAATAAAACTATATGTAATAAAGGACTGTGGAAAAACAAACTAACAATAATTGGAAGCGAAATAAGTTAATTCTAAAGAATGAGTGGGTCAAACAACAAATCATAAAAGCAATCAATGACTTCATCAAAGGGAATGACCATGAGACAACATGCCAGAACTTATAGGATGCAGCCAAAGAAGTTCTTATGGGAAATTTTATGTGTCTAACTGCTTATATGAATAAAATAGAAAAAAAAGAGATCAATGAATTAGGCTTGCAATAAAAAAATAGAAAAAATTTTTAAATTAAATGACAAATTAGAAATACTGAACATCAGAGGAGAGATTAGTAAAATTGAAAGCAAGAAAACTCTTGAACTAATAACTAAAAGTAAGAGCTGGTTTTAAGGGGAAACAATAACATAGATAAATCTTTTGTTAATTTCATTTTAAAAAAAGAAAACCAAATTACCACTATCAAAAATGAAAAGGGAGAATTCACCACCAATGAAGAGGAAATTAAAGCAATAATTAGGAAATATTTTACCCAACTGTATACATATAAATCTGACAATCTAAGTAAAATGGATAAATATTTGCAAAAATGTAAATAGTTCAGATTAGAAGAAGAGTAAATGAAATACTTAAATAACCCCATTTAAAAAAATCGAACAAACCATCAATGAATTCTAAGAAAAAAATCTCCAAATGGATTTACAAATGAATTCTACCAAATGTTTAAAGAAATATTAATTCCAATATTATGTTAACTATTTGGAAAAATAAGTGAAGAAAGAGTCCTATCACATTTCTTTGATGACTCAAATATGGTACTGATAACTAAACTGGGAAGAGCCAAAAAAGAAATAAAATTACAGACCAATTTCACTAATGAATATTGATGAAAAAATTTCAAATAAAAATATTAGCAGAGATCATAGCAAATTATCACAGAGATAATACATTATGACCAGGTGGGATTTATGTCAGGAATTCATGACTGGTTAAATACTAGGAAAACTATTAGCAAAATTAACCATATCAATAACAAAACTAACAGAAACAATTTGATTATCTCAGTAGGTGCAGAATTTTTTTTTTTACAAATTATACCCACCACTCCTATTACAAACACTAGAAAGCATAGGAATAAATGAAGTTTTCCTTAAAATTATAAGTAGTATCTATCTAAAACCATAAGCAAACACTTTATGTAACAGAGATAAATAAGAAGCATTCTCAAAAAAATCAGGATTAGAACAATGATGTTCATTATCAGCACTATTATTCAATATTTTACCAGAACCGTTAGCAGAAGATAAAAAGAGAAATTCAATTTAAAATTACTGTAGACACTATAAAATATTTGCGAGCTACCTGCTAAGACAGACCCAGGAACTATACGAATACAATTACAAAACAATTTTCACATGAATAAAGTCAGATCTCAACAACTGGGCGAATGTCAATTGCTAATGGGTAAGCAAGCTAATATAATACAAATAACAATTCTATTTAAATTAATTTACTTATTTAGTGCCATAGAAATCTAACTAATAGTGCAATGCCAATTATTTTATAGGGCTGGAAAAAAATAAGAACAAAATTCATCTGAAAGTACAAAAGGTCAAGAATATCCAGGGAACTAATTTTTAAAATGCAAATGAAGGTGGCCTAGCCATACTAGATCTAAAATTATATTATAAAGAAGCTATTATTAAACTATTTGATATTAGCTAAGAAACAGAGTGGATGATCAATGGAATAAGTTATACAAGACATAGTAGTCAATGACTACAGTAATCTACTCTTTGATAAACCCAAAGATTCCCAGCTTATGGGATAAAAACTCACTATTTGACAAAAACTGCAGTTAAAAATGGAACATAGTGTGTCAGAAATGTGGCATAGATGAACATCTCACACCCTATACAAAGATAATATCAAGAAGGGCATGTGATTTAGAAATAAAGGGTGATACCATAAGCAAATTAGGAGAACAAGGAATAGTTTACCTCTCAGATCTATGTAGAAGAATTTATGACCATACAAGAGATAGAGAACATTATGAAATGCAAAATGAATAATTTAGATTATATTACATTTAAAAAAAGAAGGTTTTGCATGTACAAACCAATGAAACCAAGCTTAGAAGGAAAGTCCAAAGCTGTGAAACAATTTTTATGCCCAGTGTTTCTGATAAAGGCCTCATTTCTAAATTATATAGAGAAATGAATCAAATTTATTTGAACACAAGCCATTCCTCAATTGATAAGTGTTCAAAGGATATTAACAGGCAGTTTTCAGATGAAGAAATCAAAGCTATCTCTGCTTATCTGAAAAAAATGCTCCAAAATCACTATTGATTAGAGAAATGAAAATTAAGAGGACTCTGAAGTACTGCCTCAAACCTATCACACTGGATAATAGGATAGAAAAGGACAATAATAAATGTTGGAGATTTGGGAAAATTGGGACACTAATGCATTATTGGTGGAGTTGTGAACTGATCTAACCATTCTGGAGAGTAATTTGGAACTGTGCCTAAAGGGCAATCAAACTATGCATACTCTTTGATCCAGTAATACCACTACTAGGTCTATATCCTAAAGATATCATTAAAAAGTAAAAGGAACCACAGGTACAAAAATATCTATAGCTGTTCATTTTGTAGTGGAAAAAATAGAAATTGTGGGGATGCACATCAATTAGTGAATGATTGAACAAGTTTTGATATATAAACGTAATGGAATACTATTGTGCTATGAGAAATGATGAGCAGGTGAATTTCAAAAAAAACTGGAAAACTTACATGAACTGATGCTGAGTGAAATGAACAGAAACAGAACATTGTGCACGGTTACAGGAACATTGTGTGAGGACCAATTTAGATAGACTTTGTTCTTCTAGGCAATTAAATGACTCAAGACAATTCTAAAAGACTGGTAATGGAAAATGCTAGCCACACTCAGGGAAAGAACTATGGAGTTTTTTCATATATATGAAATGTATATGGAAGCTACAATTTTCATGGGGGGGTAGTTTCATTTTTTAATTTTTTGTGGTTTTTCTCTTTTGTTCTGCTTCTTTTTTTTTTACAATATGACTAATGTGGAAATATGTTTGACTTGATTTTACATATATAGCCTATATCAGATTTCTTACTTTCTCGAGGAGGAGAAAGAAAATGGAGGGAGAGAAAATTTTGGAACACAAAATCTTACAAAAATAAATGTTGAAAACTATATTTACATATACACTGAAAAAATAAAATACTATTACGTACAATTTTTTTAATTAAAAAAAAGTATTTTCTTCAGTGAGGTTTTGTAACTCCTTTTCCATTTGGCCAATTTCACTTTTTAAGGAGTCCTTTCTTTCAGAGAATTTTACTGATTTTTTTTCCATTTGGTAATTTCTGTCTTTTAAGGTTATTATTATTATTTTAAGGTTAAATATTATTGCCTTTTTATTTTTGTGCCTCTGTTACCATTTGTCCTTTTCTATTTTTAAGGAGGGTTTTTTTTCAGTAATTTTTTATGTCTCCTTTGCCAATCTGTTGAATTTTTTTCATTATTTTCTTGCATCACTTTCATTTCCTTTCTTGATTTTTCCTCTAATTTTTAAATTGGATTTTAAAAATCCTTTTTTAGCTTTTCCATGGTCTAAGGCCACTTCATACTTTTTTTCCTTTAAGGTTTCCAAGGTAGCAGCTTTGATTTTATTGTCTTATTTTAAGTTTATGTTCTGATCTTCCCTGTCACCATTGGAATTGTCCATGGTCAGGATCATTTTGTTGTTGTTTGCATTACTGTTGTTGTTTATTTCTTTTTTTTTACACTTGCCATTCAAAGGAAGCTTTATTAACCAGTAATACATCTGGGAAAGAGCTAGAGATTTTAATAGAGTCCATGTTCAACATTAATGAAAAGTACGTTATGAAAGAAATAAAAGGTAATTAGATTGTACTTAGTAAAACAAATCATCTGGAACCAGGTCACTGATAGTCCTGCTTTACTATGCCCTAGTTAGACCATACTTGGAGGAGTGTGCTGAGTTACAGTCTCCACATTTTTAGAGAGCACAATAATCTAGAGAATATATATAGGAAGGAGATCAAATGAAATATGGTTGGGTGATGCCATCTGAAGATTGGCTTAAAGAACCAAGAATATATCTTTTTTGTTTCTTTACCTTTAACTTTATATTAAAGTTGGTCTCTGCTCCTAGGGTGGAGGGGTCTCTGTCCTAAGCATCAAGTTTTTGTGCAACTATTTTCAGAGCTTGTTTGTGGGGCTCGTAAGCTTTCTGTTCTTCCAATATGTTAACATTTAAGGAGAGGTGTGCTTACTACTCTCTTGGACTGTACTCTGATCTGTAAGTGACCACAAGCACTCTTCTTCCTTGGAATTCTGACCAGATTCCCACACCCCTGCAGACACAAGCTCTGGTGTTCAAGTCCCCCTCTTCACCCCAGGACTATGACCTGAATCCATGTGAGTTCAGCACAACAGAGTCCTATGCTCAGTGCCAACAGTGGGACCACTGTAATCTCCTTCTGACCAGTTGTCCAACCTTCTTATCATCTGTGGGATATGAGATCCAAATGCAGGAGATGCCACTGCTGATTTAGTCCCCTGCCCAGGTTTTCTGAGGTTTCACAATCCCAGGTGAGAGACCTTTCCTGCCATCCTTCTAAGTTGTCTTGGGCTAGAAAATGGCCTTCTTTAAAGTTGTTTGGAGGGGAATTTATCATAGCTCATGTGAATCCTTGACTTTTCTCTTCCATCTTGGTTCTAACCCTTCACAAATATCTAAGAATGCATATTTTTGAGCAGACTTTGAAAAAATACCATGCAATATTATTTTGCATTAGTCAATTTTATTCTTGGACCTCAGTTTCTTCATTCATAAAATGTGAACAATTTAGTGGTATGAGATTACCTCTAGCACTAAAATACTGTGATGCCAAGTTCATAAAGGTCCCTAGGAAGACAATGGCCTTCTCTGTGACTCTTTGGTAATCTAAAAAGGAAAGAAATAAGAAATGTTCCTTGTCTCCTATAGTATATCTTTCACATATACTAGTTTGCAGTAGTCCAACTGAACTTGGAGTCAGTCAGATATGAGTGTGAATCTTGCTTTACCCATTCCTAACTGTGTGACCATGGTCATTTCACCTAACCTCTCAATTTCTCAATTTCTTCATCCAAAATGGGAAAAATATAACTACTTCACAGAGTTATTATAAGGAAATATAACATATAGGAAAAATGTTATAAAATTTTAAGCACTAAATGAATGTTAGGTATTATTATTATTATTTTTATTAGTAGTATTGTAAGTAAGAAAATAAGAAAGATGGTAATGAATCAAAAGATTTGATCATCTAGCATAAGATAAAGTGAATCTTTCTTAAAGGAAGCTAATCTGACTTCATATAGTTAAGATATAGTTATATTTTTATGATATAAATCATCTTATCATAAAATATTGCAATAGAATTATAAAAATAATTTAATATAATAGTAAAGTCAGATTCTTCTATGAACCTTAAGAAGGAAATAAGAAATACACGAGATCACACAACTCCAGTAGAACCTCCCAGTATAAAAATGTATCATTTCTTAAGGCCCACATATTATCTTTTTTAATTTGTCTCTGAACATTATTTTTGGTAATGATACTAACAAGCTAAATCTAATCAGTTCCACTCATATAAGTCATTTATATGATTCAAAGATTTTAGCACAAGTTCTGAAAATAATTACATTTTGATATTGGGAAATTTCCCAAACATTATTTTTTTTTAATACTGAAGCCTAAATTGTCACCAGTCAATTAACAGCAGTGATACCAAGAACTCCTCTCTCTCATTCATCCTAGTTGAAATGTCAACAAATTTATCACTCATGCTATTCACACTTCAAACAAACTAAAATATACTTTTCAAGAAATGTTTGGTGGGCCAAAAGGTCATTTGAAACTTAAGTTAAATACTGTCTCAAGAGATTGCATAAAATGTTTACAGAGAAATTAGATTTTACATAAAAGCACCACAGTGCTTTGGGTTTGCCTTCAATGGCCTTGAATCTCACACTCCACATATTTGTGGTAAACACATCACTATTTAGAAGAATATTTAAGCATATCTAAATATTATTAACTCCTCAATGACTGCCACAACCTACACAAGAGAAAGAAGGCCATAGTTTTCTAGGCTGAATTTTTAAAATTATACAAAATGAAGGGGTTGAGTAGGGGTAATATGAAATATAATATAATATGAATGTCACTCAACATTGTATTCCCCCAGTTTACTGGGTTCTAGTTGAGGAATCAGCATAATGATGGCACTTCATATGGCTCAAGCCTCCATCCCAACTCATCTTAGATATTGGAAGGCTATCTAACTTAATTTGTCCCATGCTAACAATAAAATGTATGATTGGGACTAAAATAATTAAAGAACTGGGAAAACAGTCTTAAAACATATTAATTCCAAGGCTTAGCATCTCATCTCCAAAATGATATTGAGGAATACTATCACCTCTGAGCTACATGACAAGGTCAATATGTAACTGGACTGAATGGAAATTGTGTAAGATCTACTCACAAAGCATTAGCATCTCACTGCCAAGCTTCAATTACTTTCCCCTTCCTCAGCTGAGGCAGGTGGTTCTCCCTCCTATTGAAATGGGAAGTTTTTAACAGAGTGACCACAGAGTCCGAATGGAAAGTTTAAGGAACTTTAATTAGCCAGCTGGTGTCTGTCCTTATGCCAATATGAAGGAACCAGCCAATAGCATAGAAATGCAGGATCTTATATACAGTCCACCTTAATTGTTTTGCTAACATAATTTGTCACTAAACTAATTATTATTCAGGGACAATCAATCTATTACCAAAGCATGGGGGGAGTTTGTAAGGAGGGAGTTGATGGATAGAAGGAGGGGCACGGGGCATGATGACCTGGGTCCATAAGACAAATTACCTAGATCGGTTCCCACACCCCAGGCTGGCCCATAGGCCAATTCACTGACTTCTAGCTTTAGTTCATCTCGAGTTCATCAGGCTTTTTTACTTGGATTTCTAATTTTGCAAAGTATCACTTAACTGTTTCCTGGCCAGTTTCTTGACTCCTATCTTGAGTCCATGAGATTTCTACTTAACTACTTCCTGGCCACTTCACTATCTCCTCTCAGTCTCTTCTAAGAATCTTGAAAGTTCTGTCACTGTCATCCTCCTTCCTACCCTAGATACTGTCATCATAATTCTCTCAAATATGATCCATATCTTCACAAAAAGTTTCTGTGACTCTCTTGACACTGTTCAATGCTTTAGTCACACAATCACACAAAAACTGTTTTCCTGGGATTTTTGTTAAGTATGGTCCTAGAGCAGTTAAGTAGCACAGTGGATACCAGTGCCAAGGTTAGTGTCATGAAGACTCACCTTCCTTAGTTCAAATTTGGCCTCAGACACTTACCAGCTGTGTGACCCTAGGCAAGTCACTTAACCCTATTTGCCTTGGCTTCATCATCAATAAAATGAACTAAAGAAGGAAATGGCAAACCATTCCAGTATCTTTGCCAAGAAAATCCCAAATGGGGCCACAAAGAGTCAAACACAACTTAAAAAACAACACCATTGTCCAGAGCCTCATGAGGCACATTATCTTTTCCCTAATACATAGTTCTATTACAGTGACAAAATACTCTGGAAGAAAGAGTATACAATCTCACAAAAGTGGCAAAGAAGCAAAAAAAGGGTGAAAGAGCTTGAGAAGGAAAAAAAATGGGCATCTCATCTGGGCTTCCATACCTCTTCCAGTACTCCATTTTGTATCAAGAGAATATTCTTACATAACAGAATCCCCTCTTCATCTTGTCTCATTCTTAATAGTTACAACCTTCACTAAAAGGATTTGTCTTAAATAAATTTTGGGGATAAAGTTTGTCTTTGGTGTCTACAACCTGCCCTTTTTTCAGTCCAGTCTTTTTCAGTCCAGTCTATAGACTATCTAGTCCATAGACTATTCTTCCTACACAGTATGTAATGCTCCTTCTTTTATCTCCCAACCCCACCCCCCAATCAAAATCTGGACAAATTAAATAAACTTCAAAGTCAATGGCATCTCACTGGTAATTTAACCCAATGATCCTCATTTAAATCATTGTTTACATTTAAGTTTCCTCTTTCTCTTCTCTTCTCTTCTCTTCTCTTCTCTTCTCTCCTCTCTCTCTTCCCACCTCTCATCTCTTAGTTAAAGGTATTACACACATCAAGTAATTAAATGAAGGAAATATGTTGTAGGATGGAATGCAGGTTACCATTTAAATATCTCCTCACATAGTTGTCTACATTATTCACAATACTACTCTTATTTGCCAAATCTAAATTTCCCTTTACCCTCTACAAAGCCATTCTGTCCCTGAGGATAGACCTCAAACCAGGGATACAGTTAGTGACACAGGATTTCCTGAATCATTGCTAAGATATAACTGTAATAACCTCCATTTTAGGAAAACTTCCCAACCCCTTTCCCTATCAATCTCACCTAAGAATCCAGCCTAACACCTGTACCCAGGCCCATAGGAGATTCATCAACAGACCTAGCCTACCAGCCAAGTCAGGTCTATCCAAGCCCACCAAGCAGAACACCACAACCCCTCACCCTTACCTAGGAACAAATCAAAGGACTTTTACTGTTTGAGTAACTGACAGATCCTTAATCAATGCTGTTCTTTGGCTTCTGTATTCTCCTGCTTGCTCTTAGAAACTGTTAATTTGTGGTTTCCCTTAGCTAACATTATGTTGTGGTTTGGGTCTATATAAGCCCTGAGAAAAAGCATCTTGAGGCCTCTTGATTTGGGTTCTACCCTGGTGGTCGCTGGCTAATTAATGAACTCCACTTCTACAATGATTAATGGTCTCATGGTCTCATCTCTCTGAATTCTTGTTACAACAATAATTGTACAGAAATAAAGAACCTTGTAAAAGATAGAATCTTCTGGAACATGCTTCTAATAGCTAAGAGCAATAAAGGATTATAACTAAAGGGATTAAGGTGTCCTAATATTCTTTCTTCTGTTTTGTCTAACTAGTGAACAAAGTAATGGAATAGATCTAAGAATACTCTTCAAAGACCAAGAATTATTTTTGACAAAGACTAGATTAAATGTCATTTTTTCCTTGCAGTTGACATTTTAGCTTTCTCATAATCCCTTACTTCTTTTACCCTTAACTATGTTCCTTCATTTCTTCTTCTCTCTTTCCATCACCCAAGGACACAAAAGAGCAAAAAACCAAATTTCCTTCACTTAGTCTTTCTCCCAAAAATGTTAGCTAACTACTTCTGGGAATTTAGCTCAGCATTGGATTCTGTGTTAGGTACAGGTCTTTTTTGACCTGATAACTCTGTATATCTCATCTTCAGATGTATTTCTCCAAAAACAGTCTAGTTGGAATGATTAGTCAGTTCTTAATAAATTTGAATTTTTCCTGAGAATTTTTATTTGATGGCAGTATGGAAATGATGATCCCAGAGTCTCTGATTAATCAAAAGCTAAAAAAAACCCTTGTATTTGGATTGGGTTAATGTATAATTGGACTGAAATATCACATCTTGAAATACTGCACAACATTCATGTTTTTCTCTTGATAATATGTTAAGACTCTCCTCCCATGATATAAAACCTATGTTCTTCCTATAACACTTTCAATAGTAATCATGTCACTTCTCCTATTGGAAGAGAAACCTAAGGATTTTACTCTAAAATTTCTCACCTACAATGGAACTTAAGTTAATTGATCCATAAAGAGCAAATATATGGTGTATGTTTTTTAATAACCTATACTGATACATTCCTTTGCCAATATCTAAGGATTTCCAGGAAGCATAACAGTTTTTGTAAAATGCATGATCTAAATTACATGGCATTTTGTCTGGGAGAGATTATAGAAGTTAGAAAAAACTGAAGAAATAATTATAATGGTGGTCTTTATGTGACACTTTACAGTGAACAATATACTTTCAATACAACAACCTATTTTCATAAAATAGGACTTTAAAATATTATTAGCCTTATATGTAGGTATGGGAAAACAGGCTAAGAGAAGCTATATGACTTGCTTAAGAACACACAATAAGTGTCAGAGCTGTGAGTCAAATGTAAGTGTCTCCCCCTTCAAGTTTAGTGCTCTGTCACATCTCCTACTAATCTTTCTGTTATCCAACTTCGAATAAAGCTCACCAATATTTTATTCAATTTTCTGAGGTCACAGTAATTGTGCTGTAATACATAGCATAAAAGACATCATCCAGGGAATGCATATGCATTTTAAAAGGCCCATAGTTCACAGAGAAAAACAAAGGATAATGAGTGGGGGCTGATCTTGTACCTATTAAATGGAATGCTTAAAAATAAATAAAGTAACGTGATCAGCACCTTGGATAGCTCCACTGTGGAGACTTTCTGAGAGGATCTAGAGAAGAATTCCACAGGATAAAATGCCACCTGTACTGGTAGAGGGATCACATATATAAATACAAGGTCATGGATCTAAAAACTTAAATAGCTGAAATAAAAATGAAAGGACTTTGACCTAAAGTATTCATACAGTTGTCTCACTTCTCCCATTTGCTTTGCACATATAGACATAAAAGAAAAAAGAGTTCCTCTCTCTTCTTAAAATGAACAAAAACAAAAACATTTTGAGACCTCTTAAAATAGAATACTAGGATTTAACCTAATTATGATTTCAGTCTAATTCTCCAATCTGAAGAAGCCCAAGTTTCTAGTATGATCAAGTTAAAACATAAGAACAGAATATCATTTACAAGTGAAAAATGATAAGTTACTCAGTGAGCCACCTCAGAACTTCCTCCAGAGAAATATCAAACATAGCTAGATTCCAGAGGAAACAGAGCAGTAAGCAACAGCTGAGGAAAGAGAGAAAAGTGTAGCCACCTGGCATCCTCACATTCCTACCCCCATGTCATCATGATGCTGTAATGCCATGCACAAGCAGATTTCCAAAAGAATTCTACTGTGAACAGCTTTTAAAGTTCAGATTACACAGTATAGTGAACACTCCATTTATTCCATCACAAATCAAGGCAAACATTCACAACAAATCATAATATAATATTCACAACATTGCATCTTATCACCGAAAATCACAATATGGTGTTCATAACAGCTTAACATTAGAATGGCCACACAGTTTTCACTACAGTGGCCACAATATTTAGAACAAAGTACAAAAGAATAATCATCTGGTTTCCCTAAGGTGGAAACCCTCCTTACTTAATCATTCAGTCAATCCACAATATTATAATCAATACTTAATCATTCAATCAATTCACAATACAATAATCAATCTTCCAGTCATGGGGCAAATCATTAACTTAATCACTCATCTAGATTCAGTTACTAAATATCATTAATCACTAAGTACAGTCATTAGAAAACCACACAAACCCTCCACCTCTTGAAGTCTAGTAAACTCATTCAATATCCAAGGAAAGGCCTTTTCTTCATCTTGACTTAAGGTGGTCTCCCAGATTCCCTGGATCCCTTTCCATGCTCCCAGCTCCTTCCTGAATCCACCAGTCACCTGGATTCAGGGGCAGACAGCTCCCAGGTTCTCTTCCAGTCCTCAGAGGTAGACAACTCCCAGTTCCTTGTCTAGTCATCCAGGCAGTCCCTGGCACACACCAAAGTTCCCAGGGTCCAGCACATCTCAAACCCTTCACCAGTTCTGTTGCTGGGAACTCAAGGATCAGCCAGGCCACAAACAAAGTCATACTCATACTCATGCTTCTTTAATCCTCTAGCAGTTCAGCTGGCCCTAGGACCCAGTAGAAAACTCAGCCTTCTAGACAGCAGCAGCAACACTGGCCTTCCAGGAGGCAGTAACAGACTCTTCAGCCTTCACCAGGTTCTGGTCTCAAGAAAAACTCCAACTCAGTTCTCAGTCAGCTTCCAGATGCTGGGAGCGAAACTCTCTGTCTCTCTGTCTCTTTGTCTCTCTCTCTCTCTCTCTCTCTCTC
>CM053601.1:119339502-119355887 GCA_028646575.1 Pseudocheirus occidentalis | reverse complement strand
TTCCTTCAACAGGAGCCACCAGGAGGAAGATTCCCAATTTTGTCTCTCTGTCTCTAGAACTCTTCTTTTATACACACACTGGCCTCATGTCTCAGCCAATCCCCTTATGCCATGTCATTGAGAGGGGAGTTCAGGCCCACTCTACAGAGGACAGAGTTCAGACCTTCTGTACTTAGCCCTAAGTTACTAAGTGCTAAGTATCTGCTAAATTGATTGCTGTTACAGATGCTGACTTCCCAGCAAAGAGGAAAGAAGCCAAAGAATGGTGATGAAGATGTGCATAATGGTTCACATTGTTCACATAGTGAAGCAAGCAAGATGAAGAGATAGAGATCAGTGCCAAGTGTGGAAAAGTAAACTAACCCAAAAATTCAACATGAAAGTCAAGAAAACAGAGTCAAAAGGCAGCTCTGAACAGGGAGAAATGGATAACAACTTCTACCTACCTTCAATTCCAATACTACTATGAAGACAGCACTACAAAGTAGAGGTTGATTTAGTATATTTTTCATCCCAAGCACACTTTTTGTAGAAAATATTCAGAACTCTTGACTATAGCTCCATGTCAAGTCAATAAATGATCCAGAGAATATACTTCTCCTTAGATATAGACTTTATAAAATCCATCACCTCTCTAAAGCAGGCATCATGAAGTAGATGTCAGAGTCAATAATCCCAGCAAGCATTTAGATTCCTGGCCTGCGGCCCATTTATATAGCCCTCCTTATTGTCACAGGAATGAGAATAGTGGCTACCATTTCCTAGTCTGGTGAGATACATTCTTAGGGGATGGGAAGAATGGTGTGTGTGTGTGTGTGTGTGTGTGTGTGTGTGTGTGTGCTAACATGCCTTCCTAAGGGCCTTCCTTTTTAAATATAAAAAGCAAGTTAGATAACAAAAGTCATAATTTCAGGGACTGAGTTGGGTTATACCACGAGGTATTTTGCTCCAGTTCTTTTTAGAAGACTCTTTCATCATTCTATTTTGCCTAAACAATATTTCTTCCTACTCTTCATTTCTCTGCATCTTATTTTCATCTCTATTCTATTTCCATCTCTTCAAAATTGCTTTAAGGCTTTTCTTCAGTATATGGCATTATAGGTAGGGTAGGTCATAGAGGAAGGAAGGAGGGAAGGAAAAAAGGGAGGTAGGGAAGAAAGAGAGGAGAGAGTGGGTGTTTCTGTGTGTGTGTGTGTTACTCCTTTCCCCCCCCACTTCAAACTCAGTAATATCCTAAACTCTCCAAAAAGTCATGTAAAGATCTGGAATTACAAATCTTAATTTTTATATTTATAACTTAGAATTTTATTCACCATGCTATTCCACCTCCTAGCAGTGATGACTAACTTAGTAATTATAAATTACAAACAATAAAATTTTTCAGTTTAACCATTGCAACCTTGAAATGAATTAATTATTACTGCCTTATTCAACTTGTTGGTCTGCTAGTCTTATATATGCTTCAGTATAAGAATTGCATTCTTTTTAATATGAAAGCCTATGTTTGGATAGGTGAACTTTCTATAGTTTCTGTTAACAAATAAATGGTGTTATGAAATCCCCAGGGACCATTTGTTTTAGCATAGACAGCTTTGCACAGTTAATATATTTTAATTGTTTGCTAATGTTTGGGGAAAATAAACATTTGTTATAAATATACTACAGATTTCTTAAACTTTAAATGTCAAGTGGATTTTTTCCAGCTAATATGGAAAGTATTTTCCTTCACAAAATTCAGTAGCATAATTTGTTGAATCAAGTAAGTAGACTAGAGCATCTGTACTGAATTTTAAATCTCAATGACTACATGTATTATTTCTGGTGTAAGGCAATCTAAGGTTCAGAAGAAATGTATCTAAGTTATACTGGAACTACCTGCTATGACCTTCATCCACAAAACACAAACACAAACAAAAAAAACCCACGAAGGCAATTTTGGAAATAAATCTAATCCACTATTAAAACCAGTAATAATGGAGCATAAATAAAGATTACAAAGTTAAGACTCAAATAAGGTTAATCTCAGATTCTAACTTTTTAGCCTTATCTCCAATTCTAACACTCTAGTCAAATTGTATTATTTTGCCATCTAAGCATATTCTGTATATTTCCACTTTTGTGTTTTTGCCTGGGCAGTTCTCTGTGCCTGAAACATCCTTCTCTCCCTCTTTCCCTTCTTCCCATATTCTCTCCCTCCATAATATGCTGACTACATCCCCATCTTTTATAAGCTAATTGGAATGATATATCATATGGAACTTCTCTTTATCATCAATAATGATCTTCCCCGTCAGATTTCAACTATAATTTTATTTTATACCTCATGCATTAATATATATTTATATTACTGTGATTCAATTTTTCCCTCCATACCCTTAGTATAATATACCACTGACATAAAGAACTATATATTACCCTTTCATCCATTAATCTACTGTTGCTATTACTTTTTGTTGTTATAGATATACCAAGAATTCGGAGTTATATAATAGATATAAAGCTGGCCTTGGATCCAGGAAGATTTCAAGTTGTATCTGTAGCACATACTGGCTGTGTGACCCTGATAAATTACATTAAAACCTTTCAGTGCTCTAGGTAACTCTATAAAATAGTATGTTGCATAAAAAACACCAACATGTATTGGCATAGGTAATTTCCCCACTCAAGAGTTGCCTCTAACAATGAAATCACACCCTATATCAATAACTATTCATTTAATCATAAGAAAAATGAAACATTTCAATATGCAAAGAAAAATAAAAAGAAGATAGGAACTTTATGAACTCTGAATCTACCACTGTGCACAACAGAGTATTCTGTGTACACAGTAGATACTTTTACACTCTCTCAAAATCTTTTTTTCTTATAATTTTGTAATTACTTTTTAAATATTCAATAAATCTCTATAGGCTATCAATTAAAGTTCAAACTAATTTGTCTGGTATCAATGGTCAATGAAAAGCTTATGAGTCTTATCTCATTTTAGGCCACTATTCAGGGTCCTGAATTATTTAGATTTAAAGTTTCTATATAATGTAAAGTCCAGGCAAAATGGACTATTCTTTTCTCTTCAGAAAACACTTTGTGAATCCTGCTGTCTAAAACACAGATTACTCCCAATTGAATGTCTTCTTTCACTTACTCAGCTCCCACCAATCTGTAAAAGTCAAACTTAAATAACTGGCAACATTGCTGGAGGGGTGGGGGAAGGAGACACTAATAGCTAGGCAATCAGTGAAGGCACATGAGCTGAAGCTATCTCTGGCCTTTAGTTAGGTAACCAAAAGCAACAGCTCCTTACACATAATTATCATTGCTCTTTGTTTCTACCTCTTCTATATACCTACATATGCTAATTTGTTTTATAGTGAGCTCTGTCCCTAATTTAAACTGAATTAGATGGCCTCTAATGCCCTTTCAGCACTAAAATTCATTCATCTTCCATATAGCAAAATTGTCATATAATGCAAGAATAGTGAGCTCTTCCCAACTTTTCTTTACTCTTATTCAATTTTCTTGGTTGGTGTTACATTTGTTTCATATACACTTACAGAAATATCAGGACAATTAAAAGCATTTATGTGTACTATCTCCATAGAAAGTGTCCTTAGAGTTTCAATTATTTCTTGAAAATTATCTGCAGGTAAGCAATTAGAAATGGTAAATGCCTATGAACTGTTTCATTTCTCTTATATCCAAACATGCAATACTTTATATGTTTATAAATTAGGGGATTAATAACAATGGTGTCTAGGAAATCCTCCTTTTCCCATTACAAAAGTGGAAAGAAAGATAAATATGTTACAGAAAAGATATAAAAGGGGAAGATAGGTGACACAGTAGATAGAGCACCAGGCCTAAAATTAAAGAAGATTCTTCTTCCTCAGTTCTAATCTGGCCTCAGACACTTGCTAGTTGTGTGACCCTGGGCAAGTCACTTAACCCCATTTGCCTCAGTTCCTCATCTATGAGTTGCAGAAGAAAATGGCAAAAGTCCCTAGTATCTCTGCCAAGAAAAACATCAAATAGAGTCACAAAGAGTCAGACACTACTGAAATGATTATACACACACACACACACACACACACAATCAAAGCAGTAATTATTGTGAAAACAATAAAGTCCAAGTTTGCTACCTCACTATGGTATGGAGGCAACCCTGTGTTTTGAAGAGCAGGTCACTGGACCACAATTTCAGACTAATTCTAGCATGTTAGAAAGAAGTGGAATATAGTCTTGGCAAATTCTTGTAGCATTCTTGTGAGAAATAAATAAATACAGAATAGAAACGAGAACAATTGAATATCTTTGGAATTCATGTAATGGTTAGACTCAAAGAGTACTCATTAATGTTTCATTGGAAAATTGGCAAAGGGACTTCATCAGAATGTCCCAGAGATCTATGCTTGCTTTGTGCTGTTTAATAGTATTATCAGCGAGTGAGATAAAAACATGGATGACATGTTCATTGTATTTGTAGATGAGATAATTAGATGAATTAACCAGCATCCTGCGTGATAGACACAGGGCAATCTAAAAAGATCTTGACAGGTTAGAGCATTGAGATTAATCTAATTAATGATGATTAAACATAAAATCTTATACTTTTGTTCAAACAATCAACCTCACAAAGGCACAGTGAGGGATTAAGGATTAGACTACAGTTTGACTTAAAAAAGGCATAAGGTTTTTAATAAACTCAAACTCAATGCAAGTAATATCCTTTGATTCAACTTAGAATCAGACTAGGTTTGGAATGGATCAACATTAATTTATCTATATGAGTATATATTTTCTTTTTCATCCATAGTAACCCTTAAAAACCATCTGTTAAATATTGTTTTGATCTGCATTGATGGAGGAACTTGCCAATGTTACAGTGCTTCAAAATATCACTGGATCCTTGATTCTGTAGATGTAGGCATTAAGCAAAATGAAAGTAAATTTCATTTGATAAGACTCTTGTCCATGTCCTGCAGAAAAAAAAACACCTAAAGGATCCCAACATGATGGAGATATTTAAATAGCTCTTTTAATGTTATCTGGGTAGTAGTGTTGACAAGGCTATCAATTTGGTATCAACCCATCCTGAATAAATCAGTAAAAGTATTTAAGAATAGTGAAGACACACCTTCTCAATTCATTTTTCTGATTCCAAGAGTCAGCATAATGTCTTTCACATGATACTTTGGCACTCTTGGAAAAGAAGTGATGGATATATGCAGAAGGCAATGACGAAATCAAAATCAAAATCAGTGGGGTTGTTGGGTTGGGGCAATCTGGTTGATGTTGAGTCCTTTCCTCTCCAGTTCTCTCATTTGATGTTTTTATAGTATACCCATGAACTCCCTTCTCTCCCTTCTAACACTCTCAGCCATATATTTCACCCTTTCAGTGTTTTAAACACTTCTGTGTATTTGTAAAGGAGATACTCTCATAAAAATGTCTGGGGAACCCCAGAATGGCTATTCTTCAATAAATATATTGATCAAAATCTAATTCAAGTTATAATAACTAAAACTGTAAAAAGCATATTAAAGATGCCCTGGTGCATATACTTCCTTTTATTGATTTAATCGTTGTCTTAATGGAATATTAGCTCTTTATTTTCTATTTACTGATCAAGCATATTATTAGATACATTTTATTGACTGTGTTTTCAAGTGCCTGGCTCAGCAGCAGTACTTTAAAGAGGCACCATGCCAGTTTGGGATAAAATAGAAGGAGAAAGTTACAGATTTACTATAGGATCCTGAGACAACCATATGAAAGTAGGTAACTCATTTCCTATCATTCACAATTCATTCATTCATTGATGTCCTTTATACTCAAAGAGGACCACAATGTCATCACAACATTTTGGTCAAAGTATACTGTGACTGGCTGTGGCTGATCAGGCTGAAATGAGCTTGAAAGGCTCAAATAGCCTATTTGAACATTTGAGATGGAGATGTGTCTAAATCTGAGCATTGAATAGTAAAATGTTATGGGTGATGTCTATTGACTCAAGCATGAACTGGATTTAAGTGAGGAAACTCACTCTTTCAGTCATCAGAATCTAGTGGCATGACAAAAGTCAATGGTGATGGCCTAGGATGCAATAGATGATTTTAGCATCTTTGCTGTCTGACCATGTTCCTGGCCTATTGGAACAAATTATTCACATCCACCTCTTAATTCACCAATAAATTGGAGGCTTGTTAGTTACCCTCAACCAGTTTAGCCCATCTGCTGAGATAGTTTTAGTGGGGTGTGAATGACTTGTGAATTGGCTGTATTCATATAGATATAGACAATCTAAGTGTGTGAGTGTGTGTGTGTGTGTGTGTGTGCGTGTGTGTGTGTGAATCAATGATCATTTATCAATCACAGGCTATGTGCCAGGAATAGTGCTAAGTACTGGACATAAAAAAGAGGCAACAGACATCTGAGACCTCAAAGAGCTTATAATCAAATGGGGGAGGCAAAATGCAAACAAATATATACAAAGCAAACTATGTAAAGGATAACTGGGAAATAATTGACAGAGGGAAGGCAATGGAATCAAAGGCAGTTGAGAAAGGCTTCCTACAGAAGGTGGGATTTTAGTTGAAGGAAGTTTAGTTTAAAGGAAACCAGGAAAGTCATCAGTCAGAGTGGAGAGAGAGCATTCCAGGCATGGTGGAAAGTCAGAGTGAATGCCCAGAGCTGAGAGATGAAGTGTCTTATTCACAGAAAAGTAAGGAGGCCAGTGTCACTGCATCAAAGAGTTCAAGTCATGGAGTAAGGCATAAGAAGACTTAAAAGCCAAGAAGAGACCAGGTTTAAGAGGACTTCAAATGCCAAACAGCATTTTGTAATTGCTCCTGGAGGCAATAGAAAGCCAATGGAGTTTAATGGAGGAGTTGGAGGTGGGATAACATGTTCAGACCTACATTTTAGGAAAATCACTTCCTGATCAGACCTACATTTTAGGAAAATCACTTTGATGCTGAATAGAGGATGGATTAGAGTGGGGATAGACCTGAAATAAGCAGACTGAACAGCAAGCTATTGTAATAATCAAGGCATGAGATGATGAAGGGTTGTATATTATGAATTTTTGTGAGGGGAATATGTTATATGTTTATTTACTTAATACAAAGCCTTCATAATATGTATCACTACAAAAACCTACAAACACTTACAAAATACATTGGCTAAGAAACAAATAAGGCATGGAAAGTCCCAGCTGTATCTTATCTGATGGTTAAATATTGATCAAGCTATCCCTAAAGTTCCATAACAAATAAAATCCTTTTGTTGATTGCTGCAAATATTTTGTCTCAGTTCTAACTTCATCATCTATTAATGTACTGCAAATATATAAAATTAATACAAATATAGTGAGAATGCTAGAGTATTTGGAACCACACAGAAAACCCTTCTGAATTTAAAACGAGATATTAACACAACAATGTCAAGAAGGTCATATTAAAAATGACATTTATAAAGGAGATAGTTTACCTCAATTATGGTTTTTCCCAGCCTTAAAATATTATCAGCTCTCTTAAACAGAACAAAATATGGTTTCTAAATAAAGGAGCAATAAGTAAAAAATACTATGTTAATTATTTGATTAAATATAGTGGATACCAAGTTCTATGACTTCAATGAAAAACACATTAAACAAGTTCTTCATTAGCAGATTTTTTTTCTCCAGTGTGGTCAAAATGTCATTTGGACTGGATAAGTGTAAAATTCTGAGTTATAACAAGGAGTGGTGGAGATTAAAGACTTTAACCTTGAAATCAAAGATCATACTAAACCAGTAGATTAAAGCAGTATCTACAAACACTTTGGTCTTTACCAAGCAAGGTTCACTGAGCTTAATGCTATCAAAGAGAAAGTTATGTCCCAATATATGAAGGAATTTACTGATATTCTAAAAATTAAACTGAGGAGGAGATGGGCATTCTTAAAGTACTATCATTTATATAATCTAAGCCTTTATTTTTATCTCTTGAATAACAAAGTGGACCACAACAAACTTAGGAAACATAAAAGAAAAAACTCAACCATAGAATATTTACAAAACATAGACACTATCTCAACCATGACAGCCAAAGAAATATTAACTCTGACACTAAAATATGGGAAATGATTAATAAACATTAATAATGCACATTATAAACATATTAAAATAAACAGAAATGTTTTAGGGATCAGCAAACATCAATTCATTGAACATCATTGAAAGCTAATAATATATACATGGCTACTATAATTGTAGAATGTAAAAAGTGTATATACATCTAGATGAAGTCTATGAAAAAACTAAGATCCAAGAGTGGAATCAAAAGGCCATCTATGGGTGATATCCGTATGAACTCAGAAAACTATATGTTAAAAAAAAATCCAAGAATTGAATGATTCATGATTTGTTTGGGAAAACAAAGAGTTTTATGACAACAAATGAGGATAAGTTCACTGTCACCATCAACTACAGAAGGAGTATCCTCAAAAATCCTGCACTTAGTAATCAATGAAAACTCCTCAAGTTATATAGCTCCACTAAATACACATTATTAATTAAATTAAATTTTATTCATTTAGTAGAAACTATCTCAATAATATCAAATGAAGGAAAGTGAATAAGCATTTACAGAGCAACTACTATGTGCCAGGTGCCATACTAAGTGTTTTTTCAAATAAATATTTTCTCATTTGATCTGTAAGACAACCCTGTGAGATAACTGCTATTATTTTACCCATTATATAGTTGAGGAAAACACAAGTCAATTGACTTACCCAAGGTTGCACAGATAGTAAGCATCTGAGGCTAGATTTGAACTCAAACATTCCTGACTAGGCTCAGCACTCTATCCACTGTGCCACCTGCTATCTAATGCCATGAAATGTATTTTTAAATGCTACCAAAAAAGCATTAGAACCAAAGAAGTGTAAAGTTCTTAATGTATGCTAAGAAAAGATAGATAATGAAGACTTTAGGCTTGAATTTCAAAGTTAAATTGAACTAGCTGAACAATACTTTAAAATACCTTGGTCTATTCCAGCCAAAACACATTAAGCAAAATCCTATTCAAGGAGAAAGTCATGGCTAAATATATTGAGACCTACTGGCATCATGAAGTCAGAGTCCAATGGCAAGAAGATGTTTAATGTGATTGACACCTATCTGATGCCCATTTTAATCTACAATTTTCTAATTGTAAAGTGATCCATTACATATTTGAAAAATAAAACAAACCAAAACAATGTTAATTTAAAAAGGCCCTGGTACCATAAGGAAGATATGGAAATATTGCCACTTTCTCCTAAAAAGAGAGCAAAACCAGATATTTTCAGAGCACATGGTAAGAACATTTTCATTGATATTTCTTGTGGAATACTCTTAGCCTCCCAAATATATGGAATGAAAAGCTCTTGACTTATAGACATCTTGTTGAAGAAATTAAAAGTGGGGAAAAGCTGAAGTACATACTCCTGTCATCCTTTCTGCTACTGGAGTCATTTTTAAGATTCTATGCACCAAAATTATGCAAGAGAAGTTTTATCTCCTTCATATACTGACAGACAATAAATCCCCACCTTACCTATATGAAACTTCTAAATAGGCTTGAAAGATCAGTGAATAAAACCTATTATCATGGATAAAACATTTGCCTATGGTTATTTAGCTAAAAAATAAACATTAATGTACAAAAATTTAAGAACAACACAGGCAATGGATTTTGGCTTCCCAAGTATAACCTTCAAACTACATGACAAAAGTCTCAAAATATAGAAACCTATTGAGAGAACTCAAAACCTTATGGGAAAAAGAAGTAGCATACACTATATTTGTTTACTTACCTACTACTGGAGTTTTCCAATGATGCTTCCAAATGAACTACAAAACATAAGCCTACACCCCAATACTTATATTCAGTGACAAAAAATAATTCATTTTATTCATCTGGACCATATTACACCAAACACTAATCATAAAAAACATAGCAAGATCGCAATTTTTCTCAGTACTTTTTCTTCCTGTACTTCATTGGACATTAAGATGAGAACAAAATAATCACATGGGCTACATAGTGTAATAGACTGAGCAAAGAACTTGGGGTCAGAAAACTTGGGTTCAGATCCTAAAGCTGTCTATTATTAGCTATCTACCCATGAGCAAGACACTTACTATTTCTGAGCTTCTATTATCTCATCTATAAAATGCTAATCATAATATTCCTACTTTTCATCTTAATAGATTTGTTCTGAAGACAGTGATGTGTAAATCATGAAACAATCAAACAAGATCATTCTTATTTATATACATCTTACTATTCTCAATGCACTTTACAAGTATTATTTCATCTCATTCTCTGTAAGTACAAATATTAACTCTTTTAAACAAATGAGGAAACTGAGGTAAATAGCCTCTCAGCCAGTTCTTCAGGACCTTAAACTACTTGTTCTTTCCAAGAAATTACATCACCTCTACTTTCTGCTATACTGTAATTCCTATCGGTACACCACTTTGCCAAAATCCTCTTCCTATCACATACTCATGATTTCCAGAACTCCCTGTTGGGGAATTAAGTGTATATAATATGTCTATACCTGTCCCATCATGATCTTAGAACTCAGTTGACCCTACATCTGTGACTTACTATCTGTATGACCTGGAGCAGATGACCTAACTTGTCTAAGCTATGTTTCCTCATTTATACAAAAAGGGGATTGGTTAAGACAGCTTCTGACATCACTACTAGCTCCAAATCTATGAACCTAAGAACCTCTACCTTTCAGCAAACATGAGATTTTAAATAATCTAATTTATGTATCAGGTTATTGACTGAATAAAATTAAAGGTGGCATCAAAATGGGGTTTGCTTCACACACACACACACACAAACACACACACTCACAAAGATAAAACCATCCCTTCCTTCAAAGAACTTATGTTAAATCTTTATAAGGAGGAAAAAACACATATAAGTATATACAGAAATAATGCAAAGTGAATAAGCAATATATGACATATGATATATATATGTGTATTCATTCATATACATATACACATGTATGCATAGGCATATATGCTTAAAGAAACGTTTGTTTTCTTTACAATTAAACAATATGATATGCTTCCCTCTGAAAAAGAATAAAGAGATTTTATTTTAATGACAGAAACAAAGGATGAGGAGAATTTTACTGATTTCTTTTCATAAAATTTGCCATCTTGAGTTCAAAGTGAACTCAGAGGTCATCTTTACATTCCTCACTCCACTCATTTTATAGAGAAAGGAAGTTTGCCCAAGATCACACAGGTACTATGCATACATGGAAAGTGAAGCACTAATATAATAGAGCACTGAATAAAGACACAGAAGACTGAGTTATAGCTATGTCATGATGTAGCTATGTGAAACCTTGAGCAAGTCATTCCCTCCCCTAGGGCTTAAGCTTCCTGATCTATAAAATTAAAGCATTTGACTGGATGATTTCTGATACATTTGACAGTTCTAAAATTCAGTGATTCAAAAGTGCTTGAATGGTATTCTAGACATAGATGTTAATATAAGTAGTCATGGAAAGACCACTGGTCATGACTTCAAAAGATAGGATTTCTTATCTTAGTTCTAATAGCAAACTCATGTTTCCAGAATGAAAGCATATTATAACCCTTCTTGAACGCTACTATTTAAACAAATGGGCTTTCTCTCTCTTCCTTAGATATACAAAACTCCATCTTCCACTTCTGTACATTTGCATTGGCTGCTCCCCATATCTGGAATACACTACCTCCTCACCTCTGCCACATAGAGCTCATTATTCCTTCAAGTCATAGTTCAAGAATCACTGGATATTTGAAGCCCTCCTGATCTCTCTAGCAGCTAATGCCTTCCTTCCCTTACTGGCTTGTATTTATTTGTATTTATTCATTTTTGTTCATTCTGTATATACTTATAAGCGTTCTTTCCTCCCTTCCCACCTCTGGTCATAAGGTCTTTGAGAGAGATTGTTTTACCCTTTGTATTTGTATCCCCAGCATTTAGCACAATGCTTGGCACTTGAAAATGCTTATTCATTGATTGATTGGCTGACCTCTTCCTGCGGTCTTATTCTAGGCAAGTTACTTAAATTATATGTTGTTCAATTTCCTCCTTTGGCAAATGGGGATAACAATGATTCCATTGCCTGACTCACAGAATTGTTTTGAGGAAACTGTTCTTAAGCCTTAAAGTTATGTGTCAAGATGAGCTATTACTCTTTGTTAACCACTAAAAATTATAGAAATGTCAGTGGTTAATGTTAGTACTTGTTATCAGGGGCACCTGGGAGAATGGGGAGTTAGCAAAGGTGAACACACCTGCAAAAAGTGTTCCACTTTTTTCCTCTTCTCCCAGTCTTTAAGATCAAGTACAGGAACATGGAACACTCTTTTCAGGAGAAAGTCAAGGTTTTTCAAGTCATCTGGCATTGCTATTAATTCACTGACAAGCATAATCAGGTGAGTGTCCCTGTGGGTGCTTACAATATGTTAAGGACAATATTGTGAAATATTGATATGTAATGTCAACTCTAATAGAAACATGGTCTTCTAATAAAACACAGTCTTAAGAGGACACCAAGCATTGAAAATAATAGCCATGGAAGTTCTTGTAGATGGACTATGGGATTATGGGGGGAAAAAGTTTGCCCCCTATATGGAAAGATCTATCATTCACTGTTCTCTAAGCTTCATCTTATTTATGACATTTAAACAACTTCTGTTTGTTTCTTTTATTTGGATGAAATACTTTCTATTTGCTGAGCTTATGGTTATATGGAAAAAATGATGAGGGTAAAAATGAAATTCCAAAGACAGATGGTCATCAAACAAATATGAAAGCTGAGGCCCTTAGTTCTCCTCATAATAAATGACCAAAATGTTTGTCCCATAGGGTATTTTGCTAATTAAAAATGTCAGGAACCAAATATTTCTAAAGAAAATAAGTGAAATAGTCATTTCTAATGTGAAATTAGACTCTGAATTTCAAATTTCTCTTATCATTGTAAATTCATAAGAAGGTACATTGAATCATGATTATAAGTTGAATAACTTAAACCTTTGATTACTGAGATGGAGGTGAGGTGATTCAGTTTTCAGGAGAGAGTATTAGCAAAACTCAAATGAACAATTGGCATCTATGGGAGTGCCATTAGAAAAACAAACTCCTATGGAGGTGAAGATCAATGAGATTCTTTATGTTTCCAAAGGTGCCCAACACAGGCAATCTTTTTCAGGGATAGGCCCTTGATTTCAACTTTTGATCATATGATCAGTTCTTAGGGTGCTTTTTACTCTCTCTCTCTAGATTCTATACCGTAGTCAAACTGGACTACTCACTCTACTAACATATCCTAGGTTTTCTAGACTTTGGGCATATAGTGTCCTATATCTAGAATATCTTCCTTCCACTCTTCATCTGCTGAATTCCAAAACTCTTTAAAGAACAGTTTAAATACCACTCCAACCATGAAACTTTCCTTTATATAATCACAACCTTAACATTTTCACTAAAGTAGTGTACTTACTAAATAAGGAAAATAGTCCTTCAAAAGTTCAAGGATTTTTAAAATTAGAATACCCATCATCTATATACTTCAAGAGTTACAAAGATCTTTCCATAAGTTATTTCATCTGATCATCACAACTAGCCTTTAAGATAATCTTATTTTTCTATTCCCATTTTAGAGGTCAGGAAACTGAAGCAGACTGAGGGTAAGTAACTTGCCCAAGGTCACATAGCTAATGAAAACCTGAGACAAAAATTAAACTCAGGTCCTCCTAATTCCATGTCCTGTGCTCAGTCCACTAGACCAATTAGCTGCCTTTTTACATTAGAGGTTATTCATTTCTTGGTTTCATTTCTTTCTAATTCTTGCTAATACAGAGCTAACTAGGAAATGAGCCAATTACCATGAGTCCCTGTTACTCATAAGCATTATGGTTACTGTAGATTTTACTGTCTTATTTCTACTTCACATGTAATAGGAGAGGAGGAGGAAGAGAAGACAAATAAAGAAATTCACATTTGTGAAGCATTTTACATTTACAAAGAAACTACATACATTAACTCTTTTCATTTTCATGACAAATGTGTAAAGAAAGTTGGTACAGAGAAAATACTTACACATGATGAAACTGAGTAAGAAATTAAATGATTTTTCCAAGGTCACAGCTAACACTTGAATCCAATACTTCTGACTCCAACTTTATTCAGTGCAATTCAATAAACATTTACTAAGCAACTACCAGACACTGTGCTAAATTCTAAGGATGCAAATAAGGAAAAGAAATAGAGTCCCTGAACATAAGGAGCTTATAATAAAGGCAGGTACCTGGTACAGAAGCATGATGTTCAGTGAAATCAAAAACAACAGGCCTGATTATGGAAAAGAAGTGCTATCTGGAAAGATCTGAGTCCTTTATTAAGGAAGACTTTGGGAGGAGTTTAATGATCCACCATATACCCTTCCAATCAGATGGAAGAGGCAACTAAGAGAACCGTGAAGGTATTGGGGATCAAAAGCAGAGCCAGTCTGTTGTAATAATGAGATTTCAGGTGATCAGCTGAAATTAGGTGTTGCTTTTGCTGTGATTACTGATCAGCAAATGAACTGAACCTTTAAAATATGTTGAGGCAACCAATTGGAGCATTGGATATTGGTGGATTAGAATCAGAAAGACCTGAGTTTGAATATACTGCCTCAGTTTAAGGTATAGGCAGTACTGTGAGCAACACTGACTCCTGCAAAGGCTGGCTGTTCAAGTTTACCAACTACCTAGAAGATTCCCAGTACCACTGGTTTGGCCTCCACTACAACTGCTTCTTTTACTGCAAGGTACCGATACATGCTCTAAGTTTTGTTCGTGGCTGTAGGTTTCCATTTTCAAAAAAAGGTGATGAATGGGGTTTTAAACAGTTAGTGCATAATGCAGTTGCTGCCTTTGTGCAGGCCCTCATGACCTCATGCCTAGACTATTGCAAAAATCTCCTGATTGTCTATCCATAGTCCATTCTCCTCTCCAATACAAAGTTATCTTCTTTAGGGCTGACTGTGTTATTCTTTTGCTCAATAAACTCCATCGATCCTCTATTACTTCCTTTGTACAAATATAAAACCATCAGTTGGTTTTTAAAGCCCTTAATGATCTTTAAATTAAAAGGGCTTTAATTTAAAGCACTTCCTATCATTCTGGTATTCTTACAATTTACTGCTTTCACATTTGCTACAATCCAGTGACACTGACCTCCTTGATGTTCCTTTAATGTGATACTTCATCTCCTTACTCCATATCTTTTCTCTAGCTGTGCCCCATGCTTGTCCCCACATGTGTCCTCAGGTCCACCTTCTGGGTTTCTTCAAGATTCAGGTCCAACCCCATCTTCTAAAAGAAGACTTTCCTTATTACTTCCTTTACCCAAATTGCCAGTTGCTTTTCTCTGAGATTATCAAGCATTTACTAAGTATATATCTTGTACTACTTACCTATGTTGTCTCTTCGATGAGAATGTAAGCTCCTTGGGAGCCAAGATGGCGGCGTAGAAGCAGCAAGGTCCTGCAGATCCCATACCGCCACCGTACACACCCATAAAATTATGAGCCCAGACAAAGTCTAGGACTCTCAAACTCACAAAAATACAAAGAACACATCTCTCGCTGAAGTCAGCTCAGCAGCAGGGGCTCATTGTGGCAACTAGGAGCAGAGGCTGAAACAGACTGAAGCCAAGACCGCAGCCAGGCCTGGAGCAGTGGGAAGGAGCTGGGCTGAGCTGAGCCGAGCCCCTCCGCACCGCAGCCAGTTTTCAGAGGTTCTACAGCCTCTGGCACCTCCACATCTGCCAAGGCATGAGAAACAGGACAGGAGAGGGGCAGCTCACACCCAAGCAGAGACCGGCCCAGCCCAAAACCGCAGCCTCGGCCAGGATAGGCCCCAGGGCAACCAGGAGTGAGCCTCCCAAGGAGCTTGAGTCTATCTTCAAATCATCAGAGACGGATAGTGAAAGTGAAACTTTGAAAATTAATTTGGGGGTGATAAAGCAGTTCAGTCAATCTGCCCCCGGGGCAAGGAAGCAGTGGGGGAAGGGAACTGCTAGAACCGGTGGTGGCCCCAACCAGGTTGCTTCAGAGCCCCTGGGCTGGGTACTCCAGAGGGGGGCTGAATCGATTGATCAGGGCCAAGTGCTCTTGCGTTGAGCGGCCTGGATCTGGATTGTGGTCTTGGGTGGTGGTCCTGGGGTGCACTTTCAGCAAGCCAAAGCTGGGGGGACTTGCAACACCCCCCTAATAGCTCCAGCAGTTGGGAAAACCCCAGCAATCTGGAATAGAGCTTCCCTCCTTGGAAGCAAAGTTTCACAGAGCTAAAAAAA